>OAMR01000438.1:1099133-1121191 GCA_900205405.1 Echinochloa crus-galli | reverse complement strand
CCCCCCCCCAATCATGCTAGCATCGCCTCCGAGGAGTGCATCCAGGCTGTGGGAGCAAAGGACGGTGCATCCCACGGTTTGGCCGAACTGGGGAGTTCGGCCAAACCAAGGCGGTTCGCATGAATCCCCTGGATTCGGCCGAACTAGGCGGGGCACCGCCTCTAACTCCCTTGGTTGCCACTCCATCTCCACTGTCACACCTAGATTTACACAGAAACCCGAATGCTGCTATATGTGTGTCCAGGAAGTCCACATAAGTCCACATAACACATACAACAAACAAATATGGTAAACAGAGTATATATGCTCGAATAAAATAGTTTTACATCAGAGTTTACCTAAAACACAGCGGAAGTCTAACTCTCTCCACAGGTAGAGCCTCAAGTCCACAGGGACACTGACTAGTTGACCACAGCTCAGAAGTACAGAAGATCCTCGGGAGACTCAGTAGCAGCAGACTCTTTTACTCCATCTGTTGTTACACCCCAAAATTTTTGGATTTTGGGATGTGATTTTGAAGATTAATTAAATAAAGAATTTCTCATAATTTTACAATTTTTCTCACCTCTATTTAATTTGCAGGGAATTTAGCATAAGAAAAGTTTGTTTTCTTAATTAAACTAAAACAATATAGGTTTGATGTTGTTTGCCTTGCATTCATGCCGACTTGCATTTAGCGGTTTTATGTATGCAAATTTTCTAAAATGCGTTTGGAAGCCTAATGGGAATTTTCCAGAGTCTTCTGGGATTTATTCCTATTTTTCTATGGTGCTATAATCCTTTTCATGAGATCTAGATACATTATTGGGGTTCCCCGTGTCCAATATTATCTGTGGGATTTTTCCCAAGATTTATGGAATTTTCGGAGTATTCTTCATGGCTTAATTGATTTATCTAGATATTTCCAGATTTATCTTTGCTCCTGAAAATAATATTCCGAAAATAAAAGGAAGAAAGCCTAAATCCGCTCCGGGCCGAATCTCACGCGCCTAGGCCCAACATCTCAAACCAGCCTGCTTCCCTACCTCTCCTCTCCCTCCACTGTTGGCCCCGTATTCCCCACCGCCTCCTCTCGCACTCAGGCGCAGAGCGCCGCCGCCGCCAGGCCAAGCCTTGGCGTGCGCGCCCGGCCATCCTCAGGGTCCGTGCCTATAAAGGCCGCAGCCCGAGCCCGCATGTGTGCCCTGCTGTTGCTTCTCCGCATCTTGCGCACCGCCCTCGCTCTCTCCCCTGCTCGCGCCGCAGCCGCCAAATCCCACCGCGGTCGGAGCCGAGCTCTGCCATAACCGCGGCCACCACTGATTCACCGCCTCAGTCGTCGCCGGAGAGAACGGGCACCACCATGAGATCCACGTCGTCGAGCTGCCGCTCCACCGCTCCCTGTCGTCGCCAATCTGCCACTGCAGGAGCTGCCCCGCATGGAGATGCCGCCGCCGGCCGCAACGTCCGCCGCGGGCGAGATTCCGGCCATCACCGCCCGTCGCCGCCGTTGGTGAGGCCTCCCTCGAGTTCCCCTCCTCACCTCTCCCTCCTGCGCGCGTCGCCTAGGTCCCCCAACCACCCAAACCCCGACGAACAGGAGCACCAGAGCTGTCGTCGGCCATGAACAGAGAACCTCCAAGCTTTTGCAGAAAAGTCCCCAGAGAATCTTGTAAACCTTTAGATCTATTCATGTGTCTTGCGTAACTTGCAGGAACCCCCCTTCAAGATTTCCCTCCCTGCACTTAAACCCAGCCGAGCTCCTTCTGTAGATCCAACACCGAGGATTCCTCTATTCCAGGGAACTGTTCACTGAGTCTATGGAATCTTGCAAGCTAACCCCTGCCGGCTATAGTTAATTCCGAATAGATCCCTCAACCTTGTTTTCACAACAAAATCCGCATTTTAGGTCCATTTCGATCCGTTCTTGTTGCGTTAGATTCATGTCAACTTATACTACGCGTTAGCACTATTATTTAACATATAGTTTATTTCTAAAATTTATTACTATTAATTTGATTAAAGGTTATTTAAATATGTTTCCTAATCTCTACTAATTATAAAGCAAGGATTGATTCAGCGGTACGTCGTAAATTTGCAATAAAGACCTCTATTTTTTTCTAATTATATAGAACGAGGAAGACCTCTGCTGAAAAGGTCCCTCACCGCAATTGTAATTGGAAGCGGACAGAGCTGTCCTCGTGTCCGTATCGAAGTCCCCGACGATTCGAATCGAGGTCGTGATCTTGTTCCAATAAATATTTAGCAGGGGAATCCTTCCCTAGTAAGATTATTAGAAGGATCAATCTTGTCCCTACCGTATTGTCAACAAGACTTACCGCCGATGCGGATTCTTCTCGTCGTGAAAAAAATAGCTCGTATGCGCCACCGCTGTTGTCACCATCAGCAATGGCACGTGACTAAATGAAATGCTATATTGTCCTCTCTGAATTCTAGGATGCAGCGTTAGTTGGTGAATCTGTGTTTTGTGCTACTTCATAAATTCATGGATCAAATTCCATGATAGTCTATTTTAGACATTGCCTTATAATCTGTTCCATAGAGCCGCCCATATTATTAATGAATTGACAAAGTTTAGGTTATCTTCAGAAACTGGATTCTGAAATCTGAATCACGGTGTTGATGAATTATTAGAGGCTCGGCCCTCGAAGGAAGCAAAGTGTTCTGAAGATTAATAGTTGAACGCTTGTGACCTATTGCCGTCGCCTCGTCACTAGCCATCCTGGAAGCATCTCCGGTTTGCACACCAATAGACCATCTGTGCCTAGGGATGAAAGCGGTCGGGAACGATCGGGAAAAGACCCTAACCACTTTCGTTTTTGTATTTTTATTCGGGAACGGGAGCGAAATCGGGAGAGCTCGGTCGGGAAAACGAAATCGGAAATACGGGATATCGGAAACGAAATATTTCTATCGGAATATATCGATAACGGTTGGGAATCGATAATTTAAATCGGGAACATTTGATAACACTACAAATAGGTTTTTGGACGCATGATCATAGATTAGTCCTCAAATGTTCCCGCGCTGGGCTAAATCTTGAAATAATTTTGGGAAAGAAAAGAAAATAACAGACAAGAAAAGGATTGAAGCCAGGTCTCTGTCAGCTAAATTTAAACAAACAAGAAAAGGATTGAAGCATTGGAGCAGAAAGCTCTCCAATCTCGGGAGACTGAGCTATAATTGCAATTTCACCTTAGCTCTGCTTGATGGTCTGGAGGAACAGAGACAATTAAGTGGTTTAGAAAGAAGTTTCAGAGTACTGGTTCAGAAGCATCTTCAGCAGTTGCTAGAGGCAAAAAGAATATATTGGAAACAGAGAAATACAGCTAGATGGATGAAGTTTGGTGATGAAAATACTAAACTCTTTCAGACTATGGCTACATATTCCTATCGTCACAACTTTATAGCCTCTTTGGCCTTGCCTGATGGGTCAACAGTGACTAACCATGCAGAAAAGGAGTCAGTGTTATGGCAGTCTTTCAAAGAAAGGTTGGGTGTCTCTAAGTTCCATGATATCCTCTATAATTTGGATGAATTACTGACTGTAGTGCAGCTACCTGGGCTGGATGAGCCATTTTCAGAGATAGAAATCATAGCAGCAATGAAAGAAATGCCCAATGATCATGCACCTGGGCCTGATGGTTTTAGTGGTCTTTTTTTCAAGAAGTGTTGGCATATCATTAAAGAGGATATTGTCAGGTTATGCAGGGACTTCATGTCTGGGCATTTGGATCTCACCAGTATAAATAATTCCCTGATAACCCTAATACCCAAGAAAAGTAATCCAGAAGGAATTGAGGATTATAGACCCATATCATTATTGAACAATTGTCTCAAGTTGCTGACCAAGCTACTGGCTAACAGGTTGCAGAAAGTCATACTACAGGTAGTTCATGCAAACCAGTATGGGTTTATTAAGGGAAGGACCATTCAGGACTGTCTAGCTTGGGCATTTCAGTTTCTCCACATATGCCATAAATCCAGGAGGGAGATTGTCTTGCTTAAATTGGACTTTGAGAAAGCATTTGATAAGATAGAACATGAGGTCATTTTAGCAGTGCTCAGGCATAAAGGATTATCTGAGAAATGGGTAAGCTGGATTAAAGGTATACTATCATCTAGATCTTCCTCAGTCCTTCTTAATGGTACACCTGGTAGACCTTTTAAATGTAAGAGAGGTGTCAGGCAGGGTGATCCACTGTCACCTTGGCTTTTTGTCCTAGGAGCTGATTTGTTACAGACCATCCTCAACACTACTGCTGCAACAGGTGAATTGTCTCATCCCCTTGGGCCAGATTTTGGAGGTGATTTTCCAATCATTCAGTATGCTGATGACACTCTAGTAGTGCTACCGGCAATAGATGAGCAACTTTTAGTGTTGAAAGAAATCCTAAGCACATTTGCAATTTGCACTGGGCTTAAAGTTAATTTTGCCAAATCCTTCTTGGTGCCAATTAATATAGATGATGCAGCAGCAAATCACTTGGCCTCGGTATTGGAATGCCAAGTGGGTCAAATGCCTTTCACTTATCTTGGTTTGCCACTGGGTACTACAAGGCCTTCAGTGACTGAATTTATGCCCATCTTAACAAGGCTGGAAAAGATATTAATGGGGATTACTAATCTGCTTTCGTATGCTGGGAGGCTGGTACTGGTCAAGTCAATATACTCCTCCCTCCCTACTTTCTTCCTCTGCACTTTGAAAGTCCCAGTGGAGATCTTGAACCAAATAGACAGGTATAGGAAGCACTGTCTATGGAATGGAGGGTATATAACTAAAAGAGGGGGCTGTCTGGTGGCATGGAAGCACACATGCAGATCAAAGGAGGAGGGAGGACTGGGAATTATAAACTTGAGAACACAAAATGAAGCACTCCTGCTGAAGTTTCTCCACAAATTTTATAACAAGCATGATTTACCATGGGTGCAGTTAACTTGGGGTCACATGTACAGGAATGGTACACCACCACATATGAGGTCATCAATGGGATCCTTCTGGTGGAGAGATATAATGAATCTATCTGAGAAATTTAGGATGATTGCAACTTGTTCAGCTCAAAGGGGAGATACCTTGTCCTTTTGGGAGGACCTTTGGAATATTGGGGTTTTAAAGTGGAAATTCCCACAGCTGCACAGCTTTGCCTTAAAGAAGAAGGTCTCGGTGCTTAATTTCTCTAATACAGTAATTGAGGAGAACTTTCATAGACCTTTGTCCATCCAGGCTGCAGCACAATTGCAACATTAAGGGATCTCATGGATGGTTTAAATAGAGTTGACTCTGAAAAGGATCAATGGACCTATATCTAGGGAACAAGTGAATTCACATGCAAACAAGCCTATACAAGTCTGACAGGCTCTTTACCTGCTTCTCCACTTTTTAAATGGATGTGGAAGTCTCATGCTCTACCAAGGCATAAGTTTTTCTTCTGGCTATTGCTTAGGGACCGGCTGAATACGAGAAACTTGCTTCATCGCAAGAATAGGGCTTTGGATAATTACGCATGTGTGTTATGTGTTGAAAATGAGGAAGAAACTTTTATGCATCTGTTCTTCAGCTGCCCATTTACTCAGGCTTGTTGGATATATATTGGCATAGATTGGGATACTACGGTATCGACTCTGGATATGTTGATCAGGGCGAGGACAGTAATGGTTCACTTCAATGTTAATGGTAAAACTTGCTTTTTAGCAACATGGATCAGGGAGTTAGGGCATGTGCTTCGTGCTTGGCCCTAGTGTCTCTCCGTAAGGACTGGTTCTTAAAGCGGCAACCCAGGAACCTGTCGCCACCGCTGGAACTATAATGGCTCTGGTCTTGGACGAGTAACATGTACGGCTCTAGCTTGACAGTAGTTACCGACGGGCCGACGGCGTTATGGGAAGCATGGGTGAGAGTATGGTTTGATCCACCGAGGACGGAGTATCCGTTGGCTATGTCCCCGTGAGGCACAGTCCCGTGTTGGGAGCTTCCGTATGGCGGGGGTTCCACACGTTGCGCTATTTATTTTGTTGTTGTTATTCTTTTCCGCGCTTGGATGCCATTGACCCCCTCGTGTTGCGACATGAGCGTCAGTCATTCTCGGTGCCTTGGGTCATGCTGCCTAGGTTGTACCATAATGGCTACTGTCTTGTTAGGGTGTCTTGTGAAAAGCCTCGTAGCGTCCCTATGCAGTCACACCTTGGAAGTGTTGATGTGCGTAGTTGGGTGCAGAGTTCCTTTGAACTTTTACGCGGCCGGTGGGTAAAGGGTGAAACCTCTGTAGAGTGTACAATCTATCATGATAGCCTTGCTCGAGGTCAAGAGCGGCCTGGATCCTTTTTGATTAGAAGTTGATGCTTATTACTAGTTAATGTTTACTTCTACCGTACTAATTGGGTTACAACTGGGATTCATTTATTTTTAGTAACTTGGTTAATGATAAAATGAATCAACTAAAACTTCTAATGCAGTTCAGCCATGTCAAACCTTCTTTTAAGCCTTCATACACCGTGTTATACTTGCTAAGTAAGACATTTACTTACACTTATCAATTATTCAACAAAATCCCAGATGGGTAACAGATGGAGTGAATGAGACGCATATTGAGTTTCCCGAGGATCTTTTCTACTTTTGAGCTGTGGTCAACCAATCTGTGTCGCTGTGGACGTGAGGCTCTACCTGTCGAGAGAGTTAGACTTTCGCTGTGTTTTAGGTAAACTCTGATATAAACTATTTTATTCGAGCATATGTACTCTGTTTATCTTATCTGTAAGCTGTATGTGTTATAAACTAACCAATACAACGGAAGACTAATAACCCTCTCTAAGCGTAGCCGCAATCCACAGAGACTCTGACTGGGAGAACGCAACTCAGAAGTACGATAGATCCTCCGGAAACTCAGCAGCAGACTCATTCACAGCCCAATCTGTTACCCATCCGGGATTTTGTTGAATAATGACAAGCGTAAGTAAATCTCTTACTTAGCAAGTATAGCATGGGTGTATGAAGGCTCAAAATAAGGCTAGACATGGTTTAACTGCATTAGCACTTTTAGTTGGTTCGTTTTAACATTATCCAAGTTAGTACAAGTGAATGAAACCTCAGTTGCAACCCAATTAACACTACAAGGTTTCTTGGCTAATGCCACGCTACACATGTGCAACACCACTTTTTTGGTTGCCATAGGAGGGTCATATCGCAACCTTTGTACAAAATGGTAGCAATATGGTCCTATAATGCAACAAACTAAAAGTGTTGTTTAGGTGTGACTTTTGGTTGCAATAGGGGTATGTTATTGCAACTATATTGGGCTTGGCTTGCAATTATTTGGAGTTATTGCTACGTCACTTTGGAGTTGCAATAGCACCATTATTTCGTTGCAATAATATGCTATTGTTGCAACTATATTTGTAATGGTTGCTTTTGTTTGGTGTTTTTAGAACGATTTTTCCATGTTGCAATAAATTGCAGTGGTGTTGCGGTTGATAGATGGCTATTGCAATAGAAACTCTAATATAGATGCAATAGCTTGTCCCTATTGCAACAACTTTTTAGAGTTGCAAAAACCTTCTTCGGTGTTTGTTGGCAGTCGTTACAACCCAATTTTGACCACCAATACTCGGGACTAAATGAGGCTTTATGCAACATTCCAAGTACTTAGGTTTTATTTCTAATAAAGTTCCACGAATTTTGGTGAGTGTCACTTATGCAGGTACAACATTGCCAAATACGAGCTATACTGGGCAGAATCGACCGAATCGGCATAACGACACGATTTGGCCGGTTACCCCCCTTAGCCGTACATGCCACTGGGAGCTGTCCACGTCAACGATGGCTAAGCAAACACAACATACAACACATGGACGACCGCCAACTCATTCCAGACTTGTGCCACGTCATTTCGGGCCCACACAACTGAAGAACCGACATCTGAGGGCAACCCAGGAGGTCCAGATACCAGAGGCGATGCTGGGGAGGCCGGCCAGGGGCCAGGCCTAGTTCGGCCGAACCCCTGGCTACGGCCGAACTGCCCCCAACAAGGGAAACTGCCCTTGGGGTCAAAACCTGGCCCTTGGTGGCCAGGTCGGTGCATCTGAGGGTTCGGCCGAACCCTCTGGTTCGGCCGAACCGCCTCGTTCGGCCGAATCCAGGGGAATACCCCCCTGGGTGCCTTGGCGGTTACCCAGCCTCAAACCGCCATGTCCAAGTATAAATAGGGGGTCACTTCACTTGTAAACACACACCAAGCCAAGGAGCTCATTTCCACTTTCATTCTAGTAGAGTTAGGATAGTTTAGTTGGGAGTTAGAGTTGAGTCGAGCTTGCCTCGGAGGTTCCGGAGTCGTCTTTAGAAGCTCTAGTATAAGCTCTTGTATCTTTTCCTTTTCCTTTTGTAAGACTTTGAGTTATCAATATAGTTATCTTTATCACATTTTTTTGAGCAATAACCGTGGGGCAAAGCCCCCCGGCAACAGGGAAAAAAATTAATTAAACAAAGAGTGAAACAATTTACAGAGGCCTAACCAGCAGTTAGACCAAAAAGAGGCAGAGGACCAAGAGCAACGAAAATAAAGATTACAAGGCATCAAGCCACATGGAAATAGATCGATGTAGACTCTTCTTAATTCTGATGAAGTGGTTCCTGACTTCAGTCTTGAAATTAGACTTCCACGAAGCTAGTCTTGGAAGTTTATCATTGAAAATATAATCATTCCTCTCTTTCCAAATACACCAGGCACCAATCAAGAAAATTTCCATAAAAAAAGGCTGGGAGAACTACTGTTTGGTGATATAAATCTTCTGATGAATGTTGTACTCCTCATTCCAGCAGATTCCCAGTGAAAACCACCTACAAGCAGCCGAGGGGCAGGCAAAGAACACATGCTCAATTGTTTCTTCTATCTCACCCAGACATAATACACAATTGTATCCTTCTTCCAGATATTTGTTTCTCCTTCTCAACATATTCCGGGTATTAAGCCGGTCATTGAGTAGGAGCCAAGCAAAGAATATGATTCGAGGCATGCATTTTGATTTCCAAATCCACAAAACGGATTGCTCCGGTTGCAGAAGACTGAACTGATGTTGGTAATATCTGCCTGATGAGTAACTCTGCTGTCCCCAAATAAACCACCATACATCGTTTGTATCTGGTTGGGCTGCCACCATATCTGCCAGCTCCTGCTATAGGGCAAGGAATTCATTATATGCCTGCCTAGACATTGGGATTCTGAAGCAGTCCAACAGACTTTCAGCACCTTTAAGCCTGCACAGCGAGATGCACTAATCTTTTGCAAATTCTAGCAAGCTGGGGTACTCTTGAGCATACAATTTTCCACCTATCAAGTCCTCCCAAAAACCCACTGTATTGCCAACTCCAGGGCAACAGCTTGCCACACTCCTATATTGCACATGGAGTCTGAGAATATCCCTCCACCAAAATGAACCTTTCCCTCCACCAAAATGAACCTTTCTCTTTAGCCAAATGAGGCACGACACCCTGATAGTACTTCTGCCATATTAGGTTTACCCACTGAACATCTTCTTTTTTATAGAATTTGTCAAGTTGCTTTAGTAGGAGAGCTTCATTTTGCAGGGTCAGATTGATGACACCCAACCCACCTTTATTCTTGGGCTTTCTTACTAGGTTCCAAGCTGCAAGATTATAACCCTTATTTCTGAAATCATTTCCTCTCCATAGACAGTTCTTTCTATGCTTATCAATTATTTCAATGACTGTGACTGGAAGTTTGAGTGAGCACATGTAGTATGTTGAGAGAGATGATATCACAGAGTTTATGTTGGCACTTCTTACGATCCAATATCAGAATTGGGGAATCCCGGTACTTGATGCAAGAAGTGTTCAGTGGTTTTCCTTATGGCTTAGTAAAATATGTAGATATTCTGCAAGCGGACAGAATCACCGCTGTAGCACTTCACCTGGGAGTATCCCGAGGTATCGTAATTTATATTTCCGCAGGGAAGCTTTGGCAAGACTACTAGTGAACAGATATTCGAGAATATCAGAGAAGGGTACACGACTAAACAAGACAGGGGATAAACGGTATTGGATAGGAGTGGATATACCGGACACACAGCTCAAGGGATACTCAGGTAAGGGAGAGAAGAGATAGATAGCTGGGAGGACAACGAGAAGAGATAGAGGACTCCTGGATTCTTTATCTACCTATGCCACTCTAGCTTAGAGGTACACGGCTATAGAGCCAGCACTAGAAGGTCCGGAATAGTCTATTGTCTTTCTTGGGACTATAGGGCCTCCGACACACAGAAAGGGATGAGAAGGGGTGCGGCTACCCTAAACCTTGGTCCTAGGACACCGGAACTAACGTGATGGCTACAAAGACCGGAGGCTGTCACCCTCACGGCTACCACCTCCGTTGCGACGGGTAGAAACTAAGGCTACTGACAAGTCTAGGAACCACTCCTACACAGATCAATAACTACTTACTCCGCTAGCAGAAGCAAGCACCCTCGTACTACTCTTGGTGACAATTCACCTCAAGTAGTAAGCAAGAACGAAGAACCAATAGAGACAGAGACTTAAGCAAGAACTGAAGCACTAAGAACTAGAACCAACTATAGTCTAAACACAATATAGAAGCAACTAGACTAAGTAGATGCAACTATATAAGAGCACAAGTAGAATAAAGTAGATACTATATTGATAACTTGAATGTCAACAAAAGATAAAGTAAAAGATACAAGAGCTATTACCAGAGCTTCTGAAGACGACTCCGGAACCTCCGAGGCACAGCTCGACTCGACTCTAACTCCCAACTAAACTATCCTAACTCTACTAAAGGGAAAAGTGGAAATGGAGCTCTTGGCTTGTGGTGTGTGTGAAATGAGCAGCTGGCCTATTTATAGCTCCATAGGCGGTTTGGGGAGTAGCCAAGGAAGCCAGGGGGTACCCCCTGACCTTCGGCGAAGGAGGCGGTTCGCCGAACAGGTCGGTTCGGCCGAACCGTCCATCCACCGCCTCTGCTCTGGGGCTCAGGATGCCCCCTGGCGGTTGGCCAGGGCGGTTCGGCCGAAGGGCCTGTTCGGCCGAACCAGCCCTGGCCCATGGCCGGCCTCCTCCCGCACCGCCTTCTGTCTTGGACCCCCTGGGCTTCCTCCTTGAGGCTTGGACACGTCTTGATCTGGCCCAGGTTGACATGGCACGCTTCGGAATGTGTTGGCGGTCGTCCTACGTGGCTTGCACAGTCATCGCTTGGTTGTTGGTGACGTGGACGACTCCCGGCGGCCTGTACGGCTAAGGGGGATAACCGGCCGAACATGTCGTTCGGCCGTTTCTGTCATTTCGACCCCTATAGCACGTATTTTGTGACATTGTACCTGCAAACATGACACTCACCAAAACTCGTGGAACTTTATTAGAAATCAAACCTAAGTACATGGAATGTTGCATAGTCTCTCATTTTATCCAGAGTATTGGTGGTCGAAATTGGGCCGTAATGACCGCCAACAAGCTCCCCCAAGCTAGCCTCTTTGCTCGTCCTCGAGCAAAGTTGCGGACTTAGGCTCGGTGGATCAGGAGTTGCTACAATATCATTTTTCTTGCAGGTAACTTTATAAACAACTAGTACTCAAATTTTACTTGAATTACTAGCCAAGCATTAATTCACCTTTTTACTTATGGGGCTTATAGCAATCTCCTTATCTTGGGCGGTTGAAAGAATGAACAGATTAACTTAGTTTTATTCCACTCTACTCTTTTCAGGATCCTATCTCGGAGTTTTCACCCTTTTGTGAAAGATAAGTAGTTCCTCATTGGCTCACTCAATCGCTCAAGTGTATTTGAATCCTCACCAAAGGCTTCGCCTTCTTTTCATCCTAACGTCTAATTTGGCTTTTGTGGGGTTCAGGGACAAAGGATGAAGGCATACAAGCATCTTATATTTTGCTAAGTCAAAATCCGGATCTTAGGAGAATCAAATCACACTCTAGATCGAGAAGTGCAAGTGTATGGAGTGGAATATGTGGAGTGGTATTTGGTGGAATTTCATGGATTGATTCTTCCTCTCCTTGATTTATTTTTCGAGAGCATGGGCTATCTTTGATTCATATTTTTGCTATGCCTTTTTGGCATGCTTTTCTTTTTCTCATACTTTTCCCATGTCTTTTGACATGCTTTTCTTTTTCCCATATTTTTGCCATGCCACTTGGCATGCTTTTCTTTTTTTCTTTTTTTTTTCTTTTGCATAGCCAATGCCTCTACTTCACAGATTTTGGGAGAGGGAATCAAAGAACATGAAACTTTCATTCTTAGTACCATCAGGAGAATGAAGGGATGGTGGCGTCTATCCAGCACGACGTCCACGAACAAGCGGATCAGCTGAGCCAGTACCTGTCAAGATTTCATCCCTACCAGTGAGAAGTTCTAGCTTGGGGGAGGACCCCCACCAGGTACGTCCAAATCGACCCAGCACTTTGATTTCCTTTCCCTTTCATTCCATGCATAGTTGGGAGTTATTTTTATTCAAGGGAAATGTTGATTAAGGGAAATATTTTTGGTTTTTTTAGATGCAAACTAACATAAAAGGGAAATAAAAGGGAAAGGAAATCAAAGTGCTGGGTTGATTTGGACGTACCTGGTGGGGGTCCTCCCCCAAGCTAGGACTTCTCACTGGTAGGGATTGAGCCTTAAAAGGTACTGGCTCAGCTGCTCCGCTTGCTCGTGGACATCTTGCTGGATAGACGCCACCATCCCTTCATTCTCCTGATGGTATTGAGAATGACGGGCTAGTTTGTCCTGGATCTCTCGGGTACGGTCGTCGATGAGCTCGACCCGGTCGGAGATGTAAGACAACTCCCGGCCGTAGTCGAAGCGCGCGGACTGTGAGTATCCGGGGTAGTATGGTTGGGAGGTATGGTCGTACCCCCCTGCATACCGGCCCCCGGACCACTCAGAGTCCGTGTCTTGGTCGTACTCCCAGCGTCCTTAGGCGTAGTAGTTCGGGTCCTGGTATTGCCCGGAGCCTCCTACTCCGGACGTCCCAGCACCAGTGTACGTGTGGTAGGCGGCCTCGAAAGCAGAAGTATGTTGGTGTGGCATGGGAGGTGCATCCTCCGGCTCCTGTGAGGTGGCGAGCCCAACATCACGCCTTGCTCGCCCCCTCGTGACTGGTCCGTCACCTGCAACGCTGTGCCGAGCGGGCTCTCTCCAAGGTGGGGAATCGTCCGACTCGGTCCTCAACTGGAGAGTTAGTTTCTGCGTGGTATACAACTTTAGTGCTGCACAAGGCAAGGGCACTTCAGTTGTATAGCCACGATAAATCATGGACAACGTTGCATCGGGCGTCCGCCGTATCATGTGGGCCTGCACGAAGTGCTCGGTATCCACGACTGAACGCGCTGACTCGATGTACGTGAGCCGGGCGCCCTGAAGAACGCCCAGATGGTTGGCAAGGCGAGTGACTAGAGAAGTCATCGCCATGCTACCCACACGAGAAATATGAGCCAGCCAGTGAGAAACCATGTCTTTAACAGGAGAGTAAGGAATTTGCTTAATCATTGCGAACAGAACCCACAACTCAATAGTGTTGACCGGGCGCAAGTCCGCCCGGGGAAACACTGTCATAGACACCCAACGATGCATGAACCGCAAAGTGGGGTTATGAATACTGTTCGTGCGTGGTGCACGACAGTTGGTGTTCCCCGAAATCTTTTTCCAAAAAGCCACCCGATCAAACCAATTCAGAGCTTTGCTTGGGTCTAAAGAGCAACGGCTTGAAAAGCCGAGACCCGAGCTAAAATCCCTCCAAGAGCAGAAGAACTCTTGGTTGAAGAAACGGAAACGAATCCCCCCAGACTCAGATATCAGAGTTGAAAGAAATTCGAGGGTGAGAAGGTACGAACCTTGTTCGTTGATGAGCCAGAAATTCTCCCAGCCAATGGCTTGGAAAATCTCCGTGAATTCGTCGTCCATACCCGTATCCCGGAGCAGCTCCTGCTCAAAAACACGGGTGTGCTCGAACTCCTTCAGCCGAAGCTCGTTGAAGGTGTTCCGCTCCCGCTCGTTCCTGAGGACGATGTCCTTGACGCTCAGAAGCTGCCTGGCTGGGGGCGTGGCATGCCCCCATCCCGAGCCGACTGCTTCTTGCTCATCCGTGTCCATCCGGCTTGAGCCTCGGGACGGAGCTGGGGAACTCCCAGCATCGTCCGTACGGCGGGTAAGCCGGGTGGAGCGACGGAGCGCAGCGATGAACTTCGACATGATCCTGCAAAAAGTTAGTGCACAACGACTACCCGAAGGACTGAATATATGGTTAGCATAAGAAAATCAAGTCGGTCGTCCGAGAAAGTTAGTCGTTCTTGCGGGAATGAACACCACCACAAAAGGTTAGTCGTTCTTGTGGGTGTCGGTGACCACCACAAAATCGTCCAGAAATTCAGCACAAAGATCACAACAAAAGCAAAATATTTTTAGGATTTTCTAGTGATGCAAGTGAACCAAAACTTGAACAAGAACTTAACTAAAACTTGAGCTAGAACTTTGGGAAGAACTTGAGCACAAGCTAGAGCAAGAAATGAGAGAGAGAGAGAGAGAGCTCCTAACAGAAAGTTTCTGAGTGAATGAGAGTGTGTGAGCTAGCAAGCAAGCAAGGCCAGCATTTATAGGCCGAGGGGGTGGGGGGGGCCTTGGCCAGTTCGGCCGAATGGCCTGGTTCGGCCGAACCAGGCATGTGTGGCCTGGCCACTTCCCTCTGAGTGGAGCACTCCCCCAAGCTGGCCTTTTTCAAGGTCAAGCTCATGGATTTTAGTGGTAGGTGAGATCCAACATTGACATGACCAAAGTTGATTTTAGTGGCGTCATCCCCATGCTGCCATGTTTGTGATTATTGGTGTGAGTGCAGCCATTTTAGTGGGGTAGACATGTTTGTTGCTGGTTGGTGGTGATGGTAAATAAATGGAGATGTTCTAAAAGGAGTGAAAATGATAAAATTTACCAATTACATTCATCCTAGGTAAAATTTCAGCATATGTCCAATTATTTAAACCAAGCTTGCAAAATTTTCTACTCTCTCTCAAATTTATTACTCAGGTGGTTCATTTATTTTGGAAAGGGAAACATGCAAATGCAATTGGGAAATTAAAATTTGGAAGGGAAACATGAGATACATACCGGTTATCCTCGCGGCGAGCGCTCAGCTTTTAAGTCCGCGATCGGGACTTCTCCTGTCTTCAAGTGCTCTTGTCATCGTCTGGTCCCGGAGTGGATGACTCGGACGATGCAACTTTCTTCCGCCGCATTTTCTTGTTCTTCTTCTTCAGTGTCGGTGGCGGTGGGATCGGTGTCTCCAGGAAATTTTGTGGTTCGGATGCGATCACATTGACCTGCTCCAGGTTAGTGGAATCTTGAATTGGTTTGGTACATACCTGGGAGCATTTCTCCAACCTGGGCTTGAACGAAAACTTCTCTTCCTTGCCGTTAATGTTCAGGGTGATTTCTCTGACTCCTACGTCGATGTGGGCATTGTCAAGCACCACGAAATCCACGGGGACAAAGAACTCCCGGATTTTTACCGGAATGTCCTCGGCTATCCCCGCGGGGTGGCGGATTGACTGGTCCGCCAGCTGCAAATACATAGTCGTAGGGGACAAGGAAGAATGATTGAGCTTATCGTATACTACCTTGGGCATGACGCTAACACTTGCTCCAAGGTCGCATAGAGCTTGGTTGAAGTGTTGACCACCGATCGAGCATGCGATGGTCGGGCATCCTGGGTCCTTTTTCTTCTCTGGGAGATCGTTCAAAATAGCTGCGCTGCAAGCTTCGGTTAGCTTTATTACCTTGGTGGTTGGCAGCGCCCTTTTGTTGTTGAGGATGTCCTTCAGGTTCTTGGCGTATGTGGGAACCTGCATGGCTTCAAGCAATGGAATATGGACATATAGTTTACGGATTACCTCAACAAACTTGCTGAATTGTTCATCCACCGTTGGCTTGTGGGATCTTCTAGGAAATGGCAGCACAACGGGATCGTAGAATTCATGAGGGGCCGTCTTTGTCTCCTTCTGAGAGTTCTTCTTCCGTGGTTCGGCCACGTCCTCCTCCTCTTCGCTATCACTATCTGTAGTGACTGCTTTCTTACCTGCATCGTTAGGATATGGCGGGTCCCGAGTGGTCTTACCCCCTCTCGTGGTCACTGCCTTAACCTTTTCATGGGGGCAATTGTCTGGTTGCCCAGAAATTTTCCCAACTACAGGTGAAGGTAAAGAAGCAGCTAACTGAGCAATTTGAGTTTCTATCATTTGATTAAAGCTCAGTTGATTTTTCATGGCAGAAGCGAAAGATTCCATCCTAGAGTCTATGTTTTCCAGAATTTTATCAGTTGCAGCAAGCTTCTTGTTGATATTTTCAGTTATTGTTATCTGGCTAAACACGAGATCTCTAATAACGAGCCTCCAGCAGCAGCATCCAGGTACTCACGGGCAGAGGTTCTCAGCCCGTGATAGAAGGTTTGGATTATGAACCAACTCTGCATACCATGGTGAGGACAAGCAGAAATATAGTCCTGGAGGCGATCCCATGCCTCCGGGACTGTTTCATCTTTTAACTGCTGGAAACTAGCAATTTTGTTCCGGAGGGCGTTGGTTTTCCCAACCGGAAAGAATTTTAGCAGAAAAGCGCTAGTGCATTTATCCCAAGAGTCTATGGCTTCGCGGTTAGCATAAAACCATTGCTTCGCCTTGCCTAATAATGAAAATGGGAATAAACGAAGGCGAATAGCATCGGTACTTACTCCGCGGATGGTGAAGGTGTTGCAGATTTTCAGGAAATGCTGGAGATGGGCATTGGCATCTTCATGTGGCTTGTCACAGAACGGGCTAGCCTGAACCATGTTGATGAGGGCTGGCTTGAGCTAGAAGCTACCATCTCCAACTGGTGGAGCTGGTCCGACACGTACGTTCTCGCTCGATGGAGCCGAGAACTCACGGATCGTCTTGCTGGCCATCCTCGATGTAGCCTGGTCAACGACGGGAAGGACTGGGTTCGTCGGAAGGAGTTGCTTCTGAGGAGGCACAACACGGGGTCGTACTTTCCTCACAAGTGACTCCGGATTTTCTTGGTAGTTTGACGGTAGTTGGAAACCAGTCATGCATTGCTCTGTTCAAAAAAGACCAACGAACAGAGCAAGGGTAAACCCGCTTGAGTAGCGGTACTCAACTAAGATAGCTCGATATAAAAGTTCAAAAGTAATCTGGCCAAATGCTTCCCTGGCAACGGCGCCAGAAATGCTTGTTGGCACTTCTTACGATCCAATATCAGAATTGGGGAATCCCGGTACTGGATGCAAGAAGTGTTCAGTGGTTTTCCCTATGGCTTAGTAAAATATGTAGTATTCTGCAAGCGCACAGAATCACCGCTGTAGCACTTCACCTGGGAGTATCCCGAGGTATCGTAATTTATATTTCCGCAGGGAAGCTTTGGCAAGACTACTAGTGAACAGATATTCGAGACTATCAGAGAAGGGTACACGACTAAACAAGACGGGGGATAAACGGTATTGGATAGGAGTGGATATACCGGACACACAGCTCAAGGGATACTCAGGTAAGGGAGAGAAGAGATAGATAGCTGGGAGGACAACGAGAAGAGATAGAGGACTCCTGGATTCTTTATCTACCTATCTCTTTTCTTTTGACTCTGTGGCTTTTTTTTTTCTGGCAGTGTGGGCATCTCTTGCTAAATTCCTTAGCATCTCCATATTGCCAGACCTTCGTTCTGAACGCTCCATAATGTCCTTCATAAGGTGCTCCAGGATACCTCTCCTAGGTTTTATGTGCCTCAAGTGCAGGTATGCATTGTCTGAGTCCATTTTGTATCCAGAAGAGATACGGGTTGTCCCAATGGTGATGTCTGTTCTCGTAAACCAATATTTTCCTATTTTCACCTGGTGGACGACTCCGGAACCTCCGAGGCACAGCTCGACTCGACTCTAACTCCCAACTAAACTATCCTAACTCTACTAAAAGGAAAAGTGGAAATGGAGCTCTTGGCTTGTGGTGTGTGTTAAATGAGCAGCTGGACCCGTGTATTTATAGCCTCCATAGGACGGTTTGGTGGAGTAACCGCCAAGGGAGCCAGGGTGGTACCCCCTGGGACTTCGGGCGAAGGGAGGCGGTTCGGCCGAACAGGTCGGTTCGGCCGAACCGTCCATCCCACCGCCTCTGCATCTAGTGGCTCTGGTGCACCCCTGGGGTCGGTTGGCCAGCTGGGGGCGGTTCGGCCGAAGGGCTAGGTTCGGCCGAACCAGCCCTGGCCCATGGCCGGCCTGCTCCCGCACCGCCTTCTGACTTGGACCCCCTGGGCTTCCTTCTTGAGGCTTGGACACGTCTTGATCTGGCCCAGGTTGACATGGCACGCTTCTGAATGTGTTGGCGGTCGTCCTACGTGCCTTGCACAGTCATCGCTTGGTTGTTGGTGACGTGGACGACTCCCGGCGGCCTGTACAGCTAAGGGGGATAACCGGCCGAACATGTCGTTCGGCCGTTTCTGTCATTTCCGACCCCTATAGCACGTATTTTGTGACATTGTACCTGCAAACATGACACTCACCAAAACTCGTGGAACTTTATTAGAAATCAAATCTAAGTACATGGAATGTTGCATAGTCTCTCATTTTATCCCGAGTATTGGTGGTCGAAATTGGGCTGTAAGGACCGCCAACAGTTTACCAATTGTAGTCTTCCTGCATAAGATAAAAATTGAGAGGAGGCTGACATTCTTCTTTCTATTCTGCAAATCAAGGGAGTATAGTCTCTGACTAGTGGCTTGGTAATTCCCATGGGCAATCCTAGGTAAGTGAAAGGAAAAGACCCAACCATGCAACCGAAAACATTTGCCAAGGAGCTGGCCTTCTCTTGCTCCACATTTATGGGGACCAAACAGGATTTGTGGAAATTTACTTTTAATCCACTTGACAGTTCAACCTTTTGCAATACTTCTTTTAGTAACAACAGCTGAGTCTCACAGGCTAGCATGATTAGGATGGTATCATCCGCATACTGTATCACAGGGAAAGGGTTACCTGGGTTTTGAGGGAAGGGTGGAGAGAGATTCCCTTGCTCATATTCATGATTAATGATACATTGTAGCAAGTCAGCTGCAATAGCAAACAGTAGAGGAGAGAGGGGGTCTCCCTGTCTGACCCCTCTCTTACACCTGAATTCCTTTCCAGCAGTGCCATTGAGCAGAACCGACGTTGTGGCTGTGGACAGAAGGTCATTTATCCACCTATTCCATTTGGGAGAGAAGCCTTTTGCACTCAGCATTTCCATGACAATGGCGTGTTCTATCAGATCAAAAGCTTTATCAAAATCAAGCTTCGGAATTATGATTTCTCTCCTAGAGTGGTGGCATTGATGCAGATATTCAAAACTCCAACCCAAACAATCTTGTATAGTTCTTCCCTTAACAAAACCATATTGATTCTCATGAATTACCTGCAGGGCTAAGCACTGTAACCTACTTCAAAGCAACTTAGCAACTATCTTTGGAGGAGTATTCAAAAGGGAGATGGGCCGAAAATCATTTACTGTCTCAGGGTTATCCTTCTTTGGCACCAATGATATATAGTCATTGCAAAGCTTGTATATGTCATTCCTTATAATTGTAACATCCTAGTTTTGAATTTACTAGGCTTTTAAATTTTTTCTAAAATTTGTTAGAATCAAATAGAGAGTGTACAATTATTTTAAAGTAAAGAAATATTTTATAAATATTAAATTCAATTAATATAGGTTATAAATATAAGGTGGTTGTTGCATTCATGCTCTTGCATAATTTTTATTGTCTGAAAAATGTGGATTTCAAATTATTTATAAAAAAAATCCGAATAGCTTTCGTGCGAGGTGTGTCTAGGATTAAGGACTAAATATTTCTGGAATTAATATAAATATGGGCCAAGATATTATGTTAGGGCTTTGCCCATTTTCTTTTTAAGTCTTTCCCCTCCTCTTATTCTCGGTCTTTTTCTCTAAAATCCTAATGCTAAAACCCCTACCCGACCTCCTCTATTGGCCCACCAGCACCCAGCGGAAACCCTCTCCCTCTCCACCCGCGGCCCAAGCCAGCCCAGCTCTTCTCCATTCCTGCCCGGCCCACCAATCCTCCCTTTCCCCCTGCTAACTGGGCCGGCAGCCCAACGCCCCTCCCTCCACCCTCTCGCTGACACCTCGGGCCCACCTGCCAGCCCCCTCTCCCTCCTCTCCACCCTCTGCTTCGCACGCCCGAGCACCACGCCGCAGCTCGTCCCCGCGCGCTCCCGCTTCCGCCCTCGCCAACGCTCGCGTCTAACCCCACTCCGCAGATGCCGCCCCCCCTCCTTCACTGCTGCCCGCCCGTTACCCCCTTTCCCGCGTGCAACAATGGCGTTTGGTGGCCATTACCGGCCATTAAAGCCGCGACCGCCGCCTCCCCAAATAGCCGGCCACCTGCTCCTCCTCAACGCCTACAAAAGGCCAGCCGAGGTCCCTAGCACTCCCCTTTGCCTCACTGCGCCACCACTTGAACCCCTGAGCCGCCATCGCCGGGAAATCGCCGCCGCCGCTCCCCTCGGTGAGCCACGGCCGCCGCCTTTGATCTCCACCGTGGCGCCTGTTTTCACTCCCCCTTCTTTTCTCTTGCACACACAGGACCACCACGAGGCCGCCCCGACGCCAAGACGCGCTAGGACGTGGTCCCAGCACCGCCCCCGACGACCGCCGGATGCCCCACCCGCCCCGCGTCGTGGACCGCCTCCTACACTGAGCAATCGACGCCGAGGACGCCGGGGATGGGTGCGACGTCTCCTCCTCGACCTCTAGGATCAAACCGCGTCGAAAATGGGGCACCGTAGCGCCCGGGCCGCGCAACTCCGGCGAGCCGCCGCCGCACTCGACCCAGCGCCGCCGCCCCTGCGTCCGCCGGTGGGGACAGCCGGGCGGAGCACTCTCGGCCGTCCGATCCAGCGCGAGCGGCTGAGATTAAATCCCAGCATACCGGTCAACCAGAGGTCAAACCAGCCACTTTGGCCGTTTTGCGGTATAGCCCCTGCAGAACCTTGTTTTTGCATGTGCTATTCACTTTGTCTTATTGTTGGCACTTCTTACGATCCAATATCAGAATTGGGGAATCCCGGTACTGGATGCAAGAAGTGAAATAGCCGGCCACCTGCTCCTCCTCAACGCCTACAAAAGGCCAGCCGAGGTCCCTAGCACTCCCCTTTGCCTCACTTCGCCACCACTTGAACCCCTGAGCCACCATCGCCGGGAAATCGCCGCCGCCGCTCCCCTCGGTGAGCCACGGCCGCTGCCTTTGATCTCCACCGTGGCCCCTGTTTTCACTCCCCATTCTTTTCTCTTTCACACACAGGACCACCACGAGGCCACCCCGACGCCAAGACGCACCAGGACGTGGTCCCAGCACCGCCCCCGACGACCGCCGGATGCCCCACCCGCCCCGCGTCGTGGACCGCCTCCTACACTGAGAAATCGACGTCGAGGACGTTGGGAATGGGTGCGCCGTATCCTCCTCGACCTCTACGATCAAACCGCGTTGAAAATGGGGGCACCGTAGCGCCCGGGCCGCACAACTCCGGCGAGCCGCCGCCACACTAGACCCAGCGCCGCCGCCCCTGCGTCCGCCGGTGGGGACAGCCGGGCGGAGCACTCTCGGCCGTCCGATCCAGCGCGAGCGGCTGCCGCCGCCGTCCATGCGGATGCGGGACGGCCCCGTCCCTGCTTCGTTTTGGGCGGACGGAGTCATCCCGGACAATGGTAGGGTCGAAGGGATGGGTGGATGACCTTGTCCCAGTTGCTTTCATACCAAACACTGCTAAAAACAGGCTTCGTTCACTCCTGCAGAAACTTGAGAAGCGAATTCGATAGATGTAGCATGTCAGGGGGGAATTTGCAGACTTGCAGCCGGGTTTCTTGTATTGGGTGACCATTTCACCACGACGATTTGGGCACAGTGGCACTCTTTGCGTAAGCGAATGGACTCTCCGGATGATTTGCGTCGCACGCACTGCATGTGGGCAGTGACTGTTTTGACATACTGTAGATATGGT
>OAMR01000438.1:1067965-1090288 GCA_900205405.1 Echinochloa crus-galli | reverse complement strand
TGACACCTCACATTTATTTGATTGATTCTTAATATTACTATTTCTTTAGGCAAAGTAGTTTTTGTAAATGGCCTCATTGCTGTCTATTTACTGCAGAATTACATGAGAATCTCCTTGAATTCCAATAACTGAAGTTGCATCAGTTTGTGGTTCAACTTTTTGACATGCAGGTGGTGGCATCCGCTGTTTCCACTTCTATCTAGGCCAAGTGGTTAGAGATACAGCGTCTAAAGAGCCAGCACTAGTAGGTCTGGAATAAGTCTATTGTCATCCTTGGGGACTACAGGGCCCTCGACACGTAGAAAGGGATGAGAAGGGGTGCCGACTACCCTGAACCTTGGGTCCTAGGACACCGTAACTAACGTGATGGGCTACGAAGATCGGAAGGGCTGTCACCACCTCCCGGCTACCACCTCCGTTGCGACGTGCAGAAACTAAGGTTACTGACAAGTCTAGGAACCACTCCTACACAGATCAATAACTACTTACTTCGCTAGCAGAAGCAAGCAACTCGAACTCACACCCCAATGACAAGTCACCGCTAGTGTGAGCAGAATCGAAGAACCAATTAAGGCAGAGACTTAAGCAAGAACTAGGAGCACTAGGAACTAGAGCAAACTATAGTCTAAACACGGCGTGGGATGTGTCTTGTTCTGGCCCAGAGTGGGTTGGCACGGCCCGAGATGACTTGGCGGGAGTCCTGCGTGGCTTGCACGGTCATCGGATGACTTGGCCGTGATGTGGACGGCTCCCGCCGGCCTGTACGGCTAAGGGGGGTAACCGGCCGAACATGTCGTTCGGCAGTTTCTGTCATTTCCGACCCCTATAGCACGTGTTTCGTGATATTGTACCTGCAAACATGACACTCACCAAAGCTCGTGGAACTTTATTAGAAATAAACCCTAAGTACATGGAATGATGCATAGTCTCTCATTTTATCCCGAGTATTGGTGGTCGGATTTGGGTTGTAACGACCGCCAACACTTATGAAACTTACTTTCTAGCCCCTGTTGTCTATAGTTATTTATGTATAGGCCCCTAGACAGTATAAATAGCATATAAACCCTTGTACTTTCACTGTTTTGCAACTTTTAATTACTGAACCTTATACATTTCACATACTAGCCATTGAAATATTATGAAAATTATATACATACCCTTGTTAATTTAATAGAAATGCAAATCCTATTTAAACTTTTTATAAAATGCCTTGTTGATATCATAATTTTATATATGATGTCATAAATTGGTTTATTTTATTTTGAAAATATTATAATACTTGATAATTCTATAAAAATTAATTTTAGCCTAAATAAAATCTTTAGGTGTTAATAAAATTCCGGAAAATAGTTAAATCACGTTTTAGCTCATAGCTTTTGCGTCCTAGCTCCGTTTTAGTCCGTTCTTGTTGCGATGGTCCTCTTTTAGCGTGGGCTATCGTTACAAGCGTAGTTTCACAATGATCATGTTTTATAAAATTAAAATATTAAATTAATTAATTACCTATCAACTAGCTTTCTAAATAAAACTTGTTTAGGTTTATACACCGGTTTTTGATAAATTCATGTTAATTTGAATAATGCCAACATAAAGGTGTTTTTAATTTATAACTTGTTTAGTCCAACATGACATGTAAAATAAATCGATTAGATAATCATGCATGTCTTTTATTTCAAGTTAAATAATTAAATGTTTTAACCCATATGCAAATATTTGTAACTAAAATATGACTAGGATTTACTTCGCTTTTGAACTAAAATAATTTGAGTAACTTGAACATGGCTATTTCTTTGAAATATCCTTTACACATGCTTTATTAAATTAAAATAAACGTAGCATATAGTTGTCCCTTTTATATATAATTCAAATGTTCGCTAGCTTTATCTTCTGAACCGTAGCTCCGTTTTAAGCGCTTCTCGTGCCTTTTGCGTTCGTTGTAGCTAGTGTTAGCTAGCAGTATGCTTTCGAAAACTATTTTGTTATTGCTTGGTGTATTGTTCTTAGTCGTACATGTGTGTTATTTTCAGTTGATTTGTTTACGTTGAGGAACGCTTCTGAGCAGGGAGACATTGGAAAAGAGGCAAGTGTCTTGATCATCTTGACTCTTGCGCCTTTATTATTTTACATGATATCACCTTTTATTTATTGCCTTTTGCATTAGATGTCAATTTGCTGGGAATCCTATATAGATTGTTTACTAGATTTTCATGACATTCCTTGAAGCCTTTAGAGGTACCTTTTTATGGGTAGCATATGCTTACCTTGCTCAACATGGGATGGGTTATAATTAATCTTGATTAATGAATTATGCAATATTGGGTTGGTAATCTTTTTAGCAACCTGGAATCCTTAGGTGGCTCAGGCAAGTTGGGTTTGTTGCGAGGTTGTGAAGAGATGGTTGTTGCCTGAGCCATGGTTTTAAATAAGGATTGATCTATGGAGTGACCACCCGGGACTTACAGTACAACCATGAGACTATATGGGCAATGGTCCTGGCTGAGCAAGTTGGGTAATCCAGGGGTACGTGTTGAGCGGGTAGGAGCCGACTAGGGCAGCGTCCCAGAAGTCGTGGCACGTCACGGTGATGGGTCTGAGCCCTGAGTGGGTCAATGCTCCCTGGAGAACCAATGGAAGGCCTCGTAGTGCACCGTGTAGCACTCACATCTCGGAAATGTGAGGGGGGTTAGCTGCCCCAGTGAATGGTGAGACACGACTCATGGTGAAAGTGTACAACCTCTGCAGAGTGTAAAACTGTTATAACAGCCGTGCTTGTGGTCAAGAGCGGCCTGGACCCTCACATGGTTAGTTGGTTGGGTGGACTACAGTTGTGGTTAACTGTGGTTTGGTTGGTTACAAGTGTGTCTAACCTTAAGTTGGGTTTGGTTTTGGGAAGCCGAAACACTATAATATTAGGTGCTTAATTAAAATTTGACCAACTAAAATATGAGCATTGCAGTCCACCTAAATGGCCTTCCTTGTCATAAGCCCATTCCTTGTTCATAAGCCCTACATGTCATTTATTTTCCCCCACTTGCGGAGTACACGCCTCCAGGTGTACTCACCCTTCTCCTTTGAACCCCCTGCTGTGTCTTCCCCTGCTGCTCAGATAATGTTACAATGGAGCTCGGTTGAGAAGACTTGGAGAAGGAGCCATTCGTGAAGACTTGGAGTCCTAGGCCGGCGTGCCCCCGGTCGACATTCCTGTGGATTATGGAGCCCTCCGTTACGATTAGATTTACGAATGTGTAAATTTTCTTTAAGACCCTCTGGTCATTCTGTAAATAATATACGCTTTGTAATTGATATTGTTCTGTTATTCACTTATGAAGTCACTTTATGCATGAATTTTTATCCTGGGCATGCATAAAGGTGCGTTCGGTTTTGTCCTTAAAACCGGGCGTGACAATAATTGGCCATACTTTTTTGAAAAAAAGACTATTGAACCCATCAGGACTAGGAGCTTTGTCCTGAAGGAGGCTGAGGATGACTGCATCTATCTCCTCATTACTGAAGGGCTGTATAAGCTGCTCAAGATCATTGTGAGGCTGTACAATAGACTGCAGGTCAAACTGCAAGGAGATATCAACACTAGAGGCAAGCCTTTTCTTAAATTCCTGATGGAAAAGAACACTTTTTCCCCATGATCCACTACCATTCTCCCGGTTTCATCAACAATCTGACTGATTGTGTTTCTTCTGTATCTTTTAGTAGCCATTGCATGGAAGAATTTCGTGTTTTCGTCACCAAACTGCATAAGTCTCTTAGTGTATCTTTGCTTCCAGTAGGTGTTTTTCAAGACAAGCAAATTCCTGATGTGTGTTTTGATTATTTCCCTGAACTTGCTCTCTTGGGGAGATAGCACTCTAATTTCTTCTAATCTGTCCATGAAGGCAATGGTCATGTTGCAGTTGGAGATGAGTTTGGAGATATTAGAAAATCCTTTGGCCCAATTTTTCTGAACTCTTCTGAGGAGTTTGAATTTCCCACTGATGATCTGTGCAGTATTTGTGGATTGTACAGGAATGTTCCAAACATCTCTGATTTGCTCCATACATTCAGGGTGATTGAACCAATAATTTTCAAAACGATAGACATTTGCCTTGGGAATGGAGGTACCTATCTGAACCTTGCAGGGAAGATGGTCTGAAGTAATTCTAGCTAGTGGAAGCACCAATGAGAGAGGGTAAGTAGTTGTCCAAGCTACTAAAGTGAAGAACCAATCTATCTGCTCTAGGAGAGGCACTGCCTGCATGTTGCTCCAGTTATAGCTTCTTCCTTTGATCGGGAGCTCTATGAGACTGTGGGATATACATCCCCGGGTACCCTCAAGACAGAAGACCTAGTCCTAGTAGAACTACTCGGAAACTACTCGTGTACTCCTACTAGGACTAGGACTCCCAAATTGTAACCGACTAGGAGACTAGCCATGCCCCCTGGATATATAAAGGAGGGCAGGGGTCCCTAGCTCGGCAAGATAGATCCTAACAGGACAATCATACTATTGACACAAAAGCGCGCCAACAAACTTGAGATCTCGCAAAAAACACAGCAGGGTCGTCACCACGGCCAACACCCAACCTCCCTCGGGAAACCGGTCTGACCAGTTTATAGAACCGGTCTGACCGCTTTCTGACAGGAAGTCGTGAAGACCTAGAAACTCGAGCTCGGGAGGGACCCCGTCGGAGCTCAAGCAATCTAGGGTTGCTCTAGGGTCGGCAGGCCACCTAGAACGTCCTTGAACACCGTAGAGACGAGCAAAGAACAGCAAATATGGGATTTGAAAAGGGCTAGGGTTTGAGAGGTAAAAACAGAGACAATTTGTATTTGATTCGATTGGAATACCTCAATCGGCCTTCTAGCCTTTATATTTATAGGCCGGGGAAGTCTTACCCCTCATGAGTCGGTTACAATATGGGATTAAACTCGGAATCCTAAACCTACTCTAATTGCAGATCAAAACCGGTCTGACCGGTTTGACAAACCGGTTAGACCGGTTTGTCCGGGCGACTGCCAATTTTGGCTGTCAACACATGCCCCCCTGCGTTTTTAGTGAACTTGAGAACTAAAAAGCAATATGCAAATAATTACAACTCAAGAGCTAAAATTTATGCTAAGGGCGATATCAACAATATATCGGCCATTGGTCTTCATGCGTCTTGTCAAACACTTGGATAGAATTTCTTCAAATATCTTCTGTTGATAGCTTTAGGTAAATGATCTCCCTTCAGCGTCTCTAGCATGTAAGAATTCCCAAAAATGACTTTGACAACTCTATAGGGTCCTTCCCAACTTGGTGACCATTTACCAAACTTGTTGCTTTTTGTTCCAATAGGCAAGATCGTCTTCCAAACAAGCTCACCAATCTGAAAATACTTCCCTCGCACCTTCTTATTGTAAGCTTTAGCAACCCGAAGCTTATCCTTTTCAATTTCCTTCAAAGCCTTCAATCTCTTGTCAGTTACTTCGTCAATGTTGTCCATCATTAAATTATGATAATCAACCGCATCAAGGTCATTTTGTAGCCAACCTATAAGCGTCCAGATTCACCTCAACAGGTAAAACGGCCTCTTGACCATACACAAGCTCAAAAGGAGTAACTTTAGTAGCACCATGCCTAGATATACGATGAGCCCATAATGCTTCGGATAATACTTCATAACACCTCTTAGGATTTTCTTCTATCTTTTTCTTGATTAATTTAATCAAAATTTTATTACTTGACTCGGCTTGACCATTAGCCTGAGCATAATATGGAGATGAATTGAGCAATTTAATTTTATAGGATTCGGCAAATTCACGTACCTCTTTAGATATAAACGAAGTACCTTGATCCGTTGTCAAAGTTTGAGGGATACCGAACCTATGAATAATACTTTGTGTAATAAACTCAATTACCTCTCTATGTGTCATATTCTTCAAAGGAATTGCTTCGGTCCACTTAGTAAAATAATCCGTAGCAACCAACACGAAACGATGTCCCTTTTATGATGGAGCGATGCGTCATATTCTTCAAGGGAATCGCTTCGGTCCACTTGATGTCCTTTTGATGATGGAGGATTAATTTGTCCAATAAAATCCAATCCCCAACCTCGGAACGGCCATGGCTTAATAATAGAATGCATCAATGCAGCAGGTACTAATTGTAAATCTCCAAATTTCTGACATTCTTCACACCCTTTATAATATTTGAAACAATCTGCCATCATAGAAAGCCAATAAAAACCGGCTCTTCTAAGTAACCACTTCATTTTGGGAGCCGACTGATGTGTACCACAAATACCTTCATGGACCTCACCCATGGCAACTTTGGCCTGATCCGAGTTCAAACACTTCAAAAGTAAATCTTCGGCGGTTCGACGATAAAGCTCATCGTCAAGCAACATATATTTAAATGATAATCGCCGAATATTTCTTGTTGCACCACGACCAGGATCTTTTAAATAAGTAATAATAGGCACTCTCCAGTCTTGATCTTCATCCTTGGAATTATTAGCATCATCCAAGGAATTTTTGCCGCTGTCAGGAGACGAAGCGGTCAGACCGGTTTCCAAACCGGTCAGACCGGTTCTGGCGGTCAGACCGGTTTCTGAAACTGGTTGGACCGGTTCGTCCAGAACCTGCACCTCGGCTTTTGATTGCATCGGTTTATGAAGATAGAAATATTTCTTTGCAACAACATAACCAGATGCTTTCTGAGCCAGAGTATTAGCCTTGCCATTTTCCTCTCTTGGAATATGTTTGATAGTAAATTCATCAAAAGAAGCAATGATATCAAGGCATCTATCAAGATATGCATTTAGTAAACCATTATAACATTGGCATACCTTAGATACTTGCTGTACTACCAGGAGTGAATCACCAAAGGCTTCAACATGCTTTATTCCCATATCTTGCAAAAATTCCAAGCCGAATAGAAGAGCTTCATATTCAACTTGATTATTGGTTCGCTTTTCGTCCAATCGGTTTGAGAACTCAAAAACGGCACCACTTGGTGATATAAAAACAGCACCGATTCCTTGTCCATCATTGCAAACCGACCCATCAAAGTATAATTTCCATGATGTACAAGCAACATAGCCGACGTCGAAATCACAAGTATCATCAATCCGATGTTCAACAATAAAATCAGCTACAATTTGGCCTTTCATAGATTTTAGAGGTTCACAAGCCAAATCATACTCAACTAAAGCATAAGCCCATTTACCGACTCTTCCACTAGAAATCGGCTTTTGCAACATATATTTAATTACATCGGTTTGACACAACACGATGCAAGTACTCTTCATTGCTTCGATTCTCTTGGGATCAACCTCTGTGCCGTTTTCATGAATAACGAACCCAAGAAACTTTCCAGCCGAAACACCAAAAGCACATTTGAGTGGATTCATCTTCAAACCATACTGTCGCATTCTCTCAAGACAAGTTTTCAATCGGCTAAGTGATGATCCAATCCATCCGATTTAACCACAATATCATCAATATAAACTTCCACAATCACACCAAGTAAATCATGAAAGATTAAATTCATAGCCCTTTGATAAGTTGAGCCAGCATTCTTTAATCCAAAAGTCATAACCACCCACTCAAATAGACCAATAAATCCCGGACATTGAAAAGCCGTTTTGTGCATATCCTCTTCGGCCATAAATATTTGATTATATCCGGCATTATCATCAAGAAAGCTAACAACACGATGTCCAGATGCTTCATTAATCAATACATCGGCTATAGGCATAGGATACGAATCTTTCAGAGTAGCTTTATTAAGATCTCTAAAATCAATGCAAACTCTAAGCTATCCCGAATCTTTCTTTTCAACGGGAACGATATTAGAAATCCACTCCGCATAACGACAAGTCCGAATAAAACCAGCATCTAATAAACGATTAATCTCTTCTTTTATTCTGTCATAAATAGCGGGATTAAAATGTCTAGCCGATTGCTTAAAAGGTCTAAAACCGGCCTTAATTGGTAAACGAAGCTCAACTAAATCACGACTTAAACCAGGCATCTCACGGTATTCCCAAGCAAAACAATCAACATACTCTTTCAACAAATTTATTAGCTCGGCTTTTCAACCGATAAATTTTTGTTCACAAAAGTTGGCCTAGGAATAGTACCATTACCAATATCAACTTTTTCTAAGGGAGCGGCTGATGTAAAACCTTGACCCAATTTATCCATATCACCCAGATCTTCAACAGCTTCAAACATACCACTTGTATTCAACCGATGATGATCAATTCGGTCTTGAAGCCACTGTTTCGCCTTAAACCGGTCTGACCGGTTTCCAGAAGCGGTCTGACCGGTTTGCCTCGTCGAGCACTGTTCAGACCCAAACCGGTCTGACCGGTTCTTAAAAGCGGTCTGACCTGTTTCGCCCGGCTGGTTTGTTTGCTCCATCAATTACAACAAGTAATTCAACCGATTTTCCATCGGCTTTAATGTAGCAGGAACAAAACCATCCTTAGTGCAACTGATAAGCTCATAGTCAGTCAAATCCATACCGACAAACACTTGATGTTTTCATTAGCACTAATAGAATCGGAATCGGCCATTGCAACAAAGGAAGAAGTGTCACCATTCACAACTTCAACTTCATCACCGATCCACCGAATAAGGCATTGATGCAAGGTAGACGGTATGCATTGATTTGCATGAATCCAATCACGACCAAGAATTAAACTAAAGTTACCTTGCACCTTCGAGACGAAGAAGACCGTAGCAATAGTCTTGCTCCCGACGGTCAACTCCATAGAAGCCACCCCCTCAGCGCCAATTGGGATCACCTCCACCGACTCCACTGACCATCATGTTCGTCTTGATGAGCTCTTCGTCTTTACCACCAATTTTCTTGTAGAGGGCATATGGCATAAGATTCACAATAGCTCCACCATCAACCAACATACGTGAAATTGGCTTCCCGTTGATGTGCCCTCTCATATATAAAGCCTTGAGATGATTCTCTGATTTATTAGGCTTCTGAAATATAGCGTCTCGAGGCCCGAGTTGAAGATGAGCAATTTCCTCCTTCGGCACCACGAAGTAATCTGAAGACAAATAGACGACGTTGACCTCCATATTGTCACGCTCTAGAGAAGTCTCAAAGTCAACTAATTCTTCATCCTCAACCACTGGAGGAATTGGAGGAATTGTATCTTCATTGGTGGTCAAAGCAACTTCAGCTCCTGCCTCTGTCTCCAAACCAGTCTAACCAGTTCCAGAAACCGGTCTGACCGCTTCTGTGGACTGACCCAAACCGGTCTGACCGGATTCTGAAACCGGTCTGACCGGTTGTGCTGCTGGCTGCACAACTGATTTAACTTGCCACGTCTTGATTTGAGGAATCATAGGCCTGTATCTGTTGAACTGTTCATCCCTCAGCTTCTCAGCCTCCTGTTCCCTTTTTTCTTTATTTCGCAAGCGCTGTAATTTTCTCTTTTGTGTGTGAGTCAACCCGGAAGGACACCACCTTTTTTACAGCCTTGCTACTGCTAGCCTCATGATCATTATCTATGATCGGCCTTTTAATAGCCACAGGAGCCGAATTTCCAATAACTATCGGCTTTTTACTCAAATCTTGCATAGCCACTGGAACTTCGCCAATTGTCACAAATCCACTGTTCTTGGTTCCTTTTGGATCAACCATGGGCTGCACATCCTCCTTCTTCTCCTTGACACGGTATTCTTGCTTGGGAGGAGCAAATTGTTTTTGTTCAGACCGAAACCGGTCTGACCGTTTTGTGAGCTGGCACCGGACCTGATTGGTATGAGCCCAATCGGTCATGTACTGGAATCCTAGGACCATTGCCCATGTAATCTTGAGGTGGTTGTGGCATGAGAAAGCATTGCATCCACATCCCTTGATCCCATGTTGGATTTGGAGAATTTGACTCGGGAGGTGCCCATGGCATGGTAGCATTCATCTTCTGTGGTGGATAAACAGTAATAACATCGCCACGGCGCCTATTGTTCTCTGGATAACCATCTCCACGCATTGGTGACCTTGGTCTTTTTTTTACCGACCGATCACCTTGAACGGCCTTTGTGTACTTGTTCAGGAGCTGAGAAAAAGTAGGCCCTTGCTTCAGAACCGTACCTTGCACTTTGGGTTCATTCACCTTCCAAGTACCCACTTCCGGACGCTTGGGCTTGAAAGTCCTAGGTCGGTCCAGGGGCAAACCGGTCTGACCGGTTTCGCCTGATCAGCGGACCGATTTTCTTCTAAGGAACTTTATTGCCCCCCGGGCCTTAATGTGTTAATAGTAATCTTCAGAGACTCTTTTCCATCCAGAGTCTTTTCAAGCATCACTTCTCTGACCGGAGATTGATTATCATTTTCCAGCCTTGGATCTCCAATCACCACATTCTTACCCTTAGCTCCATCGGCTTGTTCCGGCCGAATCAGCACCTTGGTATTCAAATTCAGTATGAACAGGGAAAGGAGTCTTATCAACTTGCATCTCAGCTAGTACTAATCGACCTTCATTAATAGCCGATTGTACCTGTCGTCGAAAAACATTGCAATCATTAGTCGCATGTGAAAAAGAGTTATGCCACTTACAATATGCATGATTTTTCAATTGATCAGCTGGTGGGATTGCATGAGAAAGTTTAAAGAAACCATTCTTAAGCAATTTATCGAAAACACGATCACATTTGGCAACATCAAAAGTAAATTTAACTTTTTCTCGCCGATTTTTCTGAACCGGCTTCAATTTAATTTGTCAATCTCTGAAAAAGATTTAGCAGATTTAGCTTTTGCTGGCTTGCGATCTCATTTGAAGGAAAAATTAGAAGGGTTTGATTTTCTTTCTATTAATCACTTGCAAATGAAGGTCATGAGTTTAGAGCTTAAGTTAAAAAATTCAAGAGAATCTGCTAAACCTCATGACCTTCATTTGCAAGTGATTAATAGAAAGAAAATCAAACCCTTCTAATTTTTCCTTCAAATGAGATCGCAAGCTAGCAAAAGCTAAATCCGCTAAATCTTTTTCAGAGATTGACAAATTAAACATCTATTTTTTGTATCCTTAAATCTTCTGAAAAAGATTTAGCGGATTTAGCTTTTGCTGGCTTGCGGTCTCATTTAAAGGAAAAATTAGAAGGGTTTGATTTTCTTTCTATTAATCACTTGCAAATGAAGGTCACGAGTTTAGAGCTTAAGTTAAAGAATTCAAGAGAATCTGCTAAACCTCATCGTTCCAATGTGCATATTGTTGATAATGATTCTGATAGTTCAGATGATGAAAGTAAAGAGATTTATGCTGCTGAGTTTGTTTGGCCATCAAAAGCTAAACCTTGTTCTTGTCCTTCATTGAAGCCGGTTCAGAAAAATCGGCGAGAAGAAATTAAATTTATAAACACTTGATGGAAGGAACTTAGAGAAATCGTCTTGATAGCTTGCACTAGTCATAAAACGAGATGTATTAAGCGTTGAACCTTAAGAAGCGTTTGGAATCGGCCTAGAAGAGGTGCAAGATCCATTGGGTGAGCTTCCCACAATAGTAGTAATAGGAGGTGTAAAAACAGAACCAGAAGTAGCAGAATTAGCTAAAACCATCGCATTTGTTGCACCAACACTAGCAGAATTAGCTAAAACCATCGCATTTGTTGCACCAACACCCATGGAACCGGTCTGACCAACTGAAGTGGCCAAACCTGTCTGACCGGTTGTGTAAACAGGTCTGACCGGTTCGTGGACCGAACCAGGATGAGGTGGCTGCCCTGAATAATAATTCGCCGGCATGCCCAAATTTGGATCTATAATGTTTTCTGGTATGCCTGACGTATTAGGATCTGTTTCTACAGCACTTTTATTTTTATCAATATTACTAACCATACTAACAAGTAACTCACTGTCAACTCGCTAGTAACAGTTTGTGCAGCAAGTAATTTATCATCCATCATGCGAGTAATTTGCTGCATCAAATCAGAGGATTCGCGAGTTACCTTAGGAAGTTCTTCCACCTGATCGTTTGCTAGCTTGAAAGCCGGCATGACGAATTCCTCTACCCTCTTGACAAGGCCACCGCGATCTTTCTTGAAGCCCTTCAGGAATTGCGTCCTGAAGTGTTCCTCAGCGATCAGGTATCGCTTCCGCTCCTCGTCCGTGAGCTCTTCCATCGTCGCGGTGATGATGTTGTCCTTGTCGAGGTCGCACGTCGATCCAGACATATTTGGAGTAGATTAGATCGGTTTTACAACCAGATTAATCTTCCCCAGCGGAGTCGCCAAAAAGTATGTTGACACAAAAGCGCGCCAACAAACCTGAGATCTCGCAAAACACACAGCAGGGCCGTCACCACGGCCAACACCCAACCTCCCTCGGGAAACCGGTCTGACCAGTTTATAGAACCGGTCTGACTGCTTGCTGACAGGAAGTCGTGAAGACCTAGAAACTCGAGCTCGGGAGGGACCCCGTCGGAGCTCAAGCAATCTAGGGTTGCTCTAGGGTCGGCAGGCCACCTAGAACGTCCTTGAACGCCGCAAAGACGAGCAAAGAACAGAAAATATGGGATTGGAAAAGGGCTAGGGTTTGAGAGGTAAAAATAGAGATAATTTGTATTTGATTCGATTGGAATACCTCAATCGGCCTTCTAGCCTTTATATTTATAGGCCGGGGAAGTCTTACCCCTCATGAGTCGGTTACATATGGGATTAAACTCGGAATCCTAAACCTACTCTAATTGCAGATCAAAACCTTTCTGACCGGTTTGACAAACCGGTCAGACCGGTTTGTCTGGGCGACTGCCAATTTTGGCTGTCAACACATACACAACCGTACGAGGAATACAATCCAGCATACAGGACGTAGGGTATTACGCTACTCGCGGTCCGAACCTGTCTAAATCTTGTGTTGTTCGTACACTGTCGTTCCTAGAACTAGGCGAGACCCACAAATCTACTCTCTGGGGTACCCCCAGGCAGACGTGCGCGACATAATTCATCGACACTTCATGGGGCCTACTCACCGAAGTTCAACATTAGGCGCGATGGGATCAACTTCAACATCAATCATCAACAAAATCAATCTGTGCGGCCAGTAGGTCGTGCTACGCGGATGCGGGCGCAAGACAGGTACTCGAAACAGAGTCGACAGAGGCGTCTCCCAAACTCGCCAAGTCGACGAGATTCTCCGCGTCCAAGGTGGCATGCTGCCAGAGTCCGCGTCCCGCAATTTTTCTGTCGCAGTCCTCGTCACAGTCGAAATCCAGACGGCGGCATTGAGTCGAGTTCTATCCGGAATCGTACTCGAGTCCAAGACTGAAGACCAAATCAGTTCCTGTGGTGTTGTGTTCGCGTCCGATCGGTGGTACAGAAGCCTCGTACTGTGATCACGAGATCAGGAACAAGAGCAGCGGCAGGCACCAGCCTGCGCATAATTAAAAGAGCTGCAGCAGCTGCCAACAAGGCCAAGCCAGAATTGCATGTCCTGGCGTACAAGATTTTTAAAGAAAAGGTGCTGCGTTCATGCACCAAGATTCTTGCGTTTCTGCTACAATGCTACAAGCACACAAAGATGCACCAGCAAAGCTTCAAGATTTTCATTTGCCGCACACGAGAAGATGACGCGAGTACGACTACATCGACGTCCGGCTGCATCGACTCGTTGTACGACTATTTCGACTACTCATCTCGACTAGTTCGAGAGCGGCTACGGCTTCATCAACAACTAATCGGAATCGACTCCGACTAGTCGGCTTCACCGCCAACCGTCATGGCTTCGTCGACAATAGTCCGCGAACAAAGCTAAGTCTTATTTAATAATTATTTTCTTTACAATAATTTTTTCAGCATGTTATACACATGCTGGTCCATACTATCGCCGACTGTGGAGCATGTCACGATTATGTCCACGTATTTGGTAAATCGAGTTACGCAGGGCACTAGCCCGCGGACTTGGTGCATCGAACTACGTAGGGCTCTCGGAGGCTATATCTACAGATTCGCGACACCTCTCGCCGATGGGTCAAAATCCCTCGCACGACCTCTCCAATAGGAGCAAAGTCCTAACCGACTACCATTTTTGCGCACTGCGCATACTTCCGTCGCATGACGACTACTTTACGCTTGTTGTCTTCTCTTAATGACCAACACCGCTCAGTAACATGCACCTTAATTCGTGAAGCTTCGGCTCCTTCGCAACACCTACACGCCTACACGTCAAAGAAGACACCAGTCTCACGTTTGCAGGCTATGGTTAAGCGGGACCAAGTGTTTAAACGTAACAGGGATACTATTCGAGTGATTAAAAGTCTAGCAAGAGCAATGAGTTTAACAGCTTAAACATGCATTACCACATGCTATTATTATCCTTCATGGATTTTTCTTGATCTGATACTACTAATCCAATATATTTAAACTGCAGGGTTCACAGTTGAGTACTCACACCAGTGAGACTTGGCACCACTTCGCCTCTTCATGACGCTGCGGAGCCGATTGAGTACTTATACTAGTCGGTGCTCACATGCTGAGTACTTTAACTAGTCGCTTGAAGCTCGGGGGCTACACGCTAAGACATGGAGACGAGTACTGGCACCAGTCGGTACTCAAACGGCGAAGCACTCACATCAGTGAAACTTGGCACCAGCCAAGAAGCTACTTTGAAGATTATGTTCTTGACCCTCGGACCAGATGTAAACATTCGCTTCGAGGCTCGGGGGCTATACTCAAGAGGTACACATTTTTTGTGCCTGTTGTTGATCAATTCAACACCTCCGACTAGTTTCTTCAAAACTACTCGAAGCTCGGGGGCTACACCCAATGGGTGCACCTGATCGGTGCACACCATTGAACTACTCAAGATGAAGAATAGAAGACTGCTTTTGAGTCTCCGACTACTTTTGAAATACTCAGAGGCTCGGGGGCTACACCCATTGGGTGCATCGATAGATGCACTCCAATGAACTACTCGTCAGAGAAGATCTGAGCGTCTTGGGCTTTACTACAACTACTCAAAGATGCTGAAGCAGATTCAAGACTTGAAGCAAAGGCGCAAGATGCTCGGGGGCTTGTGGGATATACATCGCCGGGTACCCTCAAGACAGAAGACCTAGTCCTAGTAGAACTACTCGGACAACTACTCGTGTACTCCTACTAGGACTAGGACTCCTAAATTGTAACCGACTAGGAGACTAGCCATGCCCCCTGGATATATAAAGGAGGGCAGGGGTCCCTAGCTCGGCAAGATAGATCCTAACAGGACAATCATACACAACCGTATGAGGAATACAATCCAGCATACAGGACGTAAGGTATTACGCTACTCGCGGCCCGAACCTGTCTAAATCTTGTGTTGTTCATACACTGTCGTTCCTAGAACTAGGCGAGACCCACAAATCTACTCTCTTGGGTACCCCCAGGCAGACGTGCGCGACATAATTCGTCGACAGAGACCTAAATGACTGATGATGTTGTTAAAAACAATAGAGTCATTGAAGTTACCTCCTGGCCTATTTCTATTTTCAGAGTATCTATAGAAATTGAAATCCCCCATGAGTAACCACAGATCATCATCCTCAATAGATAAATTGTATAGCCAATTAACAAAAGTGTCACGGGCAGGTTGTCGACAGGGACCATAAACAACAACAAGGGTCCAGCTTTCAAGATTGTGGGTGGAGGTGACTGACTATTTAATAGCAAAGGATTGTTTCTCAAGAGTAGTGACAGAGAAGAATTTGGAAACCCAACAGACCAGAATTCCTCCTGAGGCCCCTTTAGAGGAATAGTAATCAAATTTATCAAACTTTTTAGGAGCAAATTTCCTGATGAATTGCAGATCAAAAGAGTCCCTCTTGGTTTCTTGTAAACAGAAAATGTTGGCATTACTCTCTTCTCTCTTGTTTCTAATGGAATCCCATTTGTCCTTATCATTTACACCATGAACATTCCAACACAATACGTTCCAAGATCTACTATTCATTAAAACTTGAGAAAGTTATAGAGACAATGTATGGGGTACAACCACCATCATATAAAATAGCAAAAACAACATACTGGGGATACATAGGATAAGCAAACATTGGACCAAAAGTACACCACCAATAGAAGGCTAAATTTCCTTGGATCCCCATATAATTAGTCCTGTTTTCTAGGCTGCATTATGGCTGTGTTCAGCTCCATAGGAGGAACACCACAGAACGATGTACCCAGGTCAATCAGCAGGTCTGTAGCAATGGGATCAATCTCTGCCCCCAGCATGTCTTCATCTAGGCTTCTACTAACAATGGCTGTCTTGAGGTCTTCCACAGTGGAGATAGAAACAGATTTTTTGGAGTCCCTTTTTTCCTTCTCGGCTCATTATCCAACTGAATATGGGTTGGCCTTTCATCCCTCCTGAACCTTGAGCTTCTTCTGACTTGATCATCTACAATTGGAGTCTGACCTCTGGCCTTTCTCTTGCTTTTTCCTTGCATGGAGGGAGAGATAAAAGGTGGACATTCTGCAGGCTGGCCATATGCTTGGTTACTGACAACAATTTGCATGCTTTCTTCTGGCAGAATCATTTCTTGATTAGTGAGAGCTTCAAAATCTTCTCCACTGTCCAGGCCACTGGAACTATCACAGATCAACTCTAGCCTCGGCCTCCTGAACCCAGAAGAGGTGGTGGCTTCTGCATTGTTTCCCTAACATGGGTTATCTACCTGAAGGAACCAAGTGTCGGCCATGAATTTGTCAGGGACAAACCTCCAACATTGTGGAGGCCTTGGGTTCTTAAGTGGAAGAGAGTTTGAAATCTCTTGGGCTCTCAGGGCCAGGTCTTTTATAAGCATCTGGACAGATGGAGCAGGGCCAAAGTTTTGGTGAAGTCCAAACCTTTTTGCCAATGCCCTGATCATGTGGTCACTGTCAAAAACTTGAGCTTGTTGTGCTACCACCAATTCTGTTAACCGATGATTCAGTTGGTAGTGGTAATTCTAGAGTTATTGGAGTACCCTGAGCTCTGAAAAAAGCAACGGCATTGCCTTTGTCATTTATAGCTTGCCTCTACTTTATTCTAGTTGCATCTATATCGTGTTTAGACTATAGTCGATTCTAGTTCTAGTGCCTCTAGTTCTTGTTTAAGTCTTTGTCTTAGCTGGTTCTTCGATCTTGCTTGATACTGGAGGTGAATTGTCACCAAGAGTATTGACAAGGTTGCTTGCTCTTGCTAGAGGAGTAAGTAGTTGTTGACTAGTGTAGGAGTGGTTCCTAGACTAGCCAGTGGCCTTAGTTTGCCCCCGAGTCCACGGAGGTGGTAGCCGTTAGGTGGTGACAGCCCTTCCGGTCTTCGTGGCCCATCATGTCCGGCTCGGCCTGTAGGATTCCCCGGTTAGGAGTTGGTGGCACCCCTTCTCATCCCTTTTTGCGTGTCATAGGTTCCTTTGTCCTGATGCTAAGACAATAGAGTTAACACAGATCATCTAGTGCTAGTTCTTTAGCCGTTGTATCTCTGAGCCCGAGTGGCATAAACAGATAAAGTACACAGGAGTCCTCTATCTCTTCTCGTTGTTCTCCCAACTATCTAGTCCTTCTCTTTCTTATCTGAGCCTCCCTTGAGCTGTATGTCACGGTATATCCACTCCTATCCAATATCGGTATCCCTCGTCTTGCCTAGTCGTGTACCCTTCTCTGATAGTCTCGAATATCTATTTGTCAGTATTCTTGCCAAAGCTTCCCTGCGGAAATATAAATTACGATACCTCGGGATACTCCCAGGTGAAGTGCTACAATGGTGATTCTGTGCGCTTACAGAATATTTATATATTTTACTAAGCCATAAGGAAAACCACTAAAACACTCCTTACCCCAGTACCAAGATTCTCAATTCTAATACTGGATCGTAAGAAGTGCCAACAAGCATTTTGGCGCCATTACTGGGGAAGCATTTGGCTAGATTACTTTCAAACATTTATCTCGAGCTATCTTAGTTGAGTACCGCTACTCAGCGGGTTTATCCTTGCTCTGTTCGTTGGTCTTTGTGGAGCAGAGCAGTGCATGACTGGTTTCCAACTACCGTCAAACTTCCAAGAAAGTCCGGAGTCTCTTGTGAGGAAAGTGCGACCCCATGTTGTACCTCCTCAGAAGCAACTCCTTCCGACGAGCCCAGTCTTTCCCGTCGTTGACCAGGCTACATCGAGGATGGCAAGCAAGACGATCCGTGAGTTCTCCGCTCCTTCGAGCGAGAACGTGCGTGTCGGTCCAGCTCCGCCAGTCGGAGATGGCAATCTGAAGCCAGCCCTCATCAACATGGTACAGGCTAGCCCATTCTGCGGCAAGCCACACGAAGATGCCAATGCTCATCTCCAGCATTTCCTGGAGATTTGCAACACCTTCACCATCCGCGGAGTAAGTATCGATGCCATTCGCCTTCGTTTATTCCCATTCTCATTATTAGGCAAGGCAAAATAATGGTTTTATACTAACCACGAAGCCATAGACACTTGGGAAAAATTCACTAGCGCGTTCTTGCTAAAATTCTTTCCGGTTAGGAAAACCAATGCCCTTCGGAACAAAATTGCTAGTTTCTAGTAGATAAAATATGAAACAGTCGCGGAGGCATGGGATCGCCTCTAGGACTATATATCTGCTTGTACTCACCATGGTATGCACAGTTGGTTCATAATCCAAACTTTCTATCACAGGCTGAGAAGCTCTGCTCGTGAGTATCTGGATGCTGCTGCTGGAGGCTCGTTCTTCTCTCTTAAGGAGAGTCGTGCGAAGGCCCTCATAGAGAAGATGGTCGAGAATCAAGGTTGGTCCGACGATCAGACTCAACAGAAGACCCGAGGAGTTCACCAAGTTGAAGCTCTGGACATGCTCGCTGCTAAGATGGACCTCCTGATGAAGAAGCTGGAGGCCCCTGCTCAAGAAACGGTGCAAGCCATGGACGCTCGCATGACCTGCGAAGTCTGTGCAACACTGGCCATTCGGGGAATGACTGCCCCGAGATGCGAAAAGACGCCAACTACATCAACAACTCCAACAACAATGGGTATCGACCGAACAACTACGGCAATCAAGGCTGGAATTCTTGCCCAAACCTCCCATTTGAGAGGCCACAACAAGGTAATAATTTCAATTCCAGTAATTTCAATAATCAGCCGTCACTTAGAGATCTTGTGTTTAGCCAGATGAAAACAACTGAAAATATAAACAAAAAGCTCGCTGCAAATGATAAAACTCTAGAAAACATAGACTCTAGACTGGAATCATTCTCTTCTGCTATGAAAAGCCAACTGAGTTTTAATAAAATGATAGAAACACAAGTTGCTCAGTTAGCTGCATCCGTTCCTGTCACTGAATCGGGGAAGATTCCGGGGCAACCCGAGCCTTCCATCGAGACAGTAAATGCTATCACTACAAGACAGGGTAAGATGTCTCGTAGTGTGCTCCGTACTAACCATGCAGGAAAGGTCGCACACATCCAAGTGCAAACACCAAGATGGAACTACCTGGCCAGAGCTGCTAAAAGGGCGATCTTAAAGACCTCTCTGAAAAGGAAGGAGGATCCCGGAGTGCCCATCATTCAGTGCACGATCTGGAATCGTCGCATTGATGATATGCTCTATGATCTAGGGGCCAGCGTAAACATCATGTCTAAGGTATTATTCAAGAAATTACACTACTCTACTTTGTCACCTACAACTACCCAGGTACAGCTTGCAGACTCAACAATCCGCTATCCCGAGGGGTATTGAGAATGTACCGGTCCGAATTTGGGGGATGATATGTCCCTACGGACTTCGTTGTCCTTGACACGGGAAACGAGTGCTCGTTTCCCCTTGTGTTGGGCTGGCCGTTCTTGAACACCGCCCGGGCTAGAATAGATGTATGCGAGAGAAAACTCGTTCCGTATCGACGGAAGGTTGATCTACTTTAAGTTTCAACCTTGGGAAGACAAGAAGACAAAGCCACTCACACCGGAGCAGAAGAGTGCCGAGTGTTTCCTGAAAGCACTCATTAATGGAGAGCTGGAAATACTTGGTGAAGAGCAGTTCGAGTGGAACGAGCCGACAAGACAAAGTGCAGAAGAGATGGACTTCCTCGTAAAGAAATACGAGGAGGAGCAAGCTCTCTGGAACTGCCCAGAGAAACCGATCCCACCGCCACCAACACCGAAGAAGAACAAGAAAATGTGGCGGAAGAAAGTTGCATCATCTAAGTCATCCACTCCGGGACCGGACGATGATAAAAGCAATTGAAGTCAGGAGAAGTCCCGCTCGAGGACTTTAAAGCTGAGCTCTCGCCGCGAGGAAAACCGGTATGTATCTCATATTTCCCTTCCAATTTTATTGTCCATCATTGCATTTGCATGTTTTCCTTTCCAAAATAAATGAACCACTTGTGCAATTAATTTGAGAGAGAGTAGAAAATTTGCACGCTTGGTTAAAATAAATGGACACATGCTGAAATTTAATTGAAGTGGGTGTAATTTGGTAATTTCTATCACTTTTACCCCTTCTAGAACATCTCCATTTATTTACCATCACCATCAACCAGCACCAAACATGTCTACCCCATTAAAAATGGCTACACACTCACCAATTATCACAAACATGGCAGCATGGGGGTGACTCCACTAACTTATACTTTGGTCATGTCAAATGTGCATCTCACCTACCAAAACCACCAAATTTCCATGACCTAGTGCTGCACCTATCCAAGATTTTTGTGCTGGTGGGGGGCATGATTTGCATGCAGCACATGGGCCAATTCGGCTGAATGCACTGGTTCCACCAAACCAGGCAGTTCGGCTGAACTAGCCTGCTGCTGCCCCTCGCGCCTATAAATGCTGCCCCCTTGCTGCTTGCCTCCTTGCACCATACACACACACACTCTTAAAAAACTCTGCTAGGAGCTCTCTCTCTCTCTCTCTCTCTCTAATTTTCTTGCTAAGTTCTTCCCAAAGTTCTTGCTCAAGTTTTGGTTCACTTGCATCTCTAGAAAATCACAAAAATATTTCTGCTTTTGTTGATCCTTGTGCTGAAATTCTGGACGTGTTTGTGGTGGTCACCAACACCCACAAGAACGACTAACCTTTTGTGGTGGTTTCCAACCCCGCAAGAATGACTAACTATCTTGAACAACTGACTCGTCGATTTTTCTTGTGCTAACCTCATATATTCAATCCTTCGGGTAGTTGTTGTTGCACTAACCTTTTGCAGGAGCCATGTCGAAGTTCATCGCCGCACTCCATCGTTCCACTCGGATTAGCAGCCGCACGGACGATGCTGGGAGTTCCCCAACCCGGTCCCATGGCTCAAGCCGGGTGGATGAGGATGAACAAGGAGCAGCCAGCTGTTGGCACTCATTACGGCCTACAGATAAATCCGCAAGCGGACGGATACCAATGTAGCTTTCACCCGGGAGTATTCCAAGGTATCGATTTCCACGGAGAACGAGAAGTGGACCGATTCTAAACTAAGTTGTCCTAGGTAGATGGAATGGAGTGAATGGTATGGATGAGGTGGATGACAACAACAAAGACAAGAGGAGTGATAGGAGGGTAGAGAGGGTACGAGCCTGGTAGAGGTATTCTACAGATTGATCGAGCAGATCAGAGGATACAGATAGATACTTGCTTCGGGACAAGGGAACCGGTGGACACACAGAAAGGGATGAGAAGGGGTGCCACTATTTCCCAACTGGGGAATCCTACGGACCGGAACTAACATGATGGGCTACAAAGACCGGAAGGGCTGTCACCACCTTACGGCTACCACCTCCGTTGCGACGGGAATAAACTAAGTTAGTCTCAAGTATAGGCACCACGCCTACACTAGTCAACTAATACTTATCTCCTATAGAAAGATAAGCACCCAAGCTAAGCAACCAGTATACAGTTATACCAATCAACTAAGCATTGAACGAAGAACCAGCAAGCATATAAAAGTAAGAACTGAATGCTCAATTAATCAGAGAGAGATACAAGAGTTACCAGACACGACCCGGATGTTACTCGAAGTGAAGCCGCATCCGTAGAGGTACAGCGGGAAGAGGGGCCGACACTTCGGCTCCTCTCCGGGACGCTCACCTCTCCTCTCTCCCTATCTCTACTGATACAAGTGGAGAACTAACAGTGCTTCGCCTGCACTCTACTCTTGTGTTGTGTGTTGATCCAGGAGGCGAAGGCCAGCATTTATAGAGACTTGGAGGCGGTGGAGGAAGCGCAGGGGCCAAGGCATCGCAAGGCGGTGCACCCCGGCCAGTTCGGCCGAACCGGGGAGTTCGGGCGAACTGGTCAGTTCGGCCGAACCCTCCAGTTCGGCCGAACCATTGATCTTGCACCGACATGCTTCCCACGGCCCTGATTTGCTTGTGGAGTCGGTTGTGGGT
>OAMR01000438.1:1047171-1067173 GCA_900205405.1 Echinochloa crus-galli | reverse complement strand
AGCCACATCCGTAGAGGTACAGCGGGAAGAGGGGCCGACACTCCGGCTCCTCTTTGGGACGCTCACCTCTCCTCTCTTCCTATTCTACTGATACAAGTGGCGGAACTTGGCAACGCTCACTCTACTCTTGTGTTGTGTGTTGTTGCAGGGGCTGGAGAGTCCTATTTATAGCATGGAGGGTCGGTTTGAAGTGGAGCAGTGGCCAAGAAAGCTCAGGGGCGGTTCCAGTTTCTGAGACGATGACCATGGTTCATCGGGGAGTTGAGCTCGCACCAAAGAGCTAGAGATTATGTTGATTCCGAGGCTCGGGTCATACCCGATTTCTTTGTCCATGCCCATAACTTCACAAAAGATTGTTCGGATTCTCTTGGGCATTTTAACGACCTCGGTCGAGGCTTCTGCCTCGTCTAGCCATTCCCGACTTTTGATGGCAGAGAGACGGCCTAAGTACTCTCTTTGATATTCTAGTGCTTCCTTGTCGGGTGGTGGATCCTTTTGCTCTACACATTGTTCCGGTGGGAAATGTATGGCACAGTCGATGTCATCGAATAGACCATCGTCAAAATCGTAGGGAGTGGTGTAGAGTGGAGGATAGTAGTCCAGGCTAGAGTAAGGTTGTGGTTCGAATTGAGCATCGGGTTCTGATGGAATGGAAGAGCTAATTGGTTTGGATTGGGACTGTACTGGCTCTTTAGGTTTAGGCTGCTTCTCTTCTTCATCAGGGAGTTCGTCATAGACTCCAGTGTAGGGAGTGTCGTCCAGGATGCGCTCCAGGACTATCCTCGCTTCACTGGGAGTCAAATGAAAAAACGACCCTTTTGAAGCAGAGTCCAAGAAAGTGGTGGCTACGGGACAGAGGCCAAGGCTGAAATGTTGGAGAATGATAGGTTCAGATAGGCCTAGGTCTGGTCCGGATGCCAAGATTTGCTTGAAACGAGGCCAGGCAGCTCCTAACGACTCTCCCTCTAATTGCTTAAAGGTAAGAACTTCGATTCGGAGGCTGGCTACCTTGGAAATTGGGAAGAAATTTAGGCAGAATTTCTCTCTGAGAGTTTCCCAACTCCCTTCCATAGTACCGACAGCCAGAGAGTACCATTTCTTCGCTCCTCCCGTTAATGAGAACGGGAATAGCTTCCATTTGAGTGTCTCTTGTGTCATGCCCGCAATGGTCAGGCATGAGCAGAGTTGCTCAAACTCGCGCAAATGCGCGTATGGACTCTCGGCCTTCGTTCCTGAGAACGATTGCTCACGAACCATGGCTATGAAGCCGGGACGTAGCTCATAGCCGGGTGTGGATATCGGATGTGATGATAGTGGAGGCTCCAAATAATCGCCTTTTGGAGCCGAGTGTTGGCGTAAGGTGAGAGTGGGATCCATATGGATGGTGGATGGTGGTGGGATACACGGACAACTTGGGTTCGGAATCAGAACAGCTACCGTTCCCCGGCAACGGCGCCAGAAAGCTTGTTGGCACTCCTTACGGCCTATAGATAAATCCGCAAGCGGACGGATACCAATGTAGCTTTCACCCGGGAGTATTCCAAGGTATCGATTTCCATGGAGAACGAGAAGTGAACTGATTCTAAACTAAGTTGTCCTAGGTATATGGAATGGAGTGAATGGTATGGATGAGGTGGATGACAACAACAAAGAGGGAAGAGGAGTGATAGGAGGGTAGAGAGGGTATGAGCCTGATAGAGGTATTCTACGGATTGATCGAGCAGATCAGAGGGTATAGATAGATACTTGCTTCGGGACAAGGGAACCGGTGGACACACAGAAAGGGAGAAGGTGTGCCACTATTTCCCAACTGGGGAATCCTACGGACCGGAACTAACGTGATGGGCTACAAAGACCGGAAGGGCTGTCACCACCTTACGGCTACCACCTCTGTTGCGACGGGCAGAAACTAAGGTTACTGGCAAGTCTAGGAACCACTCCTACACTAGTCAATAACTACTTATCTCCTATAGCAAGATAAGCACCCAAGCTAAGCAACCAGTATACAGTTATACCAATCAACTAAGCATTGAATGAAGAACCAGCAAGCATATAAAAGTAAGAACTGAATGCTCAATTAATCAGAGAAAGATACAAGAGTTACCAGACAAGACCTGGATGTTACTCGAAGTGAAGCCGCATCCGTAGAGGTACAGCGGGAAGAGGGGCCGACACTTCGGCTCCTCTCCGGGACGCTCACCTCTCGTCTCTCCCTATTCTATTGATACAAGTAGCGGAACTTGGCAACGCTCACTCTACTCTTGTGTTGTGTGTCTTTGCAGGTGCTGGGGCCCTCAATTTATAGCTAAAGAAGGCAGTGGAGCTTGAGCAGTAGCCAAGGGACTGAGGAGGCGGTGCCTGGCCAGTTCAGGCGAAGATCCCGGTTTGGCCAAACTCCCCTGTTCGGCCGAACCGGAGGATCCACCAACCTGGCCACCAAGGGCCAGGATTGCTCCCTGGAAGGCGGTTCTGCCTTCGGCCGAACAGGCCACTTTGGCTGAAGTGGGCCCGGCCCAGTGCTGCACCGCCTCTGCCTCTCACACGTGGTGATCCAGCTCCTGAGGCGGTTTGTAGGTCTGTACTTGTCCTGGGCTGCGTTGGAGGGCCTCCAGTGGACTTGTGGGCTTCGTCGGGTTGGATACGGACCGCCGGTCTTCTGGTTGAGCTGGCCCGGAGTGATGTGGCAGCAGTCCACGTGTCATATGTTGTCTCTGCTTGGTTGTCGATGACGTAGATAGCTCCCGGCGGCTCGTTCAGCTAAGGGGGGTAATCGGCCGAATCGTGTCGTTCGGCCGAATCGGTCATTTCCGACCCCTATAGCCTGTGTTTCTCCATTTTGTACCTGCATACGGGACAATCACCAAAACTTGTGGAAATAGTTAGTAGTTAGCCCTATAGCTATGGTGTGTGTCTCCGTTGTGTTTGTTTTATACTCGGTTGGAGGTCGGAAATCGGTCTGTAACGACCGCCAACAAGCTCCCCCAAACTTAGATCTTTGCTCGTCCCGAGTAAAGAAATTAAAACATGAGCAAGACTAAAGTAAGGGTTCTTTCATGACATAAATGTTGCATATTGAATATTTCAAACTTTTCTCCATACCTGTTTTGTGGTGGCTAGTCCCTGAATCTTGGGCGTTGATAATCGGAACGGCTCTTACAACAAGATCCTCTCACTCATCCTGCATTCAGGGTTTTTCTGGTTTTCACAAATAAATGACCCTTGTCCCTTCATCCCACTTCTCTCATATCTCTGGAGTCACTCCTTCTTACTCGCTCTCTTTTATATTTTCCTTTGTCTCTCAGGTGGTGGCCTTGTCATGTCATGTATTTCTGCCGGGCCGAAGATTGGTTCCCAGAGTGTTCATCATTGCCCTTGGTCAGTTGCAGGTTAAGGATGCAGAGTTCATGTCGGTCCTCAGCCTCGTGACCCATTTTTCTTTCCTCTTCCCTTTTTGGGAATTTTCTTTCTCTTTCTTCTTCTCTTTTTTTTTCATTTGGACTTTCATGAGTCCTTTATTTTTCAGGGCATCACTGAGGCATGAGGGCTTCTACTATACTCTGATGATGATTTGCTTGCAACAGATTTGAGGCAATGTGACCATCTCTTGGGGACTCAAAATTTGACAAGACATCACACTAGACAAGACAAGTCTCAGGAGTAAACTCTCAAGTATATGTGGTATTTGTGGACAGGATGAAGGGATAGAGCAAGATTTTCATATTTTCAAAAATTAAATTCTCCCGAATGTTGGTATGAACAAGTGGTTCATATTATCGAGTCATATCACAAACATCAACAACCTAGATCAGGGGGGTCCTATCATGATGAATTTTTCACAAGTACTAGATACTGAGTTTGAAATAGACAACAGGCAGCAACATGTCATAAAAGAAAGACCGAGTTCGTTTCATTTTTATGATGCATGCATTTTCAATTTTTCGACACGAGACAACACAGGAAAGTAAACAGGGGTGAAGAAGGTGCAAACCAGCGTGCAGGTGTGCGAGGAGGGGCAGCCGGGCTGGTTCAGCCGAACCGGCCAGTTCGCCCGAACTGGCCAGTTCGCTCGAACTGCCTGGTTCGGCCGAACTGGTCCCTGGAGTTTGGTCCATCGTGCCAAGTGTGCCTGTGTTGTTCCTGTACTCGTGCAATTCTCTGTTAATTACGGCATACCCCGGGTGGCTCAAATGCACCAGCCGGAGCGTGGATTTTATTCAATTCTAATTTTATTCTTCGAACTAAAATTTGGAACAAATGATTGGAAGGGAAATTTCAGAGCACCCTAAACATTGATCTAAACAAATAAATGAATCAAGCAACTAGCAAACCAAACTAAACTAACGGTGCTCTATCTAAAAACGGGACGACCGCGGGACACTACTCTGAAGGCGGTCCATAGAGATCCTCGTGTACCGTGACCTTGAAAAGCCTCTTGAGCTTTGCGCACAGGGCCTTGCGGAGGAGTTCCATCTTGTCCTCCCATTCCATGCGTGCGAGCTCGCCCTCCGCCACCTTCTCATCCAGGTGGTTGATCTTCTGTTTTGCCAGCGCCAGCTCCTCCTTCAGGCTTTCCACAAGGGGTGGCTTTGTCACACCCCAAATTTTCTAAATTTGAGATGTGTAGAAATATCACTAACAAATGTAAGTGTTTTCTCATATCTTTTTAAAATTTTCCAACAATTATATAATTATCAATATATCTAATATTGTAACATGTTTATTTTCTAAATCAATCCATAGAAAATCATAGGTTATAACCATGTTTGATGCATTCATGCCGCTTTATTTCTTTTGTTTGCTGTAGAATCGTTCTCCGGTTGTTTATAAAGTTAGACTGTCCTGAGTTTTTTTTTCTATGAATTCCTGTGTGCCTGAAATCTCAATATCCTAAATTCCCATCAGATGTTCTTTGCTCTCTTCGTTCTTTTGTGGGCTGAGCTCGCAAAAGCTCAACTGTCAACACATAGCTGTCGCACAAAGCTGAAGCCAGCTTCCCTTGTCTATGATGCCATCTGTTCAGGAAGCCAAACCGGATCGAACTTGAGACCCTGGCCAATCCTCAATCATACAAGTATTGTACCGCTGCCCAGGCCATGCTCTACGCCATGCTATCTTCAGCAGATTATTGTCTCGACACCTGTGCCCTAATGCTAGCACGCCACCATCGCCAAGATGAAGCCGCCACCACCGGAGCATCACCGGCACGGGAACGCCATGCCAACCGCTCACCACAACATCTCGGCGGGGTTTTACATTTCGATCATCTACAGAACGCTTTCCCGTTATACGTGCCCATCTCTGTCCTGGTGCCCTTATCAATCTCAACTTGCTTCCTACTTTGCTGTGTGCGGACAAGAGCGGGGCTATAGATAGACACCCAGCCCATCACCCAGCTCCTGTTGTCTATGTACAAAATTAAGAGTCACAGTAATTATATTTTTCCTCGATCTTGTAATGCACTTATTAGCTTGCTTCGTGCATACTGAATAGTAGATCGACCCTCTGTTGAAATCCGTTTGCTTGAGCAGGCCCGTGGCCTAGCTATTAACTCCAACGCCGTCAACATATGGGCCGAGGAGTTAGCCTCTCCGTTCTCCTTTGCAAGCCAAATCGAACCAGGATGGGTTCCTGCCGCTACACGATGGATCGGGTGCGCTGCCAAGATGGGATCGACCAAGCCAGTTTGTTCATGTATAAATAGCAGAACGACCCCGGCGCCATTGACCCTTTTTCTTCGCACGCGCCGCCACAGAACCCTAGAGAGTATCTCCTGAACCGCGCCGTCGTCCGATCTCCAGCCGAGGTGCACGCAGCTGCCCTGCGTGCCGCACCGATCGCCGCCGGCCGTTGTCGCGGCGTGCCGCCGATCATGTCGCCGGTGAACTGAAGGGCCACGCCGGTCAGCGTGGATCGGCCCATCGCTCTTCTTCACACAGAGGGTTTCACGACGATCTCCTTCTGTTACGCATGGAGCCGTGCGACACCGCCGTCCAGCTCCACTGGATGCAAGTAATCGCCACCGAGTTTCGCAGCCCGATGCATGCATCGTTTTCTATCGAGAGCCGGTTGAAGGTTAGGACGTGCATCTCCTGTGTTCGGTTCGTTTTCCCCATTATCTGCTGCCGCCATGCTGATCCCTCGCCGGATCGCCATTGCCTAGAGAAGATTCGATCAAGTAACTCCCGTGCTGGTAAATAGGAGCGTCATCAACTCCACGACATTAATCATGTCTGGTCCCTTGATCCAAGCAAGTCTGGTCGACGCCGTTGAGATCAGCTTGCATCTTCTCTGCCTGTTCCTTCCATATCGAAGGTGAGCTGCCCCATTAACTCTTTCGACACGTTACTATATGGCTTAAGCACCCCTGTGATGTCATTGTTACATCATGGTTGAGCAATGATTCAGTTTTGCCTTCACGTTACCTAGAACTGCAGCCATTCAATCCTTCATGCATATAAACAATCTAAGCAGTATAGCGTGTCCACTTATTGTTCAGTCATCATTCTGAAAAATATATATATTTTTCCATGCTATCCTTTCTTGTCAAAAAAACTGTCACCGCAATATCCTTGAGAGTCAAGTGTTACTACAATTTAATTGCTGTATTCTGCTAATGTCATCACTGCTAGATCCTGATGAGTCAATAATTATCTTTCCCCTTTGAAAATCAATATCTATCTTATTTCAAATCTGTTATCGGTTATTCTCTTCATAGCAATATGCCCAATAATTTGGAGTGCTGTTTTAATTTATTCCTTCTTGCTTGCTTGTATGTTTGCCTTGGATGTTTGCGGTTGATTGATACGAGTAGAACGAACGCGATTTGTGAGATTTAAGGAAGAAGACTCTCAAGACTCTGAGCATCTATACTTTGGATAAAGGCAGTGTATTATGTTCATGTATTGTCCTAATAATTTTAATTTCACCATCCATGCTTGTGTCTTAATTTGATGGGTCCTAATTAAGGATATGCCTAGCCACCATAATAATCATCCCTGAAACCTGGTTCTTATATTCATGTTGGGTAGTTATGCTTAGTTGCTTACTATATTGGGTTATGGTGACATTAAAGTTGAAGATAATAATATTGATTACTTTATGAAATTATATGCCCATGTTCATGCTATCTTATAATTGAAACATATGATTTAATTGGAACATGGAGAACCACCCAGGAAAACAGTGCAACCATGAGTACTATGTGGCTCTGGTCTTGGCTAATTAATTAGAAACTTTAGTGGATGGTAACCTTACTCGAAAGGGGCAAGAGGCGCGGCGGTTGATGGGGTATAGCTCGGTCCTCTTGAGCTGTGGACTTTGGTAAGAGACAGATCTCATTAGAGAGGGTTATGCTTTGCTTCTAAACCGGAAACCTTAGCGGGTTACTATTTACTAAGGGATCTTTGTAAAGGCCTCGTAGCGTCCCTATGCGGTCACACCTCGGTAGTGTGATTTAAGAGGTTTGGCCACCTCGGCATGGTTGGGTTCAAAGTTCTTTCGAACTTTTACGCGGCTTGTGGTGAAAGTGTACAACCTCTGCAGAGTGTAAAACTGATATATCAGCCGTGCTCACGGTCAAGAGCGGCCTGGACCCTCACATGATTAATATATTTGAACTTGATCTAAATTGTGGTTACCTGGAGATGGTTATGGTTTTATTATGTTCGATTAACTGTGGGTTGGTATATACTTGTACTTGCTAGTAATCATGTGCTAATAAAATTTGACCTACTTAAAAATGCTTACTGCAGTGTGTCGGCCAGCATTTTGCCTTAGCCTTGCATGTCATATTACATTTGCTGAGTACGTCATGTGCTCACGCTTGCTATTTTCCAAATTATTCTGTTCCATATAAATGGATGCTGCTCAGAAAGAAAAAAGGCTGTGAAGATTCATGAAGATGGTGTTGAAGTCTAGGCTGCGCAACCCCAAGTCGATTGCCTGTGAAGTATGGAGCCATCGTTTCCAGGATACGCTGTAACTCTGATAGATTCGTAAGTCTTTATATTTATTTTACGTGATATTGTATCCGTTATTCACTCTCTGGGTTACTATATGTGTGAAATTTGATCCTGGCACACATACAGTGTACACTCGGTTTGTTTTCTAAAACCGGGTGTGACAGGCTTCTCTTCCTCTTCTTCATTGTCCTCCCCATCGGAGAACTCCATGTCCCCGGGCAGCCCTTTGATGGATGGGGGCTGCCTGTGGCGCCGGACTCTGGGGTGGCACCGTGGTGGAGAGGACTGGGATGAGTCTGCCAGCCCCAGCTCGTTCCGGTTGAGCGGCGGGACGAGGACCTTTCCGTACCCTCCTCCAGGGATGCGTTCTCCCTTGACGACGAAACGCGGTGTGCTTTCCGGCTTGTAGTTCGGCACCTCCTCGGCCTTCTCCTTGGGCAGCAACAACGCCAAGTCCGGCACCCTCGAGGAGGATATCGACCTTGGGCGTAGCTGCCCTACGTTCGGCCTCGGTGATGGCGAACGACGCGGCTTCTTGATCCCTTTGAGAGGGGCGAGGAGCTCGTTGAGTGCTGAGCGGTGAGGGGAGTTGCCACACCTCACCGGGCTGCGGCCCGGCGTCCTCCCCTGGTGCACGTCTCCCGCTGCGTCGACGTCGGAGATGCGGAAGGCGTGCTCCTGCCGGGAGGAGTTGCCGTTCCGGCTAGTGCTGCTCGAGCCCTGAGCCGATGATGCGCCCTTGGAGGAAAAGGAGGCCATGGTGGCTGTGTTCTATGGGATGGAGTTGGCTTAGATGAGATGGGAAAAGTCGACAGAAAGTCTCTGTTTCGATCGGGGATTTTCCCGATCGAAAAACGACTCTCCCGACGTTTTCCTCACGTGGATCGGGATATTTTCACTTAGGGTTACACTTGGAGGCGCAAATCTGCACGAGGGGGCCAGGGGGGCCAGCTCGGCCGAACCCTCCTGTTCGGCCGAACTGAGCTGTTCGCCCGAACCAACCTGGTTCGGCCGAACAGGCCCCAGGCCGCCCCGGTGCACAGTCCACTCGGTGTTTTGATGGTCTGGTCGTGGGAGATTTGGATCAAGGTGGTTTTCGGCCCAGAAGGATTTGAAGATGATGGATTTAGGCCGGGGTTCTACGGACGGGGTTCAGAGTTCTATGAATTCGACGACATCTAATTCATCGAGTGGCGGAGTGTAACACCCTAAAATGGCCTATTTAAAATTTTAGTAATTATTTGATTATTTATTATTTTGCTCATAATTAATATAGGCTAAATATAAAATTTCTGGAAATTAAAATCAAATATAAGGTTAGAAACATTTTTGTTGCATTCATGTTGGCTGCATTGTGTTTTGGTTGCTTGTGAATTAAATTGGAATTTAAATTCTGTTTAAATTCGAATTTAATTCGCATTGTTTGGAGCTCTAGAAAAGTTGTTTGGCCCGAGTCCAAGATCCCTCCCCGAACTCTTTTCTCGGCCCGCCCTTCCCCCTCTCTTCTTCTCTACTTGCGGCCCAGCTCAGCTTCCCAGCGGCCCAGCATCCATATTTCGGCCCAACTCGCCCCGCCCTCTCCTCCCCCGCCTCTTGGGCCGCTCAGGCCAGCCCCCCCGGTTTTCCTTTCCCCGGGCGCGCTAATGGCGCGGCCGCCGCGGCCGGCCCGCACGCCGAGGCCCCACCACCCCTACGCCTTTATAAACCGGACGCCTCGTCCCTGCCTTGGCCCTTTTTCCCATCTCGCGCGAACCCTAGCCACCACCCGAGCTCAGCACCGCCGCCACGGAGCTCCACCGCCGCGCCGTCGATCTCCAGCGTCAGCGACTCCCCGTCTGCTCCGAGCCACACCGCAGCATCGCGCCAAGGTAAAGAAGGTCTTGAGCCTCTTCCCACTAACTCGCGCGCCTCGAGACCCCACCGCCGCTGCTCACCGTTACGCGTCTCCGCCGGCCACCGTCGCGGGCCGCCTGTGCTTCCTGCCCGTCGACGAGAGCCTCACCGTTGAGTTCATCGCGCCGCCCCGAAGCCGTAGGGCTAGATCCTGTCGCTAACCGAGCTTCCTAGCTTGATCTCGAGCTTTCTCCGGCGATGCGCCGCCGCTATGTGCGCAGCGCCGCCGCCAGTCAACCACCGCCGACGACCCCCACCCTTCGATCTGTTCTAGGCCGTCAGATCGAGATCCAACGATCCCGATCAACCCAACCCCGAGTCAAACCCAGCAGCTTACCGGTCCACCTTGGCACTTTTGCCAAAAGTCCTCCAATTTCTAGAAACCAACCCGCTGTCCACTCTCGTTGTAAAAATATTTACACTTGGGTCCTTTCGTCACGATTAAACCCCTGAGCTTTTGAGTTTTCAAACCCGCCGTCCAGATCTGGTTATTTTGCTAGGCAGCCCTCATGTTTTAACACGAAATACGTTTAGGTCCTTGAGTTTTCGCAAATAAGCCCCTGAAACTTTTTAAACCTTGCCAGCAAGTCCCTGAACCTTAGAAAAGCCATAACTTTCTCATTTTAGCTCCGATTAGAGTGATTCTTGCCCTCATGTGTTCGTAGCGAAGCGTAGATTATTTCTAAAACCTTATTTTGTTCTGTTCCTACCGTTTGGTGTACTGTTCTAATAGAATAAGTTTGTTTGCATGTACTGGCGTGTATGAATGCTTGTGTGATGATATACGAGTCTAGTCGGTGAGCCGTTCATGTCCGGATTCGAGCAGGAACACGAAGAGTAGCGGCAGCAGCAACACTTGGACAAAGGCAAGTATAGCACGGATACTCCTTGCTACCTATACACCATATATATTGGACTATTTCATATGCATGTGTCTAAATTGATGCACCATTAAGGCTTTACCTAGTTTTTTACCCTATTCCTTTGAATACCCCGGGTTTATGCATTTGGGTAGAACTTTGCTAGGCGCAACTACTGTCACCGCTATTCAACTGTTAATCTTGATGTAATGGTTCACTTTAATGTTAATGATTAAAACATGCTTTTTAGCAAAATGGATCAGGGAGCTAGGGCGTGGGCTTCGTGCTTGGCCCTAGTGTCTCTCCGTAAGGACTGGTTCTTAAAGCGGCAACCCAGGAGCCTGTCGCCACCACTAGAACTATAATGGATCTAGTCTTGGACAAGTAACTTGTATGTCTCTAGCTTGTCAGTGGTTACCGATGGGGCCAGCGGTGCTCTATGGGGAACACGATGTATGGCATTGTTTTTGATCCACCGGGGACGGTAGCCCCGTCGGCTTGCCCCGTTAGGCACCGTCCCGTGTTGGGAGCCCTACGGGAGCTCCGCACGTTGCACCATTTATTTCCTTGTTGGCATTCTGGCCGTGCTTCGGACGCCATTGGCCCCCTTATGGTGCGCCCAGAGGGTCAGTCAATCTCGGTGCCTCGGACTCAATGCACTCGTGTTGTACCTAAGCGGCCACTGACTTGTTAGGGTGTCTTGTGAAAAGCCTCCTAGCGTCCCTGTGGTTTGTGAGGTCTGATCCACCTCCGCATGGTTGGGTTTAAAGTTCCATGAACTTTTATGCGACTGGTGGGTAAAGGGCGAAACCTCTACAGAGTGTACAATCTATCATGATAGCCTTTCTCAAGGTCACGAGCGGCTTGGATCCTTTTTGATTAGAAGATGGAGAAATTTATGTTAATGTTCACTTATACTTATTTAATTGGGTTCATCAACTGGGATTCATTTAATGGTAGTAATCTTGGTCTATGATAAAATGAACCAACTAAAAATGCTAATGCAGTAAAGCCGTGTCAAGCCTTTCTTTTTAGCCTTCATACACCGTGTTATACTTGCTAAGTAACTATGTTACTTACACTTGCCATTATACTTGCTGCTATTCAACAAAATCCCGGATGGGTAACAGATGGATATGAGTATGCTAATGCTGCTGAAGATTTCCCCGAGGCTATGCTAGTGTTCTAAGCTGTGGTCAACTAGTCAGGGACCTGTGGACTGCGGCTCCGCCTAGATAAGAGTTAATAATTAGTCCTCCGCTGTGTATTGTGTAAACTCTGATGTAAAACCTTTTTATTCGAGCATATGTACTCTGATTTCCATATTTGTAAGCTATATGTGTTCTGTGGACTTCCTGGGCACACATATGGCAGCATTCGGGTTTCTGTATAAACCCGGGTGTGACACGGAGGTTCTGGTTCTAGGAAAATCTTCAACCGCTGTCCGTTAACCTTGAAGGTGTTTCCGTCCTCGCTTTGCAAAGTGACGGCCCCATGAGATGCAGCATTGATTACTGTGAACGGGCCGTCCCACTTGCTCCTCAACTTGCCGTGACCGAAAAGTTTGACACGGGAGTTGAAGACGAGAACCTTGTCTCCCGGCTTGAACGTTTTGACCTTGATTCTCTTATCATGCCATCTCTTGGTCCGTTCTTTGTATAGCCTAGAGCTATGGTATGCTCTCTCCCTCATCTCATCTAGCTCGGCCAGCTGGATCTTCCGTTTGAGGCCGACAGCTAGAACGTCCATACCCCACTTCCTAATGGCCCAATGAGCTTTAAACTCCATTTATATAGGTAAATGGTAGGTCTTGCCATAGACTAGTTGATATGGGATCATGCCTATTGGCGTCTTATAGGCCGTGCGGTAAGCCCAGAATGCATCTGGAAGTTTATCCTTCCATTGCTTGCCCATCTCATTTACGGTCTTTTGAAGAATGTTTTTGATTTGTTTATTAGAGGTTTCCTTATTGGAAGTTTCTGCTTGACCGCTAGTTTGGGGGTGATAGGGTGTGGCTACGTTATGCTGCATCCCCAAACTTGAGAGATACTTACGGAAGGCTGAATCTATGAAGTGGGAGCCGCCATCACTAATGACTATTCTAGGAACGCCAAAATGGGGGAATATAACCTCATGAAACATTCGTCTCGCGCTCTTAGAGTCAGCAGCTACACAAGGCAAGGCTTCTACCCACTTAGAGACGTAGTCCACTACCACTAGAATGAATTGGCAACCCTCGGAGTTTGGGAAAGGACCCATGAAGTCTACTCCCCAGACATCGAAGATTTCTACTTGAAGGTTGCTAGTGAGTGGCATTGCGTCTCTAGTGTTGATGTTCCCATGTTTCTGGCAGCGGGGGCACCGCATGACAAATGCTCTCGCATCCTCATACATGCTGGGCCAGTAAAAACCACGCTGCCAGACTTTAGCATTGGTCCGGAATGGACCGTAGTGTCCTCCGTACGGGGCCGCATGGCATCTTTCCAGGATTTTATACGCCTCATGTGCGGGTACACACCTTCTGAGGAGTCCGTCACTACATATCCGGAAGAGGTGCGGGTCGTCCCAAAGGTGGAGTTGGCTCTCATAGGCTAGCCGTTTCCTATTCTCTCCAGGGGGGACATACCCCGTTACCATGTAGTTTACTATGTTGGCATACCATGGATCACCAGTGGTGACCTTAAGGAGGGAGTCATCCCGCAAGTAGTCGTCGATTGGGAGATCGGACGGGACTTGCATCCGGGATAAATGGTCAGCCACTGAGTTCTCTACTCCTTTCTTATCTTTTATCTTAATGTCGAACTCTTGGAGTAGAAGAATCCAGCGGATGAGTCTCGGTTTTGCATCCTTTTTGGTTAGAAGGTACTTTAGAGCAGCGTGATCTGAATAGACTATGACCTTGGCCCCGACTAGGTAGGACCGGAATTTGTCTATAGCAAATACAACTGCTAAGAGCTCCTTCTCCATGGTTGCGTAGTTGAGCTGGGGGCCAGTGAGCGTTTTGCTATCATAAGAGATAGCATAATGCTTCTTGTCCTTAGTATGGCCCAACACAGCTCCTATAGCATAGTCGCTCGTATCACACATGATTTCAAATGGGATGCTCCAGTCGGGAGGCTGGATGATGGGAGTGGAGATGAGTGCCTTTTTGAGAGTGTGAAATGCGGCATAGCACTCCTCATCAAAAACGAAGGGGGCGTCTTTGGCTAAGAGATTGGTCAAGGGCCGAGATATCTGAGAGAAGTTTTTGATAAAACGCCTATAGAATCCGGCATGGCCAAGGAAGCTACGGATCCCCTTAACGTTTGTGGGAGGTGGAAGTTGCTCGATCACTTCTATCTTTGCTCTATCTACCTCGATCCCACGTTCTGACACCCTATGTCATAGGACAATCCCCTCACGCACCATAAAATGGCACTTTTCCCAGTTCAAAACAAGGTGTTTTTCTTCACACCTTTGGAGGACCTTGTCCAGATTTTTCAAACATTTGGTAAAGGTCCTTCCGTAAACCGAGAAATTGTCCATGAACACTTCCATAATCTCCCCAATCATATCAGAGGAGATGGACATCATGCAACGTTGGAAAGAGGCAGGTGCATTGCACAACCCGAAGGACATCCGCCGATAGGCGTACGTCCCATAGGGGGCAGGTGAACGTGGTTTTACTCTGGTCTTCTGGATGGATAGGAATTTGGTGATACCCAGAGTAACCATCAAGGAAGCAGAAGAAGGAGTGTTTGGCTAACCGTTTAAGCATTTCATCTATGAACGGAAGGGGAAAATGATCTTTCTTGGTGGCCTTATTGAGTCGATGATAGTCGATACACATACGCCAACCAGTGACGGTGCGCTGAGGAATGAGCTCATTTTTGTCATTGCGCACAACCGTCATTCATCCCTTCTTAGGAACGACTTGAACGGGGCTAACCCATTCACTATTGGGGACAGAGTAGATGATTCCTTTCACTATTGGGGACAGGGTAGATGATCCCCGCGTGAAGGAGTTTGAGAACTTCCTTTTTCACGACCTCTCTCATGGCATTGTTTAACCGTCGTTGAGGTTCCCGAGACGGTGTTGCTTAAGAATCGATCGAGATGCGATGAGTGTAGAGATTTGGGCTAATCCCTTTCAGGTCTTGGAGAGAATATCCTAAGACCGATCGATTCTTCTCTAGGATAGTGATGAGTTGCTGGGTTTCTACTTCGGAGAGCTTATCACTAATGATTACTGGAGTCTGCTTATCCCCAAAGAGGAAAGCATACCTAAGTCCAGGTGGAAGAGGTTTGAGCTTGATCGGAGATGGTTTTGGAGTTTCATTTGTATTAAGCTCAATTGGAGGGTGAGTTTCCTCCTCTTCCGTAAAGAACGGGAGATCCTCCTCTGGGATAGGTTGTTTGAGGTCTAGCAAGGAAGCTGACCTGATTTCCTCTAAAGGGTCAGGATCGGGGTCTACCTCTATAGGGGTATTCAAAGACTGGGAATAGGAGACATGAATAAGTTCTTAGCCGATCCTAAGCTCTACTAGCTGGTTTATTGGTGCTTTTTCCAGAATCTTCAAGATTGGCCTACCAATGAAGATGGGATGTGTGGTATTGCTAGGTAGGTCAAAGATGTGAAAATCCATGAAGAGTTCAGGGTCGTGGACCTTAACGGGTGTGACCCGTAAAATCCCCAAACAATCCAGGATTCATCCTGAAGTAAACTTAAGTCGTTTCTGAGAAAACGGCAATGATTTTCCAGGGAATTCGGTTTGCACCAAAGAGCTAGAGATTATATTGATTCTGAGGCTCGGGTCGTACCCAATTTCTCGGTCTTGGCCCATGATTTCGCAAAATATCCTCTTGGTTTTTCTAGGCATCTTGACCACCTCGGTCGAGGCTTCGGCATCTTCTAGCCACTCCCGACTCATGATAGAGGAGAGACGTCCTAGGTACTCCCGCTGATATTCCAATTCTTCTTTGTCGGGGGCCTGATCCTTTTGCTCGCCTCTTGTCCTGGACCCTCCTTGGCACTTGCTGCACTCCCGATGTCTTCGAATAGATCATCGTCAAAATCATAGAGAGTGGTGTAGAGTGAATCATAGTGATCTGGGCTAGGATATGGTTGTGGTTCGAAATGAGCTTCAGGTTCTAATGGAATGGAAGAGCTGATTGATTTGGATTGGATTTGCACGGGCTCTTCAGGTTTAGGCTGGTTTTCTTCTTCATCGGGGAGTTCGTCATAGATTCCAGTGTAGAGAGTGTCATCCAGGATACGATCCAGGATTACCCTCGCTTCACTGGGAGTCAAATGAGAGAACGACCCTCCTGAAGCAGAGTTCAAGAAAGTGGTGGCTACGGGACAGAGGCCAAGGCTGAAGTGTTGTAAAACAATAGGTTCTGGTAGACTTAGGTCCGGTCCTGTGGCCAGTATTTGCTTGAAACGAGCCCAGGCAGCTCCTAACGATTCTCCCTCTAATTGCTTAAAGGTAAGAATTTCGATTCGGAGGCTGGCTACCTTGGAAATTGGAAAGAAATTTAGACAGAATTTTTCTCTAAGAGTCTCCCAACTCCCTTCCATATTTCCGACAACTAGAGAGTACCATTTCTTTGCTCCTCCCGTCAATGGGAACGGGAATAGCTTCCATTTAAGCGTTTCTTGTGTCATGCCCGCAATGATGAGACACAAACAGAGTTGCTCAAACTCGCGCAAATGCGCATATGGACTCTCAGCATTCGTTCCTGAGAATGTTTGCTCACGAACCAAGGCTATGAAGCCGGGACGCAGCTCATAGCCGGGTGAGGATATGGGATGTGATGATGGTGGAGGCTCCAAACAATCGCCCTTTGGAGCCGAGTGTTGGCGTAAGGTGAGGGTCGAATCCATATGATGGATGATGGGGGGATACACGGACAAATTGGGTTCGGAATCAGAACAGGTACCGTTCCCCGGCAACGGCGCCAGAAAGCTTGTTGGCACTCCTTACGGCCTACAGATAAATCCGCAAGCGGACGGATACCGATGTAGCTTTCACCCGGGAGTATTTCAAGGTATCGATTTCCACGGAGAACGAGAAGCGAACCGATTCTAAACTAAGTTGTCCTAGGTATACGGAATGGAGTGAATGGTATGGATGAGGTGGATGACAACAACAAAGAGGGAAGAGGAGTGATAGGAGGGTAGAGAGTGTACGAGCCTGATAGAAGTATTCTACGGATTGATCGAGCAGATCGGAGGGTACAGATAGATACTTGCTTCGGGACAAGGGAACCGAAGGACACACAGAAAGGGATGAGAAGGGGTGCCACTATTTCCCAACTGGGGGATCCTACGGACCGGAACTAACGTGATGGGCTACGAAGACCGGAAGGGCTGTCACCACCTTACGGCTACCACTTCCGTTGCGACGGGAATAAATTAAGTTAGTCTCAAGTATAGGCATCACGCCTACACTAGTCAACTAATACTTATCTCCTATAGAAAGATAAGCACCCAAGCTAAGCAACCAGTATACAGTTATACCAATCAACTAAGCATTGAACGAAGAACCAGCAAGCATATAAAAGTAAGAACTGAATGCTCAATTAATCAGAGAGAGATACAAGAGTTACCAGACATGACCCGGATGTTGCTCGAAGTGAAGCCGCATCCGTAGAGGTACAACGGGAAGAGGGGCCGACACTTCGGCTCCCTTCCGGGACGCTCACCTCTCCTCTCTCCCTATTCTACTGATACAAGTGGCGGAACTTGGCAACGCTCACTCTACTCTTGTGTTGTGTGTCTTTGCAGGTGCTGGGGCCCTCAATTTATAGCTGAAGAAGGCAGTGGAGCTTGAGTAGCAGCCAAGGTATTGAGGAGGCGGTGCCCGGCCAGTTCGGGCGAAGATCCCGGTTCGGCCGAACTCCCCGTTTCGGCCGAACCGGAGGATCCACCGACCTGGCCACCAAAGGCCAGGATTGCTCCCTAGAAGGCGGTTCTGCCTTCGGCCGAACAGGCCACTTCGGCCGAAGTGGGCCCGGCCCAGTGCTACACCGCCTCTGCATTGCACACGTGTTGATCCAGCTCCTGAGGTGGTTTGTAGGTCGGTACTTGTCCTGGGCTGCGTTGGAGGGCCTCCAGTGGACTTGTGGGCTTCGTCGGGTTGGATACGGACCGCCGGTCTTCTGGGTTGAGCCGGCCCGGAGTGATGTGGCAGCAGTCCACGTGTCATATGTTGTCTCTGCTTGGTTGTCGATGACGTGGATAGCTCCCGGCAGCTTGTCCGGCTAAGGTGGGTAATCGGCCAAATCGTGTCGTTCGGCCGAATCGGTCATTTCCGACCCCTATAGCCTGTGTTTCTCCATTTTGTTCCTGCATACGGGACAATCACCAAAACTTGTGGAAATAGTTAGTAGTAAGCCCTATATCTATGGTGTGTGTCTCCGTTGTGTTTGTTTTATACTCGGTTGGAGGTCGGAAATCAGTCTGTAACGACCGCCAACAATGGCCGCAAAACTGCTAAAGGGCAGGGTTAGATCTGCAAAGAGCCTGCGCTGGGTTTAAGTGTCGGGAGGGAATGTTGCAGGGGGTTTTCTGCCAAAAGCTCAGGGAGCTCCTATCCATGGCGACCGCCGGCTCTGGCGCTCCTGCTCGCCGGCGTTTGGGTGGCCAGGGGCCCTAGGCAAGAATGGAACAGGGAGGGGAGGTCGAGAGGAGTCCGGCGGTATGCTCACCGGCTGGGACGCAAGGGGTGGCTGAATTTTGGCCCGCGGCGGAGGAGGCGGCTGGCGGCGGCGCTGCACATGGGCGAAGGGCCTCCGGCGGCGGGGCAATGACGAAGGCAGGCGGAGCGGGTTCAGCTCAGCGCGGTGAAGCTCCTGATGGCGACGGATTTGGACGGCGGCCCCTGGATGCGGCGAATCGGCTAAGGCCGGCGGCGGCGGTCGGAACCTTCACGTCGGCGATGGTGCTCCGGTGATGGGGTATGGGCTAGGACCGGCGTGGGAGCTTCCTTAGGCGACGCCGGAGCTCTTCATGGCAATGGATCGACTCGGCAAATGACGTCCACGGGGAATGGCGCAACGACGGCCAGCGGAGCTGGGCTCGGCTTCACGCGGCGGGGTGGTGCGGTGCGGAAGAAAGGCGAGGCGGCTCGGGACGCGCATCTTATAGGAGCTGATTGGTTGCCTGTACTAGGGCCTATCTAGGCTTACGTAGTGCATCCTCGTCGTGATTGGAAGCCTGCACAGGGGTCTAGGCTGGCTACGCTTATGCAAAAGAGCTGCACGGCCTGCATCCGATGGAAACACAGATTCACCTCATTTCCGGCTTATGGAGCTAGGCTAACGCTCTGTGAGGCCAAGTTCATGGTTTGGTTACCTCCTGTACGCGGCCTCGAGTACCTCCACCACGGCAGCGGCAACCGGCCCATCCTCCACCGTGCCTCGCCGACTTCGGCCTCGTAAAGATCCTCACCTCCGCCTCCGCCGACGCCCAAGACTCGTTCGCCGGAGTGGTGCTGCTTGAGCTGGTGACAGAGGCGTGTGGAGACGGGCAGATTTTGGCACTCTGCGACGGGGGCCGCCTGGGCGAGGGGTGGAGGTAGAGCAGCGCGCGGTGGAGTTAGGGGCTGCGCACGGCGGAGGTAAGGGCGGCGCGTCGCATGGGGTCGTTGCCGCCGCCGAAACCGATGCGCTGTGAGCGCCGGAGCCAGGGACCAGGGGCGCGGCGGCCACCTCGTCGGAGCAATGGTGCTGGGAAATTTGGGGGAAGGAGGTGACGGAGCAGGTCCAGCGGCGATGGTGGTGGCGCGGCAGTGGGTGGTGCTGGTGCGGCGAAGCGGCCGCTGGGAGCACTATGAGGATGGTGCGGCGGCGACGGTGGTTGCCCGCGCGGTGGGTGGTGGTGGCGTGGTGGGGTAGGCTTGAGGAGCACAACGGAGCCGCGCCGGCGGTGATGGTCTGGCGCGGCGGTGCGATGGTCAGGGAGGAGGACGAGGCCGAGAAGGTGGTGAGGGAGGAGGACGAGGTGCCGCCGCATGTGGAGTTGTTGCTCTGCCGCTCCCATGGCCGTCGACGTGAAGATGGAAGGGGTAACTTCACCTTAACAAATGTGAGGTCATCATACCACATAGTGCAGCCAACCAATCGCCCTCCTAGCAATCCAGGCTATCTCCAAGCCAGCCAACCAATCACGGGCCTATTGGCTTATGGGAGCCTGGCTTGGGCTGGCCATGCACAAGAATAAGCCAGGCCATCCCCTGTGCACCCAACCAATCAGCCCGCGCGGAGGCCAAGGCGCGCGCGCGCACCTGTCTCTTATACACATCT
>OAMR01000438.1:1006992-1045848 GCA_900205405.1 Echinochloa crus-galli | reverse complement strand
CTCGCGCGCACGCCGAGGAAATCGACGGCGGCGGCGGCGCGCGTCGGTTGCGGAGCAGCGGCGCTCAACGCCTGGTGGTGGGAGGACGCAGTGGGCTGGTGGCTGGGCCGGATTGGGCCAGTTGGCCAGGTTGGGCCTACGCTAGGCGAAACAGGGCCCATGAGAAGAAAGAAGGGGGGTTGGGGAGCGGGTCGGACGGGCTTTAGGGAGGATTCGGCCCGGTTAGGTTTTAGGTTTCTTTTCCTTTTTGTTTTCGGAATACATATTTCAGGGCAAGAATAAATCTAGATAATTCTAGATAATTCGTTTAAGCCATGAAAAATACTCTGAAAACTCCAACAATCCCAGGAAAAAATCCAAAGATCATATTGGACATGAGAAACCCAAATAAAATATTTGGAGCTCATGAAAAAGATTATAGCACCTTCCAAAAACTGGAATGTGCCATAGAAAATTAGAAATAAATCCCAAGAACTCTGGAAAATTCCCATTAGGCCTCTAAACGTATTTTAGGAAACTTGCACACACAAAACCACTAAATGCAACCGGGATGAATGCAAAGCACTCAATATTGTAACCTACATTGTTTTATTTTAACTGAGAGAATATTTATTTTCCTATGCTAGATTCCGTGTTAATTATAAAAATCTTGGACACATTTTAGAAATTTTGGAAAATCATGTATTAATTATGTTAATAATTCACATCCCAAAATCCAAAAATTTTAGGGTGTGACATCTCTGCTCCATCAAGCGAGAATGTGCATGTCGGTCCAACTCCGTCAGTCGGTGATGGCAACTTTGAGCTAAAGCTAGCCCTCATCAACATGGTTCAGGCTAGCCCGTTCTGTGGCAAGCCTCGCGAGGATGCAAATGCACATCTCCAGCATTTCCTGGAGATTTGCAACACCTTCACCATACGCGGGGTAAGTATCGATGCCATTCGCATTCGTTTATTTCCATTTTCATTACTTGTCAAGGTGAAGCAATGGTTTTATGCTAACCACAAGCTGTAGATTCATGGGATAAATGCACTAGCGCATTCTTGCTTAAATTCTTTTCGGTTGGGAAAACCAACGCCCTCCAGAATAAAATTGCTAGTTTCTAGCAGTTAAAAGATGAAATCATCCCGGAGGCTTGGGAACGCCTCCTGGACTATATATCTTCTTGTCATCACCATGGTATGCAGAGTTGGTTCATAATCCAATCCTTCTATCATGGGCTTAAGAGCTCCGCCTGTGAATATTTGGATGCTACTGCTGGAGGTTCCTTCTTCTCGCTCGAGGAGAGCCGAGCGAAGGCCCTCATCGAGAAGATGGTGGAAAATCAAGGTTGGTCGCGAAGACCGCATCCAACCACGGACCCGTGGAGTTCATCAAGTCGAAGCTATGGACATGCTCACTGCCAAGATGGACCTCCTGATGAAGAAACTGGAGGCCCCTGTTCAAGAAACTGTGCAAGACATAGATGCTCGCATGACGTGCGAGGTCTATGGCAGTGCTGGTCATTCGGGGAGTGACTGCCCCGAAACGCGAGAATATGCCTGCTACATCAACAACCCCAACAACAAAATGGGTACCGTCTGAACAACTACGGCAATCAAGATCTTGTGCTAGGTCACGTTAATTTCAACAAAAATATCAGTTAAAATTCTGTCACAAATGACAATCCTGGAAAGCACAGATGCTAAATTGGAATCATTTTCTTCTGCTTTAAAAGTCAATTGAGCTTTAATAAAATGATAGAAACTCAAGTTGCTCAATTAGTTGCCGCTGTTCCTGTTGTTGAATCATGGAAGATTCTAGGCAACCCGAACCTTCCATTGAAACAGTTAAAGCTGTTACGACGAGACAGGGTAAGATGTCTCATAGTACGTTCCGTGTTAATCATGCAGGCGACATCTCATACGTCGAAGTAGAAATACCAAAGATGGCACACCTACCAAAAGCTGCAACAAGGGCGATCACGAGAACCCCTCCGGAAAGGAACGAAGATCCTGGAGTGCCCATCATTCAGTGCACGATCTGGAACCGTTGCATTGATGATGCACTCTGTGATCTAGGAGCCAGTGTCAACATCATGTCAAAGGTACTATTTAAAAAATTACATTATTCCACTTTATCTCCTACAAATGCCCAGGTACAACTTGCGGATTCAACAATCTGCTATCTTGAGGGAGTGATTAAAAATGTGCCGGTCCGAATCTGGGGATACTACGTCCCTACGGACTTTGTTGTCCTTGACACGAGGAGCGCTTACTCTTTTCCCCTTGTGTTGGGCCGGCCATTCTTAAACACTGCCCGATCTGGGATCAATATGGAAATGAAAGAAATTTTGTTCAGTTTCAATGGAAAGTTGATCTTCCTCAAGTTCCGACCACGCAAAGATCATAAGATAAAGCCGCTCACTCCGGAGCAGAAAAGCACTGACTGTTCCCTAAAAGCACTCATCAGTGGAGAGCTGGAAATAGTCGGTGGGAGCAGTTTTAATGGGATGAGCTGATAGGACCAATGAGTAGGGAGCAGGCCATCTCAAATGCAATAGAGGAGCCAATTCCACCGCCACCAACACCGAAAAAAACCAAGAAGGTATGGCGAAAGAAGGTTGCATCGTCTGAAACACCCACTCCGAGAGCGGACGGTGACAAAAAATCACTAAAGACATCAGGAGTCCCGCTCGTGAACTTTAAACACGAGCTTTTGCCATGAGGAAGAAAAATGATTGCATTTGCTTTGATTATAAAAATTGACATGTATCTCGTGTTTCCCTTTCCAATTTTTATTTCCATCATTGCATTTTCTTTGATTATAAAATAAAATGAGAGAAGTAAGAAAAATGATTTCTTATGCTAATGCATGTAGCAATTGCTTTGATTAATGAAATGAATGTGAGCTGAAAAAATTATTACTAAACCACTTTGGTAAATGCTAAAACCCACTTAAATTCACTTTTATATTTTACTAAAGTGCTCCACTCACTCCATCCTTTCACCAACCAACACAAAACATGTCCAACCCACTTCACTCACCACAAAACATGGCAGCATGGGAGTGACACCACTAAAATCCACTTTGGTCATGTCAAAATTGCATCTTACCTACCAAAAACCACCCAAAGTGCCCATTCCCAAGTGTTGGACCGATGAAAGATTTTTGTGTTGGTGGGAGGCAAAGTGGGCAGCACCCACATGCCCGGTTCGGGCGAACCAGGCCAGTTCGGCCCAAGCAAGGGGCTGCCACCCCTTGGCCTATAAATACTGGCCATTGCCTCGTTGCTTGTTGCACCATTCCACTCTAAAAAATTTCACCCAGAAGCTCTCTCTCTCTCTCTCTCTCTCTCTCTCTCTCTCAAGTTCTGGCTCAAGTTCTTCCCTTGTTCTTGCTCAAGTTTGGTTCACTTGCATTGACAAAAATCACAAAACTATTTTCATTTGCTTGATCTTTGTGCTGCTACTTGAACGTGTTTCTGGTGGTCTCCGACACCCACAAGAACAAGTAACCTTTTGTGATGGTTCTTCATCCCCGCATGAACGACTGACCCTTGAACGACTGAATTCATTTATTTGTGCTAACCCCATATTTTCAGTCCTTCGGTTATTCATTTCGCTAACTTTTTGCAGGAAGCATGTCGAAGCTCTTCTACCCATTCTGACACTCTGCTCGGGTGAGCAAGCGCTCGGATGAGGAGGATGCAGGGAGCTCCCAGCATCGTCCAGTGGCTCGAGCCGGATAGAGGTGGACAAGCCAGGAGCGGCTAGCTTGGCCAAAAGCTCTGCCTTAGTCCAGTTCGGCAACTCCTAAGTGAGGACGACATCATCCTCTAGACAGACTGGGAGCGTGAATCCTTCAACATGCTATGCCTGAAGAAATTCGAGCTCACCCGTGTCTACGAGCAGGACCTGCTCATAAGAATGGGGATGATTGAAGAATTTTCAGAAGTGTTCCAAGTCGTTGGCTGGAGCAACATCTGGCACGTCGATGAACCAGGTTCGTATCTCTTTACCCTCGAGTTTCTTACAACACTTTCATCCAAAAGGGAGGGTATTCGCTTTTGGTTTTTCAACCAAGAGTATTTCTACTCTTGGAGGGATTTGAGTGTGGCTCTGGGTTTTGATCGCCGATGCCATTTAGAGCCCACCAAAGCTTTGAGAAGTTTCGGTCGAGATAGTTTTTCGAAAAAGATTTCTAGATCACTAGTTGTACGGCTTCCCGTACCAACAATATACATAACCCACCTTGCGTTTCATGCATTGGTGGCTGGCTATGATAGTGTTCCCACGATCTGACTTGTGCCCGGTCAACACAGTGGAGTTGCGTTTGCTTTACGCTATAGTTAAGCAAGTTGTTGTTTCGCGTGTTTGAGATATGGTTACCCATTGGTTGACATATTCCTCTTGTGTAGGTAGTGTGGCAGTAACTTCTCTAGTCACTCGCCTCGCTGCCCGGCTGGGTGTTCTTGAGGGCACCCAGCTGGATTACATTGAGACATCACGCCCCGTTGTTGATGCCGAGCAATTCGTGCAAGGCCACATGATATGGCGGGTGTTTTATGGGAGCTTAGTCATGACTTATCGTAGCTATACAACCGAAGTCCCCCTGCCTTGTGTAGAGCTTAGGTTGTATGCCGCTCGAAAACTGGCCCATCAATTGAATTCCGGCGTGGACGACTCTCCTCCTTGGAGAGAGTCAGCCCGGCACAGAGTTGCAGGCACAGGGCCAGTTACCCGAGAGCGAGCCAGGCGAGATGCTGGGCTCGCTACCTCTTAGGAGCCAGTGAGTTCACTATCGCAACTGCACCGACACACGTCTACCTTCGAGGCGGCATACGAGGAGTATACCGGTGCCAGGACGTCTGGAGCAGGAGGCTCTAAACATTCCCAGAATTCGGACTACTTTGCCTCGGGCCGCTAGGATTACACTCAGATTACAGATTCTGACTATTCCTATGGATGGTACGAATGGGCGTACAACAGTACGAACCAGCCTTACTACCCTAGGCATTCTCTGTTTGCATGCTTCACCACACCAAGCGGCTACGACATCAGTCGGGAGCTATCCTACATCTCCGACCGAGTCGACGTCTGTCACACCATAAAATTTTTGGATTTTGGGATGTGATTTGTTAGTATAATTAATACAATGATTTTCTTCAATTTTTAAAATTTTCCAAGCTTTATACAATTAACAAGGAATTTAGTATAGGAAAATTATGTTTATAATATAAAAATTAAAACAATATAGGTTATAATATTGAGTGCTTTGCATTCATGCCGGTTGCATTTAGGTGGTTTATGTGTTAATGTTTTCAATAATGCATTTAGAAGCCTAATGGGAATTTTCTAGAGTTTTCTCGGATTTATTCCAATTTTTCCTAGAGGAAATTCCTATTTTTGGAACATGCTAAAATCCTTTTCGTGAGCTGCAAATGCAATATTTGGGTTCCTCGTGTCCAACTCTATCTCTGTGATTTTTCCTAGGATTTTTAGAATTTTCTGAATATTTTCATGGTTTTAATATTTATTCTGGAGTTATCTAGAATTATTTAATAACCAAGAAATTAATTATTCCGAGAATAAAAATCATCCTAAACTTTATAATCAAGAATATTTGGAGAGGGAGATCATCGAACATACAGCATTTATTTTGTGGATGGAAGATGGAAAATGTTTGTTAACTCCCAGTGTGCAAGTGAGAGGTGGTGTGTACATGAATCTCGATCTTTAACAGCATGAAAGTTTCACCCAAAGGTCACAACAATTTGACAAAACTCACTAAGATGACACGCAACATATGAGTAGAAATTTTTTCACTAAGCTTATCATATGGCTCTGCTGGGTATTTTGACCAATGAGGAACTTATTTTATTTTGAAAGTATAAATCTCTAAGATTTTCACCGTACTAAGAGCAGAAATAGAACTTGACCAAAATCTCACTATATCAATCCCCACAAAAACTTAGACGTGGAATAAAGCATGTGCTACCACAAGGTTTTCAGGTTCATTTTTACTCATGCCAATTAATTCATCAGGATGCAAGCGGGGCGGGCTGTGCCGCCAACCCGCCGGGTAGACCCGCGCCGCAAGCCCGCAGAATCCGCACCGCATGCCCGCGTAATCGAAGCGGCTTAACACGGACAACCCGCGCGGCTCAGCGGCGCCGCAAAGCCCGTGAGGAAGGCGATCACAGCATCATCGTCGTGCCCTCGATCATCCGCATGCGAGACGGCGGAAGCCAATGTTGCCGCCGGCGATATCATGGAGGACCTCTATCGTTTTCTGCTTCACACGTTTCCAACGATCGCCGGCGCACTGTCGTCGCCGCCGGCGCGCGGTCATCGTCGACGGCGGCTTCATGGGCACCGACGTCGTCGCGGCACTGGTCGTAGTCGGACGGGATGACCACGGCGTAGAAAGCCAGCGACAGGCAGCCCTTGGAGGAGAGAGCAAAAAGTCGTCGAGGCTGGCGTTGAGCCAGTAGCGGATGGAGCCCCTGCAGCAGCCAGAGGCGGCGGTCATCTGGATCAGGGTGCGCCGAAGCGCGGAGCACGCCGCTGCGGTGACCGTCGTGGCGGAGCGGAGGAAGCGGTCCAGGTGCGGGTCCAGCTCGTACAGGTAGCCGTCCAGGATCATGGCGGTGTCAAAGTCAAACACGCCGTGGCCGCGGTTTCCGATGATCATCCTGTCCCTGAACGTCGCCAGTTGCTGACGGCGTTGCCGGAGTCGATGGTGAGGAGGGTGGAGCTGTAGATCCCCGACGAGGTGACGGAGCCGTCTCCGGCAAGAACGCGGTAGTATTGGCACTGGTGGTGTGAGCCCTCGCGCAGGCCTTCTCGCGACCGCGGCGGCATGCGCGGGCTGCCGCAAAGACCGCGAAAGTTTCGCGGCTTCATGCGGGGCGCCGCATGTGCCCGCATAAAAGCACGCGGCTAGTGCGGACGCGGGGCGGGCGGCCGCAACCCGTCCCGCTTGCATCCTGATTAATTCAAATACCATCAACCAACTAGTTGAAACAAAGTACTAGCAAGATTAATGACAGAGCAACTATTCATCTTTTCCAAGATGAGAGGCATATGATTCATTCCATGCATAGTTGGGAGTTATTTATTTGAAAGCAAATGTGTTTTTTGGCATTTTTATTATTCAAACTAAGATGAAAGCAAAAATAGATCAAAGATGCAGCTTGCAAAGATACGGTCGAGACTTACCTCATGGGGGTCCTCTCCCCCAAGCTTGGCTTGGAACATCGGTGTTAATGATCTCTGACTTGGCCTTCATTGATACCGAGACACGAGGACGACATCATCCTCTAGACAGACTGGGAGCGTGAATCCTTCAACATGCTATGCCTGAAGAAATTCGAGCTCACCCGTGTCTACGAGCAGGACCTGCTCATAAGAATGGGGATGATTGAAGAATTTTCAGAAGTGTTCCAAGTCGTTGGCTGGAGCAACATCTGGCACGTCGATGAACCAGGTTCGTATCTCTTTACCCTCGAGTTTCTTACAACACTTTCATCCAAAAGGGAGGGTATTCGCTTTTGGTTTTTCAACCAAGAGTATTTCTACTCTTGGAGGGATTTGAGTGTGGCTCTGGGTTTTGATCGCCGATGCCATTTAGAGCCCACCAAAGCTTTGAGAAGTTTCGGTCGAGATAGTTTTTCGAAAAAGATTTCTAGATCACTAGTTGTACGGCTTCCCGTACCAACAATATACATAACCCACCTTGCGTTTCATGCATTGGTGGCTGGCTATGATAGTGTTCCCACGATCTGACTTGTGCCCGGTCAACACAGTGGAGTTGCGTTTGCTTTACGCTATAGTTAAGCAAGTTGTTGTTTCGCGTGTTTGAGATATGGTTACCCATTGGTTGACATATTCCTCTTGTGTAGGTAGTGTGGCAGTAACTTCTCTAGTCACTCGCCTCGCTGCCCGGCTGGGTGTTCTTGAGGGCACCCAGCTGGATTACATTGAGACATCACGCCCCGTTGTTGATGCCGAGCAATTCGTGCAAGGCCACATGATATGGCGGGTGTTTTATGGGAGCTTAGTCATGACTTATCGTAGCTATACAACCGAAGTCCCCCTGCCTTGTGTAGAGCTTAGGTTGTATGCCGCTCGAAAACTGGCCCATCAATTGAATTCCGGCGTGGACGACTCTCCTCCTTGGAGAGAGTCAGCCCGGCACAGAGTTGCAGGCACAGGGCCAGTTACCCGAGAGCGAGCCAGGCGAGATGCTGGGCTCGCTACCTCTTAGGAGCCAGTGAGTTCACTATCGCAACTGCACCGACACACGTCTACCTTCGAGGCGGCATACGAGGAGTATACCGGTGCCAGGACGTCTGGAGCAGGAGGCTCTAAACATTCCCAGAATTCGGACTACTTTGCCTCGGGCCGCTAGGATTACACTCAGATTACAGATTCTGACTATTCCTATGGATGGTACGAATGGGCGTACAACAGTACGAACCAGCCTTACTACCCTAGGCATTCTCTGTTTGCATGCTTCACCACACCAAGCGGCTACGACATCAGTCGGGAGCTATCCTACATCTCCGACCGAGTCGACGTCTGTCACACCATAAAATTTTTGGATTTTGGGATGTGATTTGTTAGTATAATTAATACAATGATTTTCTTCAATTTTTAAAATTTTCCAAGCTTTATACAATTAACAAGGAATTTAGTATAGGAAAATTATGTTTATAATATAAAAATTAAAACAATATAGGTTATAATATTGAGTGCTTTGCATTCATGCCGGTTGCATTTAGGTGGTTTATGTGTTAATGTTTTCAATAATGCATTTAGAAGCCTAATGGGAATTTTCTAGAGTTTTCTCGGATTTATTCCAATTTTTCCTAGAGGAAATTCCTATTTTTGGAACATGCTAAAATCCTTTTCGTGAGCTGCAAATGCAATATTTGGGTTCCTCGTGTCCAACTCTATCTCTGTGATTTTTCCTAGGATTTTTAGAATTTTCTGAATATTTTCATGGTTTTAATATTTATTCTGGAGTTATCTAGAATTATTTAATAACCAAGAAATTAATTATTCCGAGAATAAAAATCATCCTAAACTTTATAATCAAGAATATTTGGAGAGGGAGATCATCGAACATACAGCATTTATTTTGTGGATGGAAGATGGAAAATGTTTGTTAACTCCCAGTGTGCAAGTGAGAGGTGGTGTGTACATGAATCTCGATCTTTAACAGCATGAAAGTTTCACCCAAAGGTCACAACAATTTGACAAAACTCACTAAGATGACACGCAACATATGAGTAGAAATTTTTTCACTAAGCTTATCATATGGCTCTGCTGGGTATTTTGACCAATGAGGAACTTATTTTATTTTGAAAGTATAAATCTCTAAGATTTTCACCGTACTAAGAGCAGAAATAGAACTTGACCAAAATCTCACTATATCAATCCCCACAAAAACTTAGACGTGGAATAAAGCATGTGCTACCACAAGGTTTTCAGGTTCATTTTTACTCATGCCAATTAATTCATCAGGATGCAAGCGGGGCGGGCTGTGCCGCCAACCCGCCGGGTAGACCCGCGCCGCAAGCCCGCAGAATCCGCACCGCATGCCCGCGTAATCGAAGCGGCTTAACACGGACAACCCGCGCGGCTCAGCGGCGCCGCAAAGCCCGTGAGGAAGGCGATCACAGCATCATCGTCGTGCCCTCGATCATCCGCATGCGAGACGGCGGAAGCCAATGTTGCCGCCGGCGATATCATGGAGGACCTCTATCGTTTTCTGCTTCACACGTTTCCAACGATCGCCGGCGCACTGTCGTCGCCGCCGGCGCGCGGTCATCGTCGACGGCGGCTTCATGGGCACCGACGTCGTCGCGGCACTGGTCGTAGTCGGACGGGATGACCACGGCGTAGAAAGCCAGCGACAGGCAGCCCTTGGAGGAGAGAGCAAAAAGTCGTCGAGGCTGGCGTTGAGCCAGTAGCGGATGGAGCCCCTGCAGCAGCCAGAGGCGGCGGTCATCTGGATCAGGGTGCGCCGAAGCGCGGAGCACGCCGCTGCGGTGACCGTCGTGGCGGAGCGGAGGAAGCGGTCCAGGTGCGGGTCCAGCTCGTACAGGTAGCCGTCCAGGATCATGGCGGTGTCAAAGTCAAACACGCCGTGGCCGCGGTTTCCGATGATCATCCTGTCCCTGAACGTCGCCAGTTGCTGACGGCGTTGCCGGAGTCGATGGTGAGGAGGGTGGAGCTGTAGATCCCCGACGAGGTGACGGAGCCGTCTCCGGCAAGAACGCGGTAGTATTGGCACTGGTGGTGTGAGCCCTCGCGCAGGCCTTCTCGCGACCGCGGCGGCATGCGCGGGCTGCCGCAAAGACCGCGAAAGTTTCGCGGCTTCATGCGGGGCGCCGCATGTGCCCGCATAAAAGCACGCGGCTAGTGCGGACGCGGGGCGGGCGGCCGCAACCCGTCCCGCTTGCATCCTGATTAATTCAAATACCATCAACCAACTAGTTGAAACAAAGTACTAGCAAGATTAATGACAGAGCAACTATTCATCTTTTCCAAGATGAGAGGCATATGATTCATTCCATGCATAGTTGGGAGTTATTTATTTGAAAGCAAATGTGTTTTTTGGCATTTTTATTATTCAAACTAAGATGAAAGCAAAAATAGATCAAAGATGCAGCTTGCAAAGATACGGTCGAGACTTACCTCATGGGGGTCCTCTCCCCCAAGCTTGGCTTGGAACATCGGTGTTGTTGATTTCTGACTTGGCCTTCATCGGTGCCGAGATACATGATGTGGCAGTGGAGTGTCCCTAGCCTCACCAATGCTCGTGTATCGAATGTGCTTGATCGTCCTTAGGGATAGAGACCACGAGATGATGCCTGCAAAATGTTAGAACGACAATACCCGAGGGACTATAGGATCAAGGTTTAGCATTTAGTTATTCGGGGTTTGTCATTTTTGCAGGGATTTAACCTCCACAAACCGTTTTCAAGAAGCAGCATAATGATCAAGGCAAAGCAAATATTTTTGTTGTTTTCATGTTTTTTTTATGGAGACACTAGTGATTTTCCAATTAAAATAGGCCTACACCAAGGGTCAGCGTTGAGTCCTTATTTATTTGCTTTGGTGATGGATGAGGTCACAAGGGATATACAAGGTGATATCCCTTGGTGTATGCTCTTTGTTGATGATGTGGTGCTAGTTGATGAGAGTAGCGCAAGTGTTAGTAGGAAGTTAGAGTTGTGGAGGCACATGTTAGAGTCGAAAGGGTTCAGACTTAGCAGGGCCAAGACCGAGTATATGATGTGTGATTTCAGCGGGACTCGATATGAAGATGGAGATGTCAGGCTTGATGGGCAAGTGGTGGCCAAGAAGGAGAGTTTGAGTTTTAGGTATTTAGGATCGATGTTACAACAGAATGGTGACATTGATGAAGATGTTAGGCATAGAATTTCAGCCGGTTGGTTGAAATGGCGGCAAGCTTCTGGCATTCTCTGTGATAAGAGGGTACCGCAAAAGCTAAAGGTAAGTTCTATAGGTCGGCGATTCGCCCGGCGATGTTATACGGTGCTGAATGTTGGCCTACAAAAAGGCAGCATATACAGCAACTGAGTGTAGCAGAGATGCGTATGTTGCGGTGGTCTTGTGGGCACACAAGAAGGGAAAGGATACGGAATGAAGTTATTCGGGATAGGGTCGGTGTGGCACCAATTGAGGAGAAATTGACTCAACATAGGTTGAGATGGTTTGGACATGTCCAACGGAGGCCTCCTGAGGCGCCGGTTCGTAGTGGGGTTCTTCGACGGGTTGTTTTTGAACATTGATACTTGGAGCAGAAATATAGGATCAGGACCGTAAAAGAAATGACTAACAGAAAGAAAATTGAAATTAAATAATCAGAAAATGTGGAAGATGCATATTTCCATATTATCAACAACACTATAAACCTCAAGGAGCGCAGTTAAGAGAGACCTCAAGGAGTGGAATATCTCTATGGATTTAGCTATGGATAGGAGCGCTTGGAGACTAGCAATCAATGTGCCCGAACCGTGATCCTTACTTCCTTTTCTGTATTTTCCCTAACTCTAATTTCTGTTTTTGGGTTTCACCTCTAGCCTACCCCAACTTGCTTGGGACTAAAGGCTATGTTGTTGTTGTTCTTCTTCTTGTTGTTCTTGTTGTTGTTTTCATGTTTTTTTTAATAGGCAAGTGAATCAAACATTGCATAGATTTGAGAGAGAAGGTATTCAAGGAATGTACAAGTGCTAACTTGAATGGAGCAAGCTCCCTTCATGCATCCAGAGTGTCACCCATAGGCAAGTGAGGGGAGGAGGAACTCTGTTGAACACCATGGCTCGAAGGAACCACCTCTGTGATGTTCAGCCTATTGGCCTCCTCTTACGAGCTTCGTCCAGCACCAAGGCATGGGAACTTTGGTGGAATTTTATGGACAGGATGCCACGACCAAAGGATCAAGTGGATCACACCACTCCCATGCTGCTATGGTTGTGATGGAATGAAGTGTGCGGGCATGTGGAGTGGTGGACACCATGCTTTTGTGCTGGATGGGGCAAATTTCGTGGTAGAAGGTAAAGGTCAGGATCAGTCAAGGGTGAGACCCCCCGGCCGAAAAGATCAAGAGTGGAGTTTGCACGAAATTTGGCTCTAGATGGATGGGTGTGCATGCTTTGAGTGCTGGGTCAAAGGATGTTGCAAATGGAGTATTTGGCACAGGATGAAAGGATTTGGAAGTGAATGATGTACCTGGCTTACTATACTCTCTGGTCTTTTCTTGACATAACCCTGCAGGTTAGTACACATTCGGGCACGGGGGTAGGTTTGGCCGAACTGGATAGATCGGTTGAACCCCACTTCCCCGAAAAATTTCCTTTTTGTTTTCTCTTAATTCTAATGCAAGGGTGATTCACATTTGGAAAGGGAAACATGCAAATGCAGTAATGAAATTAAAATTTTGGAAAGGGAAACATGGGATACATACCGGTTTACCTCGCGTCGAGAGCTCGTGTTTTAAGTCCGTAGGCAGGACTTCTCCTTCCTTTGATTGTTCTTGTCACCGTCCGATCTAGAGAGAATGCCTCGGACGATGCAACTTCCTGTTCCAGGTTATTTGTAATTGTACTGGAAAGTGTGCAGACCTAAGAACATTATTCCACCCTGGGCTTCAAATGTATCAATGGTCGTGGCTCATCTCCGATGTGACGTAGATTTGGGGGACTTCCCATTCAAATTTGATGATTTTTCTGCAGGGGTTAGTCCATACATACAACCAATATCCATAAAAATATTGCTCTAAAGGTTCATTAATCAAACTTGACACCATGTCTAATTTGATTAAAGCAAGCCAATTAACCTAAGCACCATGCTTAATTTAAAGAGCTTATAAATGTATTATCGATCATACATTCAAACCAAAGCAAATCGGAACAGATAAGAGTGGCATGAAAACATCATAACGAGATGTTCACATGGAGATTGAATAAGAGCATATGGAAACTAGTGAACTTTTCTTTAATTTAGGTAAAAAGCAAAAAACTTTTCACGTACCTAAGTGCCCATACCGTTGGCATCTGATGATGAAGACTTTCAGAACTGATGCGAACGGTGATGGCACTACACCGACGTGACTGCACGTAGTTGGCTGAGTCTTTCTCCATGTTGATGTTGCCGTGTACGGGTAGATGGTCGTGGGTGTGGCAAAGGGATTCGGCACTCAAATATGCCAACTCGTGGAATACCGCGGAACTAGCTTGTATGCGAATGTTGAAACAATGGGTCCCAAACAAGAAAGTTGAGTGGCAAACGAACGGAGGCGTAGAGTACGTCTCCTCTCTTGTGCAAAAGCTCAAAGACGAGTGAAAACTGGCCAGGCCAGGTGAAGTTTGGCCACCAGCCTCGAATTGAAGCTTGCAGACAACCACACACCTTGGTCTAAAACCAGCGGTCACTTGTTTTTTTTATGCTTTTATATTTTTTTATTTCTTTTTTTCCTAATGAAAAGTGATGATGGGGGCGAATGAATACGAATGCAAGATTGGGAAATATGGAGTGGATTGGGAAAAAATGGGGTGATGGAATGCACGAGTTCCTAAATTGAGTGATTCGAAGCAAACATGCAACGGATAATGCAAAAATTTAAAAGGATAATGCTCAAAATTTAAAGTCTAAGCTAGACTATCTCACATACCTTGATTTTTTTCACCATTACCGACAATTTGAGACGGAATTGCGGTGATGCAGCATCGTTCGTCCGTAACATTTGATTTTCTTTTTCCTCCATGACGATGATCTTTCCTCCACTCTCATCAAGATCTTTCCTCCAGGCTGCACATGATTATGATAACATATATATATATATATATATATATAACACGTGCATGCATGGCGCCTGAAAAAGCAAAGAATAAAAGAAATCCAGGGCCTTTAGCACCGGTTGCAGACACCAACCGGTGCTAAAGGCCCTGCCATCCCCGCTAATCTACAACTTAGGTGTAACAGTTTTCTGCACCAATCTTTTACTGTGCAGAATTACTGATCAAATTTTTTAGTATTTTACTACCGACCACGATTACTGACGAACTACTATAGAGTCACATTCAGTAGTCCAAGTAGTCCAGTACATTCGGTTTAGTAATTCCTGGTCAGTTGTTCAGTAATAGGCAGTGGTGTAGAATGAATAATATTCTACACCTAGGGTGTAGAATAGCGCTGCCGTGTATATATATACCTTTATCTGTTGACCAGCTTCGACGAGTCAAGCGACCCGTTGTGCTTATCGGATCTTTAACTCCGTACAGCCAAACCCACTAAGAGTATATATGGACTAATCAACCAACTAATGATTTACGGCCGGGCCGATGGCTTCTTTTTTAAAAAAATCTGTACGCATGCATCTGTGCTATCTTGTGATGTCGCCATGCCGAATATTTATATATGTACACCTAGGTCAAAAACTACTCGATGGGAATAATTTATTTATATTTTGGAGTATGTATGCATACATAGTATAGTAGGAAGTATATTGAAAAGAGGATGATGTGCATTTACGTATACTTATGGAGTATGCGTACATATATACATATGATTAATTTGATACTATATTTATTTTTGGGTATGCCCACATACGTGTTCCTTTATGGAGTATATAAGCATATATTCGGACGATGGCGGCGTGGCATCAGTTGGTTCTGGCGGCGGTACCTTTTCAGTTTTCACCAGCCTGGTCGGCTGTACATTTATTGTGATTGTGATCATAGTATAAGAGTACTCTGATGTTTGATGACAGGAACATGGAACCCGCCATCCGTCCGCCGCGGACGTGCATGGTGATAGCATCCGAACACGACGCCGACCAGGCTGGTGAAAACTGAAAAGGTACCGCCGGCAGAACCAACTGATGCCACGCCACCATTGTCCGCCGCGCATGTGGCACCAAATCCCATAGAAGATGTTGCCAAGAACTAACTCTAGAGAATGTACCTGTAAATAGGACCAGTAGCACCACCACCAATGACCACATCCTGGCAAGTTCCTGAAATAAAAGATGAGGTAATGTTATGGAAAACATTATTCAGATAAAATATTTTCTGAAAAAACAACAGGAAAACTAATAGGCAACACATCTGCTAGTGCGCTAATCCCTTCTCCTTGGCAAATAACGAACTGTATTCACCGAGCCTGGTGAGCAGACGACAAACATGTACATCGTCGTCCAACTCTGGCGTGGTGGACGACAATTACGGTGACACTGGCCAGGCTCGCGTGGTTCGGCGCCCATGACGCCGCGTGGATCGCCATCGCAGAAAGCGTATCCCAAACTGAGACCCTCCAATATCTAGAATCTGGAAAGAGTAGATTCATATCCGTGCGTCAGAAGGAAATAGCAGGAGTCTGAATCTTCAATGTGGCACCACCCGATCTACCGACCGGACGACGTAGCCGCCACCGCTATCATGGTTCTCGCATAAAAAATGCCATTCGTTGACGTTGGTAAAATACGAATTCATCAACAAGAATGAATCGACAGATCAAAAATAAATTGGAGTTGGACTCTACAAATTACCTTTTGCCATGGAGAAGCTCACTCCACGCCATGGCAAGCTCTGCAGCCTAATTCCTCGATGGCACCGTCTGTACTTTGGATCCGGAAAAAAAAGTATCGCCGGGGTCCTCGACTAAAACAGACCCGGCAGCTATCAGGTGTGCTCCGTATAAATAGAAGTCACGGACCCGTTAGGTGAAACCACGCCCGTTAAGGAAAGAGCACAGGACGGATCGCGAAAAATTACGGAAGAAAGAGGAGGTGGTAGCTACCGGCGCAGGTAGAATGGATTTTTCCTATATATATATATATATATTATAGGACCAGATTATTTAGCACACTGGGTGCTGAATACTATTTAGCACCCAAGGCGGAGCTCCGGCAAGCATTAATTGCCTCAAAATTACTCTGTTTTGGTCCGCTGGAGTAAAAGTGGTATGCTAGCTGTACTAAGGATTCGCTTTATTGTGGCTTTATTGCGTTGGCATCAGTGGCCTATGTCACTGTGTCAGAGCTTGTGGGGAGTATTTTTGCTTCGTGCTCCCAAAGATATTTTCAGGGATGCCGGCTTTTGTTGCTCCGCCGTCGGCGTCAAATGCAGCACAAGTCTACATGATTACTTGTGTCTCCAAATATTATTCTTTCTGTATAAAGATAAATACACCCTTCGTCTACATAAATACTAACTTTTAGAATTTTACATGGCTCTACAAGATTACTCCTTGCAGTAATTTTTACTATTCAAAGAAGTAATTTTCAAATCTAAGTACCAGCGACAATTATTTTTAAGAAGTAATTTTAAAAGTTCAGAGCAGTATTTTATAAATAAACTACTCCAGTGAGATGCATTATTGTAGGCAATGCCATGTCATCTTGAGGCTTCAGTAAAGCCCATTCATATTATAGAGTTGGCTCCTAAGAGCATCTCCAAGAGTCTCTCTAAACCCCACTATCTAAATCATCATTTAGAGAGCCATTTGAATACGAATCGTTTTCTATATATTTTCGTTTTCCAACAGCTTTTCTATATCTTGTATGCACTCTGAAAAGCTATTCTCTTTTCTATATTTGAAGAGCGAGAAATCCGGAATAGAGAGTGACTATGTTTACATAACTAAATAAAGAAGCTGTTGGAAGGTAACTTTTTAATCAAAATCTCTAAATCTAGTAATCTTGATAAATTTAGAGAGTCTCTTGGAGTTGCTCTAAACTTAGACAAAGCAAACTAATGCAACTAGATTACGCCTAACAGCGCTGTAATCCGTTATGACGTAAAGGGATACCGGCCAATGTAAAATCGTTATCGTTCGGAGTCTGTGTTATCTGATACCACTTCAGCGCCGCAGCGCCTTCCGCTCTTCTGGCTTTTGTCTGGCTTCCGTCTCGGCCGCGCATACCTTCCACGCGAAGCCATGAATGTGTCACCCGGCCTACCTGTGAGCATGTATGCCTCTGTAACTTGACTGGCGCATGCCTCTCCCTCTCTCCCCTTGTGATTTGGTGATACTATTACATCAGCAGACCAAACAAAGGACAAAATCATTTGTGCCATATCCGATATTGTCGTATCTGTTTACATTTATATTTGTGTTACCACTCTTGTTACCGAACAGCACCGATCATTTCCACCAGCGTCTTCCTCGCGATCAAGTCAGGCGTGGAGAAAAATCTGCCAACCGAGACGGAGATGTCCTCGTTTAGTTCAAAAAAGCAACTCCCAAATAAACTATATATGCAAAAAGAAAATTCTCCATCACATCAAAATGTCATAACATACATGAAGTACTAAATATAAATGAAATCAAAACTAATTGCACAATTTTATTGTACTCTGCAAGACGAACATTTTAAGCCCAATTAATCAAATTTTGGACAATTTTTCACACATACAAATGAAATGCTACAGTGGCGCAATGATTACGAACAGACCCCAAAGTGGGAACGACTAATTTTACACCACCAGCGCATGCTTTGACTAGGCATGGAAAACAATGTCCTCTACCAGTACTAGTACACACGTGACCCGTCTATTTTGTCTCTTGGGGGCAACTTCCAGCAATGTTCCAGCAATGCTTTGACCTGGTGCTAGTGTCCGCCCCCTTACATTGAACTGGCAATTGAGTGTACACGACGCCATCGACCAGCCGGGTTGGGCTGAAGTATCGCCCGTGGAGGCGATTAACTTCAGATCAATACACGGATATATGTGTTCCCTTCACCAGTGACCCGTTAGCAGAATACCTTTCATTGGTCGATCGTTACAGATGAGAAGCAGGTTTGTCTTGCCAAGATGAATATGTATCATCCCTGCTTTCTGCACCTGCAGTGTCTCCTCCTCATCCTCGTGCTTCTCCTTGCCGGGACTATCGCCGGCTATGGTGATTTCATCTTCAATGGCTTCTCCGGTAAGGATCTAACCATGCATGGTGAAGCTTCAGTCTCTGACGGCGTCTTGCGACTAACAAGTGGCCAGGCTCAGATGTATGGTCATGCTTTCTACACTTACCCTCTCAATTTTACAAGTCTCGTTGTTCCAAATGACTCCTTTGTTCCATCCTTCTCCACAACCTTTGTCTTCGCCATCATTGGTCCATACGCAGACTTGAGTGGCCATGGTCTTGCCTTTGTGCTTTCTTCCACAAAGGAGTTGTTTAGTGCCTTGCCTAGCCAGTACATCGGCCTTGTCAATTCCTGGAATCATGGTGACTCAAATAATCATCTCCTTGCTATCGAGCTTGATACGATACGGAGTACCGAGTTCAGAGACATCGACGACAACCACATTGGAATTGATGTCAACAGCCTAGCTTCCGTTGCCTCCCATACTGCTGGTTACTACACCTCTGATGGAGAGTTTCATCCTTTGATACTTATCAGTAAGAAACCGATGCAGGTGTGGGTGGACTACGACAGCAAGCAGACTATGCTAAATGTCACCATAGCGCCTTACGTCTTGTCGTCTACCAAACCAAGCAGGCCACTCCTGTCGGTTACATATGATCTTTCCTCCGTTTTGCCAACCACGACGGTGTATGCAGGGTTTTCCTCGGCGACTGGCACAGTTAACAGCAAGCATTACATTCTTGGTTGGAGCTTCAAGCTCAACGGAGAAGCTGCACCACTCGACTACTCTGCCTTATCCGTCAAGTCTATCCAAGAACTGGCGGTGTATCAAGGATCGATTTGGAAGAATTAAGAAAGGGTTGCATGGTTTTGTGGCAGTTGGAAGGAGGCAAATGCTTTGTGGGCTAGTGGTGAATCTGATGTGGACCTAATGGACAGGGCACTAAAACTTTATGAAGAGGAGCATAAAAAAGATGGCCCATTTATGTTTAAACATTGTTGGGAGGTTCTTCGCAAGGAGCCAAAATGGGATGCCTATTTAGAACGCCTTGCAGAAACAATTGTGAAAATTGTAACAGTTGCAAGAGAATTATACAGGTGTGCCTTGTAGCTACATGGGGAGCATCAACTTGCTGTTCATTATCCTGGCACGATTTTTTGGAATTACGCTATTGTAGGCAGCAGTAACTTCTTTCCAATATTGGTCGTTCTTCTTGTAATTCGCATGAATTGGATCATTTGAATTGTTAAGCCATGCACCAACCTAAAATATTATCAGAGAGGTTGATCAGTGCATTGCTAGTAATTCACACATGGACTGAATCATTTGAATTTATAAAAAGTAACTTACCAGAGCAATATCCTCATCTTTTCTCCATAGCATGCGCTTTTCAGTTCTAGGACAATCAGAACCATTTGAGTCATCACCAACATTAATCGGCTGTGATGAACTACCATTGTTCACAGCTTGTGCAGGTACATGCTTAGGTGTGTTTTTATTCAAGAAATTCAGGAAACCACCAGGTGGGTTAGAATCCACTCCCCTGGTAGAAAAGACAACATTACATCACTATAACAAAAATAGGTAGTATACTGGAAACTTTCATGAAGCAAACATGGTACATGTTCTCATAATATTTGACTGTATGAAGCATATCTGAACTACTTAGTAGGACTGGTCCATACACAGGTGAATTATTCAACTGAACTGAACTTACATACATTAAAAAAATACTACCATGCATACTAGTACTAGAAAATAATCAAGCAACAAATTCCCTTCACTAGTAGCCAACGACCATGCTTTAGTTCATATACAAGTGGCAAAAAAAAAAATAGAGTAACCAGCATAGATAGGAAACACCTACCAGACTTGCAGATCGGATTGTTCCATATTTGCAGAGGAAGGAGGTGTCCTCCAAGGGCCTTGAGGTGATGAACGGGGCATCCAGTATGGAGTGGAGGGAGGCGCCATGGACTGTGGTGGACACGGAGAGCACCAAGCGCCGGGCCCAAACATGGAAGGGGCAGCCGCCGGTGGAACTCGCTGAGCACCAGGCGGCGGCGGCGGCGGTGTCGGTGTCGGCGGCAGCGGGATCTCCATTGGTGTAGGGGCAGAGGTCCTCTTGGACTGGCGAGTCATCTCGCAAGGACCGGCGGCGAGTTTCTTGTCTAGGGTTTGGTGGATATTGGGGATGGAGATTTGGGGCTTTAATCCTTCGATTTGGCGCGCAAGGGATCGATTTGGCGCGCGGGGAATTGCTTTGGCGGGAGGAGAAGGAAGGGACCGTTGCGGAGAAGGCGAAGGGCGCACGGGATCAGGAGGAGGAAGAACTCGCCGGTTCAGTCGCCAGCTGCGAGCGCAAAGCGGGCGCGTGAGCCTCGGTTCTGCTGCGTGCGCCGAGCGAGTCATGAGACGCTCGTTTCGCTTTCTCGCTCCTCCACGTTGTGTGCCTGGCTGACGTGTATTGCTTTGCGGTCCGTAATACTTGCTCTGATGCATGCGGCCTACGTGGAAGGTTACATGCAGTTAATGTAAAACAATTATGCCGTCTTAATGGCTCGGGTAAATTGCCTACCGATGTGGTGGTGAGAGAATAAAAAGGAAGAAATTAACCAGCTACTAGGTGGGGACAAAGGATCAGAGATTATGATCGAGTTTATAGAAAACTGTGCGAGCTAATCTCTCGTTGCCTTTCTTTTCAATATCTGACACTGGCCAGCGACTTGTACTGCCGTTGGAGATTATTCCTTGTTGGACTGAAAAATATTCCTGATTCTATAAAATTATTATTCTTTTGGGTGGCAAATTACTCACTTGGATATGAACAAAAATACTACTATAAATTGTAAAAAATACTACTATAAAAATACTGGTAGGATGACGCATTAACCATGCCTGCAGTCTAGAGCTCTGGTAGGTCCTCGTGCAGAAAAAAAACGATATATTCTCGTTCATCAAAATCACAAAATCCACTCGTATATCCTATAGGATGTAATATTCCAGAGTAACTTAGAGCAATAGATACTCTCCACGTTTTTAAAATTACTTATTTAAACCTCAATGCGTACCAAGTATCTATTTTCCTAAGGATAAATATGCTTTCCTAATATCAAAGCAGATAGTTTTTCTACTTTTTGAGAAGTAATTTTCGGAACACAAGAGTAGTGCATTCATGAAATTTACATTGATAGCCGCATCAAGAGGCTACGTGTGTAATTTTTTTTGAGTAGCTAGCTCATGTGTGTAATTAAGATAGAAGCAAAGAAGCAAACGTGATCACAGACAATCACAAATCACGGTGAAATACTACCAAGTATGCATCGCATGCATGGCAAGAAACCAGGCAATCTCTCTCTACTTTTATTTGCGCTAACTGATTAATGCGTGACAGATATCATGGATCTTTTATCACGCATGCATGCAAGAAATTGACCGAGATAATGTCATCAGTATTTTTCAGAAGACATGAGTGTAATATCAGGAGTATTTGTCTATTTTTAGTTGACTAGAATATATTTTTCCAGTTGAAAATAGCAATATCTTTTACAACGATCGAGAGTGTTTTTCAAATTCGTGAGTATTTTCCAATTGGTAAGGGGAGTATATTTTCCCCGAATGTCAGGAATATTTTCCAACTGAGTATTTTACAAATGATTTCAAGACTATTTTCAACTGAGTGGAGGAGTATTTATTTCAAATCATCAGGAATATTTTTTATATGTTAGGAGTATTTTCAAATGACTAGCGGAGTATTTATCAATTGTAATTAAGATAAGAGCAAGAAAGCAAATGTGATCACAGACAATCACAAATTGAAATACTAGAAAGCAAGCATCCTCATGCATGGCAAGAAGACGCAATCTCTGTGGTGTTACTTGCACCAACTGGTTAATATGGAACTACACGTCTACACATGCGTAAGAGATATCATGGAGCCTTTTATATCAAACTAATCTGCATGAATTAAAAAATAATGTATCCCGAGTAAGATCAATAACAAACTAATATGGGAGCATCCATGGCACAAATTTCGTATGTGAGGGGGAGATTAAGAAGCAGAAAATGATTTTTATTTTTCAATGATGAGACTAAGAGCAAACTCAGAGCAATCTGCGACATGCCATGTCGTGCGAGAGGAGCCGGAAGGCCTCCCACCTCACCCCCGGCGCAGGGAAAGAGAGGAGGCCGGAGCCAGGGTGAGGGCCGAGGCTACCATCGATGTCGCCACCGTCAGTGAGAAGCACCACCCTCACCCCCGAACGGAGCCGCAGGCTGTACACGCCAAAGCAATGACACTGGGCCGCCGTGGTGGCGGCCGCCGCTGCCTCCTCCACACCGCCGATAGACTGTGCCTCCGAGCGACACCTACATAGACCCAGGTCGGAACGCCGCCAGCGAGCCCAGGCGACCGCCGGACCGACGCCCAGCGCCCCGGGACCAAGGGCCGGGGCACAGATCGGTCACCTGCTCCAGCCGCAACAGATCCGGGGGAAGGCCCCCAAATCCGGTCGCCGCGACGGAGGCTCCCGCACGGAGCCGCGATGACGCGCCGGCTGTCCTTCCGCCCGACGGCACGCTGGATCCAGGGGACGGAGTCTCTCCGAACGACGATGTGGAACGTGTTCCTGCGGAGGTCGAGGACCTACACCATGGTGAAGACGACGATGCGTGGATGACGATGATCTAATAATGAATGGCGGTGGCCTCACGATGGTTACAGGATTTGTATACTATAAAGGACGTGTCAAAAAGCTAATTAATCACCACTAATTAAGCCAGCTATACGTGAATCGGGAACATGCACTCTGTCTCCTTGTTTTGCTCGCCAATTGATGGCACGCGGATGTTATATTCCGTGGGATTTGCATGCATGCATGCTTTTATGGTTCAATATGCATTTTTACTGCTGCGGTTCAAGGTTGGAGTAAAATACTCAGCATGCAGCCGGCGATCGGATCGGCGGCGCTCCGCCGGCGTGTTATATATTATTTAGCACCCAGAGAGCCAAATAGCAGAGGTGTGTATATATATATATGTGTGTTTTAAACATATATATATATATATATTTGTGTTTTAAACACATACCTGTGAGGATTTTTCTTCTAAAACTGTACGTGCATCGCAGTATATAGGGGCAAAAATTGATGAATCCTGCATGATCAGGCACCCTGGGCTCTCTGCTTTCTTCCTGTTTGAAACAAACTCAAGCAAACAGGGGTGATCCCGCTAATGCTAGCGGTAGATTAAATTAGTAGACACCAATGTCAATCATCAATATCTTTCGCCAATTGCTTCCCCGACAACGGCGCTAGAAATGCTTGTTGACACTTCTTACGATCCCAGTAATGATGCAAGGAGTGTTCATTGGTATTCTTATGATACAGATATAAATCCGTAAGCGCACGGATACTGATGTAGCATTTCACCCGGCAATATTCCGATGTAGCATTTCACCCGGGAGTATTCCTAGGTATCGTATATTTATTTCCACAGGGAAGCATTGGATAAAGAGTATTGACTATTAACAAGGATGTAACTACTAATTAAAGTATCAGCTAACAAGGCGGGGATAAAGGATAGGATAGGAGTGATATGCAGTTGACACACACAAGGAGAAGTTCAGGATAAATGATATAGATAGAAGAGCGGTCTAGCTAGTGGGAGGACAACGAGACATGAAAGGATTCCTATATACTTCCAATGACTTTGGAGTTACCTCCAGCAAAGGTTACGGCTAGCAAGAAGAATGACATCTATGGTTCTCTTCTTAGTTCTATTATCTCAGCGTCGGGAACGGGGCACGCAACACGCAAAAAGCAAAGGGATAGGAAGAGTGCCACTAACATCCGTCGTCTTACAGGGAGCCTACCGTAAGAGCCAGGCGTGATGGAATACGAAGGCCGTATAGGGTTGTCACCACCTAATGGCTACCACCTCCGTGCCAACTCAGAGATATTCCAAGGTTACTATCTAGACTAGGCACCATATCTACGCTAGACAATAACTACTCACTCTCCTAGAAAGAGCAAGCAATCTCGTCAATACCCCAGTGACAATTCACCGCAAGTATTGAGCAGAAACGAGGAACCAGCTAAGATAAAGAATTAAGAGAGAACTTCTAGAACCAGACTACAACAACTATAACCAGGACTAGACATTCTACACTTACTCGCGAAATAAATATAGAACAAATAAATCAAGTAAATGCGGAAGATAATATATTGAATGCTCAGAGTCTTGCATAAAGAAAAGGAAAAGATACAAGAGCTTTACCAAAACTCCAGAAGACGACTCTGGAACCCCGAGCGAAGCTCGACTCTGACTCTAACTCCCAACTAGACTAGCCTAACTCTACATCTTGAAAGAGAGGAATGGAGACTTGCTCCCAAGTGGTGTGTGTTGATACAAGTGACATGCCACTGTATTTATAGTTAGTAATGACGGTTGTAGGCAGGGTAACCGCCAAGGCATCCAGGGGGATATTCCCCTGGATTCAGGCGAACTGACTGGTTCGGCCGAACTCCCTAGTTCAGCCGAACCATCAAATGCACTGCCTTTGCTTCCCAAGGGCTAGGATTTGCTCCTGGTGGCGGTTGTGAGGTGGTTGTGGGTTCGGCTGAACCGGCCCCGGGGCTCGGCTGCCCTCTGTTCCACCGCCTCTGCCTCTGGATGGCTTGGATTGACTCCACCTGGCTGGGATGTGTTTGTTTGCCCTAGATTGATGATGTCACCTGCCACATTGCTTGTACCGTCAGTGCTTTGTTATCGTTTGTTGTGCATGTGGCCTTCCGGTTGTGCTTCACTGCATGCATGGCTAAGGGGTTAACTGGCCGAATTGTGTTGTTCGGCCGAATCGGTCAATTCCGACCCCTATAGCACATATTTCCTGTTATTGTACCTGCACAAGTAGAACTCACCAAAACTAGTGGAACTTTATTAGAAATAAAACCTAAGTGCATGGAATGTTGCATAAAGCCTCATTTATTCCAGAGTATTGGTGGTCGGATTTGGGTTGTAACGACCGCCAACAATGGGTTGATCTTGCTAGGCGTTGCTCCTGTCACCATTACTTAAATGTTAATTTTGACTTAATGGTTCACTTCAACCTTGATGATAAAACCTGCTTTTTAGCAACATGGTTCAGAGAGCTAGAGCATGTATTTCGTGCTTTGTTCTAGTGTGATAATATATATTTTTTATCATATATAAATACTTACCTGTGAGAATTTTTCTTCGAAGATTGAGAGCTCATCGCAGTAGACAGGGGCAAACATTGATAAATCCTGCATGATCGGTCACCCTGGGCTCTCTGCTTTTCTCCTGTTTGAAACATAACAGGGGTGATCCCACTAATGCTAGCGATAGATAATATTAGTAGACACCAGTGTCAGTCATCAATATCTTTCACCAATTGCTTCCCCGGCAATGGCGCCAGAAATGCTTGTTGACACTTCTTACGGTCCACTATCAAGATTGCCAATCCCAGTAATGGTGCAAGGAGTGTTCACTGGTATTCTTGCGACACAGATATAAATCCACAAGCGCACGGATACCGATGTAGCATTTCACCCGGGAGTATTCCAAGGAATCGTATTTATTTCCTCAGGGAAACAATGGATAAAGAGTATTGACTATTAACAAGGATGTAACTACTAAATAAAGTACCGGCTAACAAGGCGGGGGCACACAGAAAGGGATGAGAAGGGGTGCCGCTAACCTCCGCAGGAGGCTCCTACAGGCCAAGCCGGACGTGGTCGACTACATAGGCCGTATAGGGCTGTCACCACCTAACGGCTACCACCTCCGTGGACTCGGATGTAAACCAAGGCTACTATCTAGTCTAGGCACCACACATACACTAGACAATAACTACTTACTCTCCTAGAAAGAGCAAGCAACCCAGTAGAGCAACAAGTATACAATTATACTCATCCACTCCACGAAGGACGAGGAACCAGTAGAGATAAAGAATTAGGCTAGAACTTCTAGAGCCAGACCACAACAGCTATAATCTAGGCTAGACATTCTACACTTATCCGTGGAACAAATGTAGAACAAATAACTCAAGTAAATGCGGAAGATAATATATTGAATACTCATAGTCTTGCATAAAGAAAAGGAAAAGATACAAGAGCTTTTACCAGAACTCTAGAAGACGACTCCGGAACCCCGAGTGAAGCTCGACCCTGACTCTAACTCCCAACTGGACTAGCCTATCTCTACATCTTGAAAGAGGAGAATGGTGACTTGCTCCCAAGTGGTGTGTGTTATAAGTGACATGACACCTTTATTTATAGCTTGGAGTGGCGGTTGGGGTGGAGTAACTGCTAAGGGATCCAGGAGGTGGTTCCTCTTGATTCGAGCGAATGGATGGATTCAGCCAAACCCTTGGGTCCACTGTCCTATGCTCCTATGGCTCAGGCACTCCCTAGAGGCGATTCCTGGAGTGGGGGCGGTTCGGCCGAACTGGGCCTAGCCTGTGGCCGGCCTCCCTAGCACCGCCTCAAGTCCTGGGCCCTCCTAGGTTGCTTGTATGTGATGGACTTCGTGTTCGTTCAGCCCAGGAGTGACGTATCGATGGTCGTCCTACACAGTCGTCGCTCAGTCATTGCTGATGTGGACGGCCTTTGGTTGTCCTTGCGTTGTATACGGTTAAGGTGGGTAATCGGCCAAATCGTGCCGTTCGGCCGAATCAGTCAATTGCGACCCCTATAGCACTCATTTCTTGTTATTGTACCTGCACAAGTGGAACACACCAAAACTCATGGAACTTTATTAGAAATAAACCTAAGTACATGGAATGTCACATATAACCTCTTTTATTCCTGAGTATTGGTGGTCGAAAATGGGTTGTAACGGCCGCCAACAGAGCAAGGGGATTGAAACCATACACTACCTGAAAAGGATTTACCTTCGTGGTAGAATGTGTTGCTTGATTGTATGCAAACTCCACATGGGGCAATGATTCTTCCCACATCCTCAAATTTTTCTTCAAAATAGCTCTCAACATAGTGCCCAAAGTACGGTTCACTACCTCCATTTGTCCATCAGTTTGTGGATGATAAGTAGTAGAAAACAACAATTTTGTAGCCAACTTGTTCCACAGAGTCCGCCAAAAAATGACTCAAGAATTTAGCATCACGATGTGAAACAATAGTAGACGGCATACCATGCAAACGGACAATCTCTTTGAGAAAGAGGTCGGCAATATGTACAACATCATCACTCTTATGACATGGTATAAAGTGTGTCATCTTAAAAAAACGATCCACCACAACAAATATGCTATCTCTTCCCCTCTTAGTCCTAGGCAATCCCAAAATAAAGTCCATAGAAATATCCTCCCGAGGAATGGAAGGAGCTGGTAGACGCATATATAAACCATGTGGAAAGGTTACCATATGTGACCTTCGTTTGTGCATATGTCATGTGGTTATGTCTCCCTTGCAAGGTTTTGGAATCAATTCAAATTGTCCGTCCTTCGTGGTATATGAAGCTACTTGTCCAGTTTGTTAGCACGTAATAACAACTTGAATATGAGCTTAAGAATGAAGATAAGGAAGTTGGTTGCTTGTTGAATTTTATTTGCTACAGCTTGTGTGCTCTAGTTAGTGCAAACCCTAGTTGATAGCTTGCAGAATTTTTACTAAACTTGAGCTAAAACATGAAAGTAGATGAATTTCTAGTTGCTTTTTGACGAAACAAACCCCGAGCCAAAAGCTTTTGCATACCTAGAAGTGTCTCTTTGTTTTCTTTGTTGTTGGTTAAGTCTTGCTGAGTATTATATACTCAGACTTACTTGTGGCTTGTTTTTTTCAGTGTCCGCTTGCGTCCAGGAGTAGGTGGATGCATTGACTTGGCCTTGTACGGTTCCAGACGCGTGGTCTGTGGAGTTCGAGCCATCCTCTTAGCGAGATGGCTGCGGTTGGATATCATGTGATGGGCTGCCATGATGTTCTTTGTATCACTTAAAATTTATGCTTGGTTATATCCATCTTCATTTGTTTCGATCAATTGAAAGGAGCGTAGTTAATCATGACCTTATACCTGATAGCTTCCCAGATTAATTTGTTTCAAAATACCAATGACCCTTGATACCGCTAAAGGGGTGAGGTATCGTGCCGGTTGAACTGAGTTAATTCGAGGGACTGCCACACCGGGGCGGGCGGCAGAATTGGCGCTGCGCGGGCAAGAGCGATGGCGGTGGGGCGACGTGGCCCAGGGCAGGCAGCAGAGGCATCGCGTGGGTGGCAGCGCATCGCGTAGGAGGACGAGGGTGCTGTCGTCGCCTGTTGCTGGGCATGGGCGGCGGTGCGGCGAGGAACGACATGTGGGCGTCGACTCACCCCAAGGCATCGTGGCGAGGAACGACATGCATGCGGTGGCTCGCCCTGAGGTAGCGCATGAGCGGCAGGATGGACATGGTCTACGTGCGGGGATGCAGACCGGGCAGCGATTCGTCTTGGAAGTGAAGGGGAACAAGTAGAGAAGAGAGAGTGGGTCCCATCTGTTGAAAAGATAGACACTGATGTTGGCTCCCATTAAAGTTGGGGCTAAGATGTAAGATCTATTGTTGGAGTTGATGTCAAAAAATAAGGGGTTAATTGAATATATGCCATTACAACTTTCCCGGTTTAAGAAATACTATTAAAATTCACCTATTCAGATTCATGCCATTATACTTTTGCTCTTGCTTGATATACACTACTTAGCCCTTTAACGTGTTTGTCAAAAACTTTGGACCAAAATGCCCTTATCATCTTCCTTCTCCCTGTATCCTCTCTCCATTCTGTGTGATCGCTAATCATATTATGAGGTCGATTGCAACAGCTCTTCGATGCAAATTTTCATGCTTACCCACCTCATGCATAAAGCATCATTCTCTGCATCAGACCAAACACGGCCTCTTACCGGAAGTTCTGAAGCTACTCGCCCTTACTCGCCCTGCGCGTGCGTGGCATGAAGCTGGTGGTCAAGATCGCCGGCACGCGTGGCTTGCTCGCGAGCCTTGGCCACGGCAGTGTGGCCTCATTTGTCCATGTCTCATTCGGCGGCCAGCACCATGCGACGGCGGCAAGGGCCATTGATGCCAACCCGATGTGGAATGGGGACTCTCGTGTTCATGGTCGGCGCGACGGTCCACGGCGGCGGCGGCTAGAGACTCTTGTATAGATCCATCAACATCGTTGTCTAACACTGTCGAGGGCATGTCCGCTTGTTCGGCGCTGCTCTCGCACCATCCGCCGAATGAGGCTGTGCTCCTACGTGTCCCCCTCGACGAGCCAAGCTTCTTCTTCGCCGTGCGTGGCTTCGAGGTCACGCTCCAGCTGCTACTTGGCGTCCTACGCGTCGCCGTCGTCGCCATTCACCTCCGTCGTCACCGGTGCTGCCCCAATCGAGCCCTATCCGCCCTAACAACAATCAAGCAGAGCCAACATGACCAATAATATTTCTAAAAATAAATTATTTGATTACATATTTTAATAGTTGGTTGTACAATGAATGTAATAATATATTTTTATATTATTAATCTTCATAATTTTTTTTATTATTTATAATTAAAATAAAAATATTTGACTTAAAAAAAGTCTAAAACGTTGCTACTACGCACATGGGCGGTGTTTAGTTCCTCAAAAAGTGAAAGTGAAGTTGAGTGAAAATGTCACATCGAATACTGTAGCGAACTGTAGCACTTTTCGTTTGTTTGTGGTAAACATTGTCCTACCATGACCTAACTAGGCTCAAAAGATTCGTCTCGTCGTGTACATCAAAACTATACAATTAGTTTTTTTATTTACCTATGTTTAGTGCTGCATGTATGAGGAGAGAGATTTGATGTGAGAAAGTTTGGAGAGAGAAAGTTTGAGGGACTTTTGAAGGTCTAAACAGGGCCATGGAATTGGCTCGGCGCCTCCGCCTTTGCGCCTTCCTACAATCAAAGCCAAGTACACAACCCGTCCAGCCCCCCTGCTGCTCCGAATCTCCCGATCCGCCCCCATACAGCAACCACAGCACTCGAAACCCTAACCCTCGCCCCCTTTGCGATGGCGAGCGCCACCACCGCCCCGTCACCCAGTGCGGCCACCCCGATGGCGCCCCCACCGTCGTACCCGGCCTCCTCCACGGCCTCCACCTGCATCACTGCGCCTGCCGAGGAGGAGGACGACCTCTACGGCCGCCTCAAGTCGCTCCAGCGACACATGGAGTTCGTTGAGATCCAGGAGGAGTACGTCAAGGATGAGCAGAAGAACCTAAAGCGCGAGCTGCTCCGCGCGCAGGAGGAGGTCAAGCGAATCCAGTCCGTGCCGCTCGTCATCGGCCAGTTCATGGAGATGGTCGACGGCAACAACGGCATCGTGGGCTCCACGACGGGCAGCAACTACTATGTCCGGATCCTGAGCACCATCAACCGCGAGCTGCTCAAGCCCTCGGCGTCTGTTGCGTTGCACCGCCACTCCAACGCGCTCGTCGACGTGCTGCCGCCCGAGGCCGACTCCAGCATCTCCCTGCTCGGATCGTCGGAGAAGCCCAACATCACCTATAATGTGGGTTTCTTCTCGAATTTGTTGGATCCGCATGTTAATTTGACTTTGCCCGATTCATAGTGGTAATTGGTTTTTTCGTCAGGTTGGGCCCTAGTTTTTGTTAATGTTACCAATTGCAGTCTTGGGGTTGGGCAGATTTGAAGATTTTATTGATTAGAGTAGTCATATTCCTAGTTACAATATTAGATTGATGATATCTTTTAGAAGTAGGAGTAGAGTTTTCAGCAGCACAGTACAGCTAACAGGCAGCACAGTAAACATCATTCAGGCAAGCAAACAAAATTGGTATTATTTCACTTTGTTCTGAACTTAGTTTTTAGATACTCGCAGGAAATCATAGCATCTTATTTTTGGAAAAAGGTGGAAATTTGTTCTTATGTTTCTTTTGCAATCTGGACTGAATTTAGATAGGATTTTGGGATTCTGTTGGCATTAGTACCATCGTAATTCCTCCGGAATTCATAGTTCCAGTGAATTTTAAGGCTGTGTGACATCATTTGTTGGATTCCATTATTATGAGAATATCTGTGAATACCAGATAAAATTTGCTCCTTTTCAGTTTTCATATTGGCATCTAAAAGGGATATGTCTCCATAAATTTGTTGAAAGACTAACAAAATTGCCCATGCACTGGTGGAATGGCACAAAAATTGAAGTAGTAGTCAAGCATTGTGCATGTGTATAATCTTGGTCACATGGTGCTGTTACAGAAGATTAGGGTATGGGTGGAAACTGATTTGTGTTTGTTGGCAGGGGTGGGTAAATAAAAAATTGAAATACAGTGGAGTGGATGCCATTATTTTAAGCAGTTGATGTATAGATATCTGTGCATTTGGTTTGGATTTGTTACAAGTTATTGCTTTCTGATGGTGGTGTGCAGGATATTGGAGGATGCGACATCCAAAAGCAAGAAATACGGGAGGCCGTCGAGTTACCTTTGACACATCATGAGTTGTACAAGCAGATTGGTATTGATCCTCCAAGAGGTGTGCTTCTGTATGGTCCTCCAGGTACTGGCAAGACCATGCTTGCCAAAGCAGTGGCACATCACACTACTGCTGCTTTTATCAGAGTCGTCGGTTCGGAGTTCGTACAGAAGTACTTGGGTGAGGTAAGTTGCGAGCTATTAACTGCTTTGTGCATGCTTTCCTTTTGTTCTGCAAATAAAATATAGCAAATTGAGATGTAAGCTTAACCAGTTAATTTTTAAGGCATCCTTACCCTGCTCGTGCTTGTTTATGATCATGTGTCAAGTTCTTGGTAGCAGTGTGATGTTCTTTTGAGAATGGTTGGGTAGAAACAGATTGGTGTCTCTATCTACTATACAGAAGTAAAATATGAAGTGGAAAGCTGTTACGATTGGTTATGGTGTCTCTGTCAAATATGGCATTCTGGTTTCCTTGTAGCTTCAGGACAGTTATGAGTCAACTCATTTTTATTTTCGGTCCATACACACGGCACAGAGACCATCTTTGTGTACCACAGATGACCTAAGCAGGATAAGTTTTTCACGTTTATCTTTGACTAATACATGAATATTGGTTAATTCTTTCGCAGTGTTTCTTTCCTTTCCGAAATTTTTTCCAAAGGGAATCTTGCATGTATGGAGTATTAAATGAAGTCTATTTGCAAAACCTTTTTAGGGATGAGTGTAACTTTGCACGACGAATCTAACGAGCCTAATTAGTCCATAATTTACTATAGTAATGCTACAGTAACCATTCTCTAATCGTGTGGTCAAAGGCCTCATTAGATTTGTCTCGTGAATTAACCCAGGGTTGTGAAGATAGTTTTATAAACTGACTTTATTTAATACCCTTAATTATTGGTCAAACGGGGTGGAAAAATTTTTCCACCCTAAAGACACACGCCCTTTGGATGATAATTAGTGGTTATTCATATATACTTGTGCTGCATGTTAGAATTTACATTTGGTTCTGTTAGGTTACAGATTTATCAGTCCCACTCTTGATGCTTCATGATCTTTGAATTCCTTTTTAGGGACCAAGAATGGTTCGTGATGTGTTTCGTTTGGCTAAGGAGAATGCCCCAGCCATTATTTTCATTGATGAGGTTGATGCTATAGCAACTGCCCGTTTCGATGCTCAGACTGGTGCCGACCGAGAAGTTCAGCGTATCCTTATGGAGCTACTCAATCAGGTAAAGACTAGGTCTACTAAGACCAGTGCTGAAGATTTGTTATTTCTTATTTAGAGAACACAAGCAAATTTACCCGTACGTTGCTACGGACGTTACATTAAAATATGCAAACATAAATTTTAAGAACAAAAAATATGTATTACACAATCAGGGATGAAGAAGGGCGAGTCTAGCTGATGGCTTTGAGAGCTATCTCTAGGGGAAGTTACATTAAAATATGCAAACATGAATTTTATAGCATAGTGTCCGTGTGTTGCTACGGTGTAATTTTATTTTACTATTTCAAAAACATAGTTTTAAGTATCTACAAGCATATTTTCTTTTGAGACCAACGTAATTTCAAGTCAATATATTTTATGCTATAAAGCACCCACATTTCTACTTTTTTATTTTAGCAAGAGTTCCATGATCCAAAAATGCTTACAATGATCTTGTATCATTTAATGCTTCAAAACAATTCAAATGGATTTATACGTCATCTAATCTAGAGTAGTGATAATATATATGCCAGGGCAACACATGTTACTTGACTTTGAAATAAATAAACAAAATAATTTCCAATGGGTGTAAAACTTATATTCAAAATGTGAGAAGACGTCGAATTAGTGCCCTATTTCATTTCTTAGGTAGGCCTATGATCTTGGCAAAGATTTTATAGTATAATAGTTTATCTTCTATTTATGAAAAATTTTGTATAGAAAAATTGAGGGGTTTTGTATAAAACTACAGAACACAACAAATATCATGTGTTGTCAGTTATGCATTTTTCATCAATATAGGTGTTTTAATGTAAAACAGCCATTGGCCTTATCCCCTAGCCACAGCCCACAGGTCACGAAAATCTATCTTTTCCCAGCAGTGAGTCGCTTCCTCGCTCGCGCCGTCTCCTTTGCAGCGCCGCCCTCTGCCCTCTTTGCCTCCGCCGTCCCTACCAATCCGCCTCCGCCCCTCCTTTACCGAAGGCACCTTGACCGCTCGCGCCAGCGCTTCCGTTCCTGCCTGCCGGTCCCTCTCCATGATGGGCTGACGAGCCCTCGGCCGCACTGCTACCTCTCCTCACGAAAGTAGTCCTCTCTGTTTGCTGCAAGCTCGATTCGACAGGCTGTGGTTTGATTTGCCTATCTAGGTGCTCAATTTGGTGGCTGGAAGATTGATTGTGGTGTACTGGCGTTGACGAGCTATATAGCCTGATTTACTCCGATCTAATCAATGGATGTTCCTCCTTCCGTTCCTTTTCTATTCTATTTGACTATGGTTTTCTTCTATTATGTTTGAGTTTCGATCCCGATTGAACTTTGATTCGGTGATTTGGTAGTAGTAGTAGTACTGCGGTGATTCGTTGATTTGTTGTGAACCGAGGCAGAGAAGGAATCGAACCGCCGAGCAGATACGATTGCAGGCGTGGGGCCGTGGGTTGGCGATGATGGCATCAGCGAGGGATTGATGACGTCTGCCGACGTACCGCAGAAGCAATTCTTGCTTTATAATTAGGTAGAGATTGGAGCATTTAAAAATGGACCTACTAAGGCTGAGAAGTTGAAAAGTATTTATGCAAGTTCAATTTGTAATTTTTTTTGTATTTGTTTCAAATGAGAATTTCTTCTATTGCTTGAGAAAAGAGAAAAATGTAAAATCAGTAAACAGCTCTGTTCAAAAGCTAACTATGGAACATAGCTCTGTTTTCAAAGATATTAGCTCCTATTTCTTTTTATTAGAATTTTTTGTGCATGTTGCAGATGGATGGGTTTGACCAAACAGTGAATGTGAAAGTTATAATGGCAACTAACCGAGCAGATACTCTAGATCCTGCACTATTGCGTCCTGGTAGACTTGACAGGAAAATTGAGTTCCCTCTTCCTGACCGGCGGCAGAAGAGGCTCGTTTTCCAGGTAAGTTATGCTAAAACAGTGATTGGTATGTTTTCTTTATAATATTGTATTTGTTGGTTACATTGTTGGTATTTGATTCTTGCCTGTTGTATTGCTCTTCAAATGGATTACTTAATTCAATTAGGAGCAACTAAATCTTTTGGTTATGTTGCAGAATGCAAATAGTTATTTGTTCTACAAGAGTTCATATTCATTTAGGATATTGTACGTGTAGAGTCAGATCATACCAACAACAATGTTGTTCTACACAAATGCACATGCTCATCTTTAGACAATCTATATTTGTTTTAAATGAATGTAAATTCTGATCATTTACTATGATTTGTCTAGGATTTGTAAACAATTCCAATCCATTACTTTGTTACAATTTTCTTTCCACTTCCATTTGTCATTAAAGGTGTTGGTTATTGAGCTTCTCAGTTGCTATATTTTCTGTCTGTATTTCCTTTTCATGTTTGATGTTGTCTGCTCTTTCTTCAGGTCTGCACGGCCAAAATGAACTTGAGTGATGAGGTTGATTTGGAAGATTATGTTTCGAGGCCAGACAAGATCAGTGCTGCTGACGTGAGTTCTTTCAGTATTATTTATCAATTTACTTGTACACATAGATTTGCATCTGAAGCATACTACAGTTTTGGGTCTCAGACCATGTCCTTTACTTGTACACATAGATTTGCATCTGAACTACCATGTCCTTTACACCTGAGACTGGTAACTATGCGGTTTCTGATGTGTAGATTAACACTTTATTTGTTTTGCACTGATAATGTACGGGATACACCGATCCGGACACAGCAAGGCGGAATTATCCAAAATCCATGATACGCCCATACATTTGTCAAATATATATTAAAAAAGTAAATATAATATTTTAGGAACAAAATTATTATAACAAACTAACTAATCGGCCCCTATCCAAAGGCCCCACGGTCATATCAGCACAGTAGCTCGTTATACTACTGAAGTTTACAAAATCATGTTTCTTATGTCCTAACCACTTGCAGTAGACATGATATATTCTGATTGCATGTTATTGATCTGATGGTGTAAGTCAGATGTTATTTTTTTTTCTGGAACTCTTGTTACATCTGCACTATTGTCTTTTGCCTTTCTTTTTTCAGATTGCTGCTATATGTCAAGAAGCTGGCATGCATGCTGTCCGCAAAAACCGGTATGTCATCCTCCCCAAGGACTTTGAGAAGGGCTACCGAACCAATGTGAAGAAGCCTGAGACAGACTTTGATTTCTATAAATGAGGCAACATGAGTGTTGCACTGGTTTCATATTATCAATACTATCTTTTTAGCATCAGGGTTGAATTTCTGGATTGTTGCCTATTTCACAATGTTCATGTTATTTCTCAACGGCGATGTGTACTAGCATCTGTCATGAATTAATAGTTTGCCCGTCGCAATATTTATTTACCTCATCTGCTTCGTCAGATTAAAGTTATTTCAAATTGTACTTACTGACAAAATAGAAGGGGTTACATTCCCTCTGAACCTCAAATATCCTGTATCTGTATCTACTATAGATTCGATTTACTGGCCCTATCTTTTGCGGTGACGCTTATGTTTTGGTTTTGGAAAGATTTGTTAAATTTGTGATTTTATTTTTTTTCTGCCAATGATTGTGTGCGATAAGCAATGGTCGAAATAAGCAATGATTCTTTTATTCTGCACTTGGAATTAACGAGATCCATAACCTAACTTTGGTACTTAATTGTTGGTTACGACCATAACCTAACTTCGAAATTTATGCATCGTTGGTTGACTAGTTAAACCTCGTGCTGACTCTACCAAGAGTCCTAACCGCGAGTAAAAAGAAGTCCTAACGTGATCTACAGGCTATAGAAGGTATGGGAGACAAGAATTTTAGTCCTAATCTGGTTATGACGTGGAGTTTTGCCAAACTTTACTTTTATTTTAAAGTATATTTACGTAGGAGAACTTGGATCGATTGGATGAATAAAGAGAAATTCAAGTTATTATGTAACCTTTAGTTCTAGTTTGGTTATGTTGTGAATTCTCACCAAACTCTTCTTTTATTTTTGAGTAATATACAGAGAAGCACCTTTATTGAGAGACCGATTTGAAGAATAAAAAGAAGCCCTACCTCTATTATCGATTTTCTACTTGTGTTTTTATATTTGTGGTGAGAGGCTGAAGATCCAACTATGTTGACGACGTGTTTCATAACACGTTACCAGCATGACTACGCCGATAGAAGGAGACACCACCAACCTTGGTGCGAGTGAACTTGTTGTCATCCTCGCCACGAACTACTTTGACGATATTGATTATATCACCGTCACCAATGAGTGGATTTGCACCTCCACCTCTGCCGGACTATCCTACATGACAAGCTTCGAATCCGTCCTTTGAATCAAGCGATATGGTATGAATTGTATTTTTTTTAGTAGATTAGACATGTCAAACCAATCTTCGGGTTAGAATGATTTAATCCACTGAATCTCTAATCTACAAGTAGTACCTGACGTACTAACTCACTTGGTCTTGTATGATCATTACAATTGTGTTGTCAGTCAGAATGTTGACAACAAATATGATGAAACATTGATTTTAATAAACGATGTACTTAGCTTATAGCTCTGTATGGTCAGCAATAATGGCTGATGGCTTGAACCCTGGGATAGGGCAAATAACCGGTTATAGAGAAGCTGCAATATGAACGGTATGATACAACAATCATATGTATATATACTATATAAGGATCTAATTATTTTGAAAACACTTTTCACAAAAAAAATCCAACCCACCGCTCATAGAGGACCGACATATCAGGTTCAACGGTGAAAATGACGTGGAAAGTTTTTAAAAAACGATATTTCTAGAGAGTTTTTACCGTTTTGAGCATTACTTTTCTCATTATAAAATTTCTTTACCCACCCCACGTACCCACCAATCAAATAGTGTAAAATAAACCCATAATACCGACTCAAAATTCTATAACCCTAAACGTGGCCGCCGACATATTTAACTCCCTGCGCGTTCGCGGTGGCGCTCCCCCCAGCTCCAGCGTCGGGGTGCAGTGAGAGTCTACCGCTGATCCTTCGATCCGTCGATCATCTGTCGTGCTGTGCACGGTGCCGTCGTCAGGTGTGCCGCTGCGTACAAGCTGCAGTTACCATATTTTACTCCTCAAACAGTGTTCGCTGGTCAACTATCATAACACTATGCACCTGGGTCACTCCCTTTTTGTTTCTCACGTTCCAAAAAGAGTAAAATGCACCGTGGGTACACGAACTTACAGCGCTGTGTCAAATAGGTCCACGAACTTAGAAACCAGACATCCAGGCCCTCCAACTTGCGAACCCGTTCACCGCAGGTCCATCCCGGTTTTGCATGGCACTGTGCAACCCGGATTTGCAACAGTAACCGGTTTTGTTTTTCCCTTTTCTAATTTATTTTGCCTGAATCTTTGAAAAATCATAACTCTTCGATACGACATCGGATGAAGAAAATTTTTATACGAAAATTGTACAGGGCGACGCGCTCCTTTCGCCTCTGGCGGTCAATGTTGGACTCGGATGCCGTGGCATTTATCGATGGCGCTTTGATAGAAATGCACGCGTTCCCGACGCTAGTCCACCCCCAAATCCTTATATATGACTCTTATAAGAAATGAAGAGTAAGCGGCTCTTCATTTCTTATAATGGTGCTGTAATTTTATATAATTTTTTTGAGCACCATAACATCATCAAATAAAAAACTCAAAACTAGAAAGTTGTAGATCTCGTCAAGGGCTACAGTTTTCGTATAAACATTTTCTTCATCCGATGTCGTATCGAAGAGTTATGATTTTTCAAAGATTCAGCCAAAATAAATTAGAAAAGGGAAAAACAAAACC
>OAMR01000438.1:938911-967837 GCA_900205405.1 Echinochloa crus-galli | reverse complement strand
AGTTTTGCAATTTCTGAATTGAATTATTGCTAATCCTTGCTACCATATATTTGCCTCCAAGCTCCACATACATACTTCAGATCAGTTCTGATAGTCTCGAATATCTGTTCACTAGTAGTCTTGCCAAAGCTTCCCTGCGGAAATATAAATTACGATACCTCGGGATACTCCCAGGTGAAGTGCTACAGTGGTGATTCTGTGCGCTTGCAGAATATTCACATATTTTACTAGCCATAAGGAAAACCACTGAACACTTCTTGCATCCAGTACCGGGATTCCCCAATTCTGATATTGGATCGTAAGAAGTGCCAACAGTAAGAGTGGGGGTAAACTCCGCTGATCGCCCTTCCTCTTTCCCCCTATCCAATTTCTGTCCATGCCGCCCGCAGCGCCGGCGATGCTCTGCTGTCGGCCGCCATCTCCCTCTCCCCTTTCCGCTCTGTTCTCTCTCTCTGTTCGAATGAAGGAGAAAGGAAACTTTGCAAAGAACCCCCTACCTTTTTCCCATTTCTAACACGCCGTCCAAATCTCTATTCCCTCTCTCTCTGATGGTTTCGTCAGAGGCCCCTAACCTTTTTACTAATTGCAACTAGTCCTCTTTTCTTTAAAACAGCCCCTAAACCTCCCCTAACACTTCATTTCATGCACCATTTTTAACCCGGTTTGATCCCAAACTCCACCACAAATCTCGCCATGGTGTTTTTGCCAAACTATCCAGTCCATCCTCAGAAATAATCCTAACTCCACCATTTTCCTTTTTCACTCTCTGCTATCTTTTTCTGAGCTCAGCGGAAAAACTTTACCTTCTTTTATTTATTGTGTGCTTGTTTATGTGTGCACCGTAGATTCTGCTATGAACTAGGAAGGACTCGAGGAGGAGCAGTTCTACGAGCAGGAGCCTGAAGGACATTACCCCGGGCAGGAACTCCCCGAGGGTTTGGAGAACGGCAAGTTCAATCTCATCCTTTGATGCATATTTTTGTCCTAGTTTTATAAACACCACCTATTAGCCTGTTTTATAAAACTTGCATGATTTATTGCTAAGCCCTGGTTGAAAGCCACCCCTTGATTGTTATGACTGTTTCCTTGACAACCTAGATTAATATTTAAATATGAGGTTGCTCTGTTTGAATGTTAATCACTGCTAGAAATGCTTAGGACTTGGTTACGGTTATACTGTCCATTAAAATTACTTTGTGTTTTACAAAAGCAACTATGTAAACAAGTTTTATTTAGAAAGCTAGTTGATAGGTAATTAATTAATTCAATATTTTATTTATTTTACAAATCATGATCATCATGAAACTACACTTGTAAATAATAGCCCACGCTAAAAAAGGACCATCACAACAAGAACGGACTAAAACGGAGCTACGATGCAAAAGCTATGAGCTAAAACGTGATTTAACTATTTTCTGGAATTTTATTAGCATCTAAATATTTTATTTAAGCTAAAACTATTTTTGTAGCATTATCAAGGTTCATAATATTTTTAGAATAAAATAAACTAATTCATGACATCATATATAAAACTATGACATCAACAAGGCATTTTATACAAGGTCTAAATAGGTTTTTACATTTTTATTAGTTAGCAAGGGCTATAATATAATTTTTAGAAAGTTGTAAGGCCTATAATGTGAAATGTACAAGGTTCAGTAAACAAATGTTGTAAAACAGTAAAAATATAAGGGATTATATGCTATTCACACAGAGTAGGGGCCTAAACATAATTAAACATAGACAACAGGGGCTAGCAAGCAAGTTTTCCTAGACTCAGTGCACAGGCGACGTAAAAACTAGGTTCTACGGGGCTCAAGTGCAAAGTGTGCAGACCAGCCTATTGATTTGGGTCAAGGATCGTTCTGAGGCGTTGATCTCGCAATGTGTCACTGTGATTTAAAACACGAAGGGGTACGCCACGATCTAATTGTGACAACCCTTGCTCGGTCGGACGGCTACAGACGCGCCGCCAGGCTTGGCTCACCGGCACCGCCGCTACAGTGCCAGCCGCGGCGGGAGATCGCCAAAATCCAGCTGTTCTCGGGCTACGGAGCTCCATTCGCGATGGGGATTGGCCGAGGGGCAAGAGGGGAGGACCGTGAACTCATCCCGGGAGGTCTCGTCAACGATTTCGCGGCGGGGGAGGGTCGTCGACGGCGCGGGGTGGACCTGGTTGCGGGCACGCGTGGGGGACATGCTTCGGGCCTCGGCTTCGCGCTTCTGGGCCTTGGGTTGGCGTCCTGGGGCTCCTGCGCGGGTGAGGGAAGAAGAGAGGGAGGGAGAAAGGGCGCCTGGGTGGAGATTGGGCGACAGCGGAGCAGCTCACCGTGGCGGGTGAAGAACTTCCAATTTGGCGGCGGTGGAGGTTCTATGGCTCCAGCGGCGGTGCAGTAAGGTAAAAGGTAGGGCGAGAGGGATCTGTGGGGGGTTTGTAGGGGTGGAGGCGCACGGGGCCGCCGAAATTGTGGAGGTGGGGGCTCATGGCTTTGATGGCCGGTAATGGCTATTACCGCCATTTGATGCGGGTGCAATTGGGGAAAGAAACGGCGAGGAGGAGTAAAGGGAGATGGGGCCATCTACGGAGTGGGGCTAAGCGGGTGCGCGCTCGCAGGGGGAGGCAAGCCGAGCGGCGGCGGCGGTGAAGCGTGCAAGCAGGGGAGGGGGAGGGGAGGGGCTGGCGCCTTTGGCGTTTGATGCCTTCGGCGTCCGCGGAAGGAGAGCAGGGGGTTGGGTTGGGCTAGGTGGGCCATGCGCGGAGGGAGGAGATGGGCCGGCTGCAGGGGAAGAGAAGGTAGGACGGGGTTTTGGGCCGAGGCAGTTTGGGTCTGGGGCGGGTTGGGTCAGGGTAGGGTGCTGTGTAGGCCGAAATTAGCCTGGTTCTTATGGGTTTTAGAATAAGGTGCTAGCAAAACAAAAGAGAGAAAAGAGAGGGAGAAAATAAATTGGGCAAAACCCTAGAATAAATATTATGACCCAAAAAAATATATTCAAGAAATATTTAATCCTTAATCCGACACACTAACGAACTTACTCGAATTTTATAAAAGTTTTGAAATCCACATTTTCCCAAGCAGAGAAAACTATGCAAAGGCATGAATGCAACAACCACCTTATATATTTATAACTTTTATTATGGATTTAAATTTAGAAAGTATTGCTTTAATTTATAATAATTTATACACCCTCTATTTAGTTCTAACAAATTTTAGAAAAAATTCAAGAACCTAGCAATTTCAAAACTAGGGTGTTACAAGTTGGAGGGCAGGAAAGGAGCAGGCCTAAACTTGAGGGAGCAAGAACAGACTTTGTCTGCGAGAGGGGTTTGGGCCGCGCGCGGGAGCGAGGCGGGTTGGGCCGAGCTGAGGAGAAAGAAGGGAAGGAGCGTAGGCGGACCAGAGGGAGAGTCCAGGGAGCAAAAGCGAACTCCTACCTAAACAACTATTCTAGGGCTCCAAACAAGGTGAGTCAAATTCGAATTTAAATAAATTTAAACTCTCATTTGAACCACAAGCAGTACAAAACTCAATGCAGCAGCATGAATGCAACAAAAATGTTTCTACACCTTATATTTGATTTTAATTTCCAGAAATTATTTATTTACCATATATTAATTATGAACATGACATTAAATAACCAATTAATTACTGAAATATTTAAATAGGGCTATTTTAGGGTGTTACAGGAATGGGTTGCTCTGACTCTACCAATGAAGTTGACAAGACTTCCTCTATGGGGTCAGGATCAGGGTCTACTTCTACTGGTGTGTTTACAGATTGGGAATAAGAGACAGGGACGAGTTCCTTGCCGGTCCTAAGTTCTACTAGCTGATTTATTGGTGTATTTTTAGGATTTTTATGATTGGCCTACCGATAAAAATGGAATGAGTGGAATCAATGGGTAGGTCAAAGATATGGAAATCCAGGAAAAATTCAGGATCATTAATCTTAACAGGTCTGACCCGCAAGATTCCTAAACAGTCAAGGATCCTCCCTGATGTGAACCTTAGATGCTTTTGGGATGATGACCATGGTTCATCGGGGAGTTGAGCTCGCAGCAAAGAGCTAGAAATGATGTTGATTCCGAGGCTCGGGTTGTACCCGATTTATTCGTCATTACCCATAATGTTACAGAATATTCTTCGAATCTTTTTGGGCATTTTAATGACCTCGGTTGAGGCTTCAGCCTCGTCTAGCCTTTCCTGACTCATAATAGCAGAGAGACGTCCTAGGTACTCCCTCTGATATTCGAGTTCTTCCTTGTCGGGAGGTTGATCCTTTTGCTCTACACGTTGTTCCAATGGAAAACTTGTTGCACTCCCGACATCATCAAATAGAGCATCGACGAAATCATAGAGAGTGGTGTAGAGTGGATCATAATAATCTAGGCTAGAATATGGTTGTGGTTTGATATGAGCTTCGGGTTTTGATAGAATGGAAGAGCTGATTGATTTGGATTGGATTTGCACTGGCTCTTCGGGTTTAGGTTCAGGCTGCCTCTCTTCTTCATCGGAGGGTTCATCATAGACTCCAGTGTAGGGAGTGTCGTCCAGGATACGATCCAGGATTACCCTCGCTTTACTGGGCATCAAATGAGAGAACGACCCTCCTGAAGCATAGTTCAAGAAAGTGGTGGCTACGGGACAGAGGCCAAGGCTAAAATGTTATAAACCAACAGGTTCTGGTAGGCTTAGGTCCGGTCCTGAGGCCAGAATTTGCTTAAAACGAGCCCAGGCAGCTCCTAACGATTCTCCCTCTAATTGTTTAAACATAAGAATTTTGATTCGGAGGCTGGCTACCTTGGAAGCTCGGAAGAAATTTAGACAGAATTTCTCTCTGAGTGTTTCCCAACTCCCTTCCATATTTCCAACAGCTTGAGAGTACCATTTCTTTGCTCCTCCCGTCAATAAGAACTGGAATAGCTTCCATTTAAGCTTCTCTCGTGTCATGCCCGCAATGACGAGACACGAATAGAGTTGCTCAAACTCGCGCAAATACGTGTATGGACTCTCAGCATTCGTTCCTGAGAACGTTTGCTCTCGAACCATGGCTATGAAACCGGGGCGCAGCTCATAGTGGGGTGTTTGGATTGGATGTGATGATAGTGGTGGCTCCAAACAATCGGCCTTTGGAGCCAAATGTTGACGTAGGGTAAGAGTGGAATCCATATGGATGGATGCTTGTGGGGATACATGAAATCCAACGCAATCGGCTCACCGACTGGACATGAATCAGCACACAAGCATCCACACAAGCCAATACATGCAAACAAAAGTATTCTATTAGAACAATACACCAAATAGTAAAAACAGTACAAAAGAAGGTTTTAAAAATAATCTACGCATCGCTACGAACACAAGAGCTCAAGAATCACGCTAATCAGAGCTAAAACGAAAAAAGTTATGGCGTTTCTAAGGTTTAGGGACTTGCTGACGAAGTTTAAAAACTCCCAGGGACCTATTCGTGAAAAACCGAGGTCCTATACATAATTATGCTTAAAATGCGAGGGCTAACACATAAAAAGACAGGGGCTGGACTACGGGTTATATTATTTAAAAGCATATTTTCCATAAAAATCAGGACTTAACGTAATTATTTTTGAACTGGCTTGGACGGTGGGTTGATTTCCATAAAGTGCAGGTGCTCTTTAGCAATTAGGCCAAGGCTGACCGTTGTTCCCCTGGTTTGACTCGGAGGCATGGTGCGGATGGGCCATTGGATCTAGATCATGCGGAGGAAAGGGGCTCGCCGACGGCGGCGAGAAAACGCGCGGCGGCGCTACGCCAACACGGTAGAGACTCACCGGCGTAGCGCGTTCTCGCGCTACAGAGCACGGTTCACGGCGCGGCAAGATTCTACAGGTCCACGGAAGCACGACGAACGCATCTAGGGGGTCTCATCGACGCTTGGACGGCTATGCCGGCCTGCGACGGCGAGCGGCGGACGCGAGCAACAGCGAGCAGTGGTTGGCATGGTTCGAGGCGTGGGAACGAGGGCGGAGCGGCTCGGGGCAAGATGGGCGCACGCCAAGACTACAACGGGACTTATCTAGAATTACTTAATTACCAAAAAAATAATTACTCCAAAAATAAAAAGGCTTAAATCTTAGTAGACCAAGCTTGGCCCATATTCAAATTAATTTGAGCCCAAATCCATCCCATCACTTTATTGGGTCAAATTTTAAAGCCCATTAGTGTTATCTCTAAAACCCATTAACATTGAAATGGGGTAATCTATCGATTAGTCCTATATTGCTAATGGGCGTGGAGGTGAGGAGTTTGTCTCCCTATATATATGAACGACCTCTCGTTTGGAAAAGTCACACCATCGACTCCTTTACAGGGAGGCCCCTTTGTTTGGGATTCCCTAAGATAGTCTCCTTCCACCATATCTTCCACTAGTGCCCATTCCTTATCTCGTATGATCGAAGCCCTCTAATATAAGCTATTAGAGGGAGGAGAATGATAGCAATAAGTCGCATCGGAGATTTTCACCCTCAAAAACAAATTCTAAAAGGTGTACTAAATCATGTGTCGTTTCTAGACAGTAGCTCCTAAAATTGTGAACTTTTTCCAAAAGATAGAATATCAAATTATGAAGCTAACCCAGTTGGAATCACGATAATTGGATGTCTAGAACTCGAGATATAAAATAAACAAGCAGACTATGTCAGATAGTGACGAGAATTGATCAAAACCCTTCGGATAGCTTTATCTTTTCAACCATTGCTCCGTTTTTAACAACTCTTACGCTCACGTGACCATAGAATCGATCCCTTCCGCTTAGCACGCTCTTTTAGAGCTTTTATTTTGATTGGTGTACTGTTCTTAGTGGTATATTGTTTGCTTGCTTGTTTAGCTTCATGTTGTGCTCGTGTTGTTGATTGCTGCGACTAGATGGAACATGCTTCAAGTAACATCAAGGAGAAGAGTTTGAAGATCAAGAGCTGAAGACTATGAGTGATTATATTGGATTTGATGCAAGTTATAGTACGGACAATCCTTGCTACCTATCCACCTTGTAATCATTTATTTCATACATGTGTTCACATTTCTTACGATCCAATATCATAATTGAGAATGTCACACCCGGACTTACACAGAATCCCGAGTACTGCCGTATGTGTGCCCAGGAAGTCCACAGACACATACAGCGTACAAATATGGTATTACAGAGTTCACAATGCTCGAATAAAAGTGTTTACATCAGAGTTTGACATAAATAAGTAAGCAAAACAGCGGAAGTCTATTTATTAACTCTCTCAACTAAGCGGAGCCGCAGTCCACAGGGACTCTGACTGGTTGACCACAGCTTAGTAAAAGGGAAGATCCTCCGGGTACATTCAATAGCAGCAGTACCATCTAATCCATCTGTTACCCATCCGGGATTTTGTTGAATAATGGCAAGCGTAAGTAAATGTCTTACTTAGCAAGTATAACACGGGTATATGAAGGCTTAAAAGAAAGGCTTGACACGGCTGTACTGCATTAGCACTTTTAGTTGATTCATTTTAGCATTAAACAAACTACTTCAAGTATATGAATCCCGGTTGCAACCCAATTAATAAACTAGAAGTTCCATTAAGCAGAAATAAACATCATCTTAATTAGAGAACCACTAATCGAAAAGGATCCAGGCCGCTCGTGACCCTGATCAAGGCTATCATGATAGATTGTACACTCTGCAGGGGTTTCGCCCTTTACCCACCAGTCGCGTAAAAGTTCAAACGAACTTTAAACCCAATAAACCCAGTCATGCCGAGGTGGCCAAACCTCTTAAACCACACTTCTGAGGTGTGATCGCATAGGGACGCTACGAGGCTTTTCACAAGACACCCTAACAAAATAGTAGCCGCTACGGTAATACAAGGTGGTGAGACTCTAGGCACTGAGATTGACTTACGCTCATGTAGCGACATGGGGGGGTCAATGGCGTCCATGCACAACCACAACAACAATAAATTAAATAGCACAACGTGTGGAGCCCCCATACTCACGGAAGCTCCCAACACGGGACTGGGTCAAATGAGACCTTGCCGACGGGGCTACCGTCCTCGGTGGAATCAAGAAACACCTCGTGCCTTGCCTCCGGCCCATCGGTAACCACTGTTAAGCTAGAGCCGTACAAGCTACTTGTCCAAGACCAGAGCCATTATAGTTCTGGTGGTGGCGACAGGCTCCTGGGTTGCGCTTTAAGAACCGGACCTTAAGGAGAGACACTAGAGCAAAGCACACAGCGCATGCTCTAGCTCCCTGAACCATGTTGCTAAAAAGCAGGTTTTAACATCATCATTGTAGTGGACCATTAAGTCAAGATTAACAGTTAAATAATGGTGGCCGCTAGCAAAGTACTACCCATAAGCAAAACCCAAGGTACTAAAGGTATAGGGTAAACAAAACTAGGTACAACCTAAAAGGGATAACAATTTAGACACATGCATATGAAAGTAATAAATTATGTAAAGGATGTGTTTAGGTAGCAAGGATTATCCGTGCTATACTTGCCTTCCTCAAAGGGGTGCTGCTGCTGTTGCTGCTGCTGCAGGTGGTCTTGCTGGTACGGCTCCAGGAAGTCCTCGTACTCGAACTCCAAAGCTACCGGCTCACCGACTGGACTCGGGAAAACACCATACAAGCATCCACACAAGCCAGTACATGCAAACATATTTAATCTATTAGAACAGTACATCAAACATTGGAAACAGTACAAAATAAGGTTTTAGAAATAATCTACGCTTTGCTACGAACACATGAGCGCAAGAATCACACTAATCGGAGCTAAAACGTGAAAGTTATGGGGTTTTTAAGATGCAGGGACTAATCTGTGAAAAACCGAGGACCTATACATAATTATGTGTTAAAACCCGAGGGCCAACACGTAAAAGTCCACTGACAGGACCGCGGGTTTGAAATTTTAAGAGCTCAGGGGGTTTTCCATAAATAACAGGACCTATTTGGAATTACTTTTCAATAGGGGTGGACGGCGGGTTGATTTCGGGAAAACTCAGGGACTCTTTAGCAAAAACGCCCACACTGACCGGTACGCGGGGGGGGGAGGGGGGGTTGACTCAGGGCGACCGGATCTGAGCCGCTGGATCTGGATCTAACGGCCAGGGCGGGTTGGGGGAAAAGGGGTCGCCGGAGGGGAGGGAAACGTGGCGGCGCCGCCGGCTCTGCGGCGGGGGCTCGCCGGAGTGGGGCCAAACCGACGCTACAGGGCTCCAAAAGCCACGCGGATTGGCTCTACGTGCTCAGGGAGCAACGGCGAGTCTAACAGGGGTGAACAAGTCGACGGCGGGGCGGCCTAGGGGGGTGCGCGAAGGTGGCCGGCGGGCGGCCGTCTCCGGCGAAGCGGGGACGCGCGCGTCGGGGCAAAAAGAGGGGCGGGTTTAGGTGCTAGAGGTTCAAGGAACGAAGGCAAATCTGACCAGGGTGATCAAGTCGTGGCTTGTGGGCCGTGGGCGGCTGCCGGCGTTGTGCGGCGGAGATGCCGCCGGTGAGCGGTGGGGAAGGCAGCTATGGGGCACTAATTGGCGTGCTGACCGGCTTGGGAGCACCGGGGTGGGACGGCAAGACTACCTTAGTGGAGCAAGTGGAGGAAGAGGCGGCGAGCGACGTGTCGACGGCGACCGGTGGACGGCGGGCGTCAGGGTGCGTCGGCGATGGAGCTCCGGTGCGCGGGAGAGGTTGTTCGGGGGCTTGGGCGAGCCGTGCCATTAACGGGCGGAGGAAGGGGAAGGTGACGTCACGCCGACGTTGGCGGCCTGACGAGTGGGCCCTGCGAGGTAGTGGGAGGAGAGGGAGAGGGGAAGCTGGGCCGCTGAGCAGCTGGCCGGTTGGGCCGCGCTGGGCCGAAAGCGGAGCGGTGAAAGAGCTGGGCCGAGCTGGAGGAAAAGAAGAAGGGGGAAGAATGGCCCGGGGAAAAAGTTCAGGGAGGGAAAGTGGACTCGGGCTTAAACAACTTTTTTAGAGCTCCAAACAAAGCAGTTCAAATTTGAATTTAAATTAGATTTATATTCCAATTGAACCGCACACAGTCAAAACACAATGCAGCCAGCATGAATGCAACAAAAATGTTTCTAACCTTATATTTGATTTTAATTTCCAGAAATTTTATATTTAGCCTATATTAATTATGAGCAATATATTAAATAATCAATTAATTACTAGAAATTTTAAATAGGCTAGTTTAGGGTGTTACAGACCTACCCCCCTTAAGATGAATCTCGTCCTCGAGATTCGGAAGTGGATGGGAACAACTATGGATATTCAGCCCTGAGATCCTCTTCCCTTTCCCAAGTTGCTTCGTCATCTGAGTGACGGCTCCATTGAACCTTGCACATACGGATCACTCTATTCCTGGTGACCCTTTCAGACTCCTCCAATATCTTGACAGGATGTTCAGTATAAGTGAGATCTTCTTCCATATTCAGCTCATCGATCGGAATCTGTTCCTCGGGTACCCGGAAGCACTTCTTCAACTGAGAAACATGAAACACAACGTGCACTCCTGCCAACCTTTCAGGTAATTCTAGCTGGTACGCTACCTCACCCTTCCGTTCGAATACCTGGAACGGTCCGATGTAGCGAGGTGCCAACTTGCCTTTGACATTGAACCTCTTCACACCCCTCATCGGTGACACCTTGAGATACACAAAGTCATCAACCTTGAAGCTAAGGTCCCTCCTTCTGACATCAGCATAGCTCTTCTGTCGAGACTGTGCCACCTTCAAATTCTGCCTGATCACTTGCACTTGGCGTTCTGCTTCTCTGAGTATTTCAGGTCCAAAGACGACTTTCACCGGTCTGATTCCAGAACAGTGGTGTCCTACATTTCCTGCCATAAAGAGCTTCAAAGGGTAACATCTACAGACTCTTCTGGTAGCTGTTGTTGTATGAGAATTCTGCATAAGGCAGACTCTTGTCCCAACTGACACCATACTGTAGTGCACAAGCTCTCAACATGTCCTCTAGGATCTGATTGGTCCGCTCTGTCTGTCCATCCGTCTGTGGGTGATAGGCTGAACTGAAATGCAGCTTAGTGTCCATGGACTCATGTAGCTTCTTCCAGAAGTGAGATGTGAACTGGGTACCCCGGTCAGACACTATCCATTTCGGTACCCCATGCAGACACACAATCCTTTCCATATATAGCTCTGCTAGTCTGGCTCCCGTATACGTGGTCTTCACTAGATGAAAATGGGCTAGTTTGGTCAAACAATCCACGATAACCCATATGGAGTCGAATCCTCTCTGAGTGCGAGGCAGTCCGGTAATGAAATCCATACCGACTTCTTCCCATTTCCACTCGGGTATCTTGAGGGGCTGGAGCAATCCGGCTGGTCTCTGGTGCTCAGCCTTGACTCTCTGGCACGTGTCACACAGGGCTACATGCGTCGCCACGTCGCGCTTCAATCCGTACCACCAAAATCTCTCTTTGATATCATGGTACATCTTGGTACTTCCCGGGTGGATAGAGTATGCGGAATCATGGGCTTCTCTTAAGATCGAGTCCTTGATCTGTGCTATGTCTGGTACACATATCCTCTTTCCATGCCACAAAGTTCCTTGATCATCCACTCGAAAACCAGGGGCCTTTCCTAGAGCAACATGCTCCACAATCTCCTTGATCTTCTCATCCTTGAGCTAACCTTTTCAGATTTCCTGCTCCAGTGTGGGTTCCACTGCTATCTCTGTGATGCTGGTCACAAATCCCAAATTCATCCTCTCAAACTCCAAGTTGAGCTCTGCTGGTTTATATAATGTCACACCCCAAAATTTTTCGATTTTGGGATGTGATTCTGAACATTAATTAAACAAAGAATTTCTCATAATTTTAAAATTTTTCTCAACTTTATTTAATTTGCAGGGAATTTAATATAGGAAAACTCTATTTTCTAAAATGAAATTAAAGCAACATAGGTTTAATGTTGAGTGCCTTGCATTCATGCTGGCTGCATTTAGTGGTTTCATGTGTGCAAAGTTTTCAAAAATACGCTTAGAAGCCTAATGGGAATTTTCCAAATTTTTCTGGGATTTATTCCTATTTTTCCTAGAGCAAATTTTAATTTTTCGAGTAGGCTAAAATCCTTTTCGTGAGCTCCAAATATTTTATTTGGGTTCCTCATGTCCAAATCTATCTCTAGGATTTTTCCTGGGATAATTAGAATTTTTTTGGAGTATTTTTCATAGTATAAATATGAATTCTGGACTTATCTGGAATTATTTTATAACCAGAAAAATAATTATTCCGAGAATAAAAATCAGCCCAAATCTTAGTGGACCAGCCTAGGCCCAAAGTTGACCCAATTTTAAGCCCAAAACCATCCCACCACTTTATTGGGCCAAATTTCAAAGCCCATTAGCATTGGAATGGGGCGAACCACCTTTAGTCCCATATTGCTAATGAACCTGGAGGTGAGGGATTTTCTCCCTATATATACAACCCACCTCTCCTCTGGAAAAGGCACACCATCGACTCCTCTACAGGGAGGCCCCTCGAATGGGATTCCCTAACGTAGTCTTCTTCCACCATATCTTTCACTAGTGCCCATTCTTCCTCTCGTCGTCATGTCGAGCCTTCCGTCGTTTTTGGCCTCAACATTTTCGGTAAGACCCTCAACAAATCTTGTAATTTCCTACCATATTTTTTAGTCTATACTCTTTCGTAGAAAAGCCCCCGCTAGTTTTAAGCGCCGGAAATCTTGTTTAGTCCATAGTTTCCAACGTTTTCTGAAAATTCGACTAGATTCCTGAGTTGCTCACTATTTTGACCATAACTTTTGATCCTCTTAACCAAATCTAGCAAATAAATACATTTTGGATATCTACAGAACATTTCCTATAACTTTCCTTGAATATGTCAGGTCAAAATATGGCTATAACTAAGTCGAAAATATTTAAACAAATTCCTGCACAGATTTGCACCCTCAAAAACAGATTCTGAAAGGCGCACTAAATCATGTGTCGTTTCTAGACAGTAGCTCCTAAAATCATGATATTTTACCAGAAAATAGATCATCAAATTATAAAACTAACCCAACTTGAATCACCTCAATAGGAGTTCTTTAACTCGAGATATTAAATAAACAATTGAGCTGTATCAGGACCTCAAGACAGATTCTGAACACTCCAATGAAATGCATGTATATCTTTGTCAGAATATCCACAAATCACGAAAAATTTCCAGAAACTAGATTATCAAATTATGAAGCTAACCCAACTGGAATCACGTCAATCCAATACCTAGAACTCGAGATATAAAATAAACAAACAGACTGTGTCAAATGGTGACGAGAATTAATCAAGACCCTAGACCTTAGAAACGCCATAACTTTCTCGTTTTAACTCCGTTTTTAGCGATTCTTGCGCTCACGTTCGTAGCGAAGCATAGATTAGTTTTAAAACCTTCTTTTGTTCTGTTTCTACTATTTGGTGTACTGTTCTTAGTTATTCTTGTTTGTTTGCTTGTATGTTTGTGCCGATGATTGCTGCGACTAGAAGGAACATGTTTCGAATGCTATCGATAAGAAGAGCTTGAAGATCAAGAGCTGAAGATTATGGATAATTATACTGGATTTAAGGCAAGTTATAGCATGGACAATCCTTGCTACCTACACACCCTTTAATCATTTATTTCATACATGCATGTGTCGAAATTGATGTACCTTTAAGGTTGTTCCTAGTTTTGATTATCCTGTCCTTGATTACCTTGGGTTTATTGCATATGGGTAGAACTTTGCTAGGCGCAGCTACTGTCACCTCTATTTAATTGTTAATTTTGATTTAATGGTTCACTTTAACCTTAATGATAAAACATGCTTTTTAGCAACATGGATCAGGGAGCTAGGGCATGTGCTGTGTGCTTTGCTCTAGTATCTCTCCCTAAGGACTGGTTCTTAAAGCGGCAACCCAGGAGCCTGTCGCCACCGCCAGAACCAACAACCCAGGAGCCAGTCGTCGCCACTAGGACTATAATGGCTCTGGTCTTGGACAAGTAGCTTGTACGTCTCTAGCTTGACAGTGGTTACCGACGGGCCGACGGCGTTGTGGGAGGCAAGGTACGGGGTGTTATCCCGATTCCACCGAGGACGGATGCGCTCCGTTGGCTATGTCTCGTTAGGCACAGTCCCATGTTGGGAGTCCCTGGAGTACGGGAACTCCGCATGTTGTGCTCTTTATTTTTGTTGGCATGAGTTGCGCATTGGACGTTGCGTTGTTGGGTGCAAAGTTCCTTTGAACTTTTACGCGGCTGGTGGGTAAAGGGCGAAACCTCTGCAGAGTGTAAATCTATCATGATAGCCTTGCTCAGGGTCACGGGCGTCCTGGATCCTTTTTGATTAGAACTTGATGTTTATTTATGCTTAATGACACTTACACTTTATTAATTGGTTTGCAACTAGGATTTCATTCACTTGTAGTAACTTGGATAAAGTTAAAACGAACCAACTAAAAGTGCTAATGCAGTTAAGCCAGTGTCTAGCCTTTTTGAGCCTTCATAACCAGTGCTATACTTGCTAAGTAATTCTGTTACTTACACCTGCTATTATTCAACAAAATCCCGGATGGGTAACAGATGGAGTACTACTAAGCTGTGGTCAACCAGTCGGTGTCCCTGTGGACTGCGGCCTCACCTTGGAGTTGAAGACTAGGCTTCCACTGTGTATGTGCTAACTCTGATTTAAAATTATTTTATTCGAGCATATGTACTCTGTTTATCATATTTGTTAGCTGTATGTGTTCTGTAGACATCCTGGGCACACATATAGCGGCATTCGGGTTTCTGTGTAAACCCGGGTGTGACAGATTGGTATCAGAGCTATGCTGACTATGGGACCGCAGCCTAGATAGTACTGGCCATCCCTTATTGGCTATTTTGCCATACAACCCTTCCTTTCTCTATCCTTGAGATTTTATTCATAAAAAGTGCTATCCTTGAGCATTTTCTCCTCCTTGATAATTTCTCTTTTGGTCAATACATCCTTGGAAGTTTTATCCTCCCCTTGACAATTACTTCTCACCCTTGACTTTTGACATTTACCTCCACCTTGTTTTGATATCTCCAATCCTTTCGTATTCTAACTCCTTGGTGCTTGCTTAACCTTGAATATTTCATTTCTCACCTTGAAATTGCTATTACCCGTTGTGAGTATCCTTGTTTACTCAGTCGTCCTTGACCCTATTTTCATTTCACACCTCCTTGTGCTTCAAGTATCGTCACTTTGGATTCTTTCCTTGGCTTCTGATCTCAAAGTGTCTTTTCTACTCCTTCATTCTAAAACATTTAGATTGGTTGTATCGCCCCAATGCAATTCCAAGTAATCTTGAAGAATGAAGCTACTGATATGCTGCTAGAAGTCAGACTGGAGCAATCGGAGACTATGTCAAGCCGGTCGTTACCTCAACCAAGAGTTGGTCAAGCTATAAGGATGCCTTCGCCAAGACAGTTGAAGAGTTGCCCCATAATTAGGAGGATTCCCTAAACCCTTATGAACAACGTTTAGCTTCATTTAAATGCTTGTGTGGTTAATGTGGCAGAACCGTTTGGCTTAAACTGGCTCAAATGCATTAATCACCATCAAAGGACGGTTTAGGACTTCATGCACTTGAAACAGTGTAAACCCGGATCTGTCAGGTGTCCGTAGACTACCCGAAACACCACATTACAAGAATTAACTCCATGCATACAAGATCGTTCGTATAGGAAGCTTTCAACAAACATTACATTCTTTACAAAATTACTTAAGGAACGAGTTATTACAAACTATAAAGCATGAAACTTAGATGCAGGTCAACAACGCTAAGAGTTTTGGAAAACAACAAGTCGTACTGGTAATTCAATTATACAAGCCAGAGTTTTAAAAATTAACATTTTGCATCAAGAGATCACGTAGACCCTTCGTGTCTCTTGGCCTTCGTGAACCATTAAACTTGCTTCGACTTCTTTTCTGCAGCGATTATAGAATCTTGAGTACAAAGGTACTCAGCAAGACTTACCCGACTAATCAGTATAATTATAGATCAAGACTCAGGCATGCAAGGCTATTTAGTGGACTGGTAATTGAAGTTTTTGCAAGAAAAGCTTACTAAAATAAGTCCTTATACTTTCAGTATTTTAGCCATGTTATAGTTGAGTCCATAGAACCTAAGTTGGAAAACACAACCTTTTCAAACAAGATCTCATATGATGCTTTCCATCACATCATCCCTTCTTCAACCATTCCTCATAATTAAATTACTAAGTTGCTAATCAGTGATCAAGCGGTATTCATATCGAGAAGTGCGACGATCATGATCAATTGTACATCCTGCAGGGTAAAGACCTAACCACACGACACGTGCGCGTCCGCGATAACCGCACGTGGCAACCTTTCGCTCATATCACTTCCAGCGATCGAAACTATTCATGCCAAAGTCCAGAAGTGCATCCCCATATGTGGCCCCACGTCTGTCCTAACCACCATATGAGTTTCAGACTACACTCCCGCCTACTGCCACTTACCGACCGAGCAAGCCATAGTTCCAATCCTGGTGTCACTGAGTTACGTTGGTTTACTGGTCCCATTCCACAGCATGTGATTAGTTTTTTTGGAAAAGGGAAGCTTTATTGATCTTAGACAATTACATCGAGATGATACAATTATATAAGATCCAACCCTGCCTCTGCATAACTAAGATGCACACAGCCAATGAAAAAAAAACAAAAAATGAGAGCACCATGACCTAGCAAACTACCACAAGCGTATTCATCTTCATCCGCATCACAAACCAAAGCAACTCTTGGACTATGGCGTAGGCTCCCTATACAATGCCTGCAACGAGGAAACAGCACGCGCACATGCCGACATTGTAGTGACCCAACCAACTAAGACCAGATCAAATGTTTTCACGAGGGAGTAATTCATCTTAATCCAAACAATGTCTTCAACAAGGTCACTGCCAGGTTCAACCAATTAAGGTCAGACCTTGGAATTTCTTCCCGGATCCAATGAATTAGTAGCAAATACCACCACGACCAAGTCACACCGTGTTGCTTCTCCCTTCTTACCCGGCCAATGCTTTCATATAGACCAGACCTGACCCACTTCAAACGGCCACGAACTCCAAATCCGGCAGATCATCTGAATTCGTAACCTGAGATACCATGCTACAAAGTATCCGCTGGGTACCCGTGCATAATCCATCAGGAATAAATTGCAGATGAAATCCATCTTCGAGTAAGAGAATCCGCAAACGAAGCCAAGGTGACTCATGTCTCTTGATCTTTATGAAAAGAAATGGCGAAATTGAAGATGTCCTCACCATATGTAGTTGCAAAGTCTGGCACTAGTCCTTCCATCGTGAAGCCTGGGGGCCTGACCGCCGAAACGCCGAGTTCCCCCTCCTCCATCCACTGCCGGCGACTAGCACAAGCGCCGGTGACGTCTGGCCGGCCAAGCCGCTCGCCGTCGCATCAGCCGGGGACGGCAGATCCGGTTGAAGCAGCCACCAGCCGCCTGTGCGCGCGGCAGAACCAGCGCCGTCCGTCCCGCGGACCACACCGGCCAAGCACGCCGGCCATGCGCCGTTGCCGCCGGCCGTTGCCGCACGCACGGCCGCCATGAGCCTCACGCCCAGCAGCCGCACGCCGGGCCCCGGGCCGGTCGCGCCGCCGCGGTCCCGCGCGCCGCGAGCGCGCCGTCGTCCGCCGCGCGCATCCCAGCCGCCGCGCTCCGAGAGTCGGCAGCCGTGCTGCCTCCGACCGCCGCACGCCAAGACCCGGCCGCTGCAGCCGCGGCTGCCGGTCTAGCGCGCCGTAGGCGCCGCGCGTCGAAGTCCCGGCCGCCGGCCGCCGCCGCTCCCTCGCATGGCACCGCCGCCGCCGTCCAGATCCGGGCGAATCTGCCCCGGATCCGGCGATTTGGCCACGCCGCCGCCCTCACAGCTGCCACCGGGCTTCCGGTGGCCAGCTCCGGCGGCGGCGAGGCGGGAGGGAGGGGAGGATGTGGGGTGGCGGCGCTAACCCTAGGGAGGAGAGGCGGGCAGAGTTAACCGCCGCCCTCACAGCATGTGATTAGTACGTTCAAAACTTGATCTCAGGTCAACAACCATTGAGTCCTTGACCAATTCTTAAAATTAGACGAGGCTATCCTATAAATCTCATCCACAATCAAACCCTCGTCTAACTTACCAAGCAAATCTCCATATTTGCAAGGCTCCATATTTTATGTGTTATTATCATAGAGATTGGTATCACAATTGCCTGATAGGTATCTGCTAAGCTTACTAAGCAGGGTTTCATGACCTTTAAATAGGTGGTAAAGATGTCCTTATCAAGAATGTCATGCATTCAAAGGGTTTCAAAACAATTCCTAGACTTAGTGCATATACTGAAATAGTTTGGACGCATGAAATAATAAGTAAAATAGTAGGCGTATATGCTCCGGGGCTTGCCTGGATTATTAACAAGGTTAGGATTGTCAGTAGTAGACTTGTCTTTTTGATTTCCCCATGATCGTCTCCTCGTATTCCCAGGCTTCCTCCAGTTGAAGCTCGATGTCCTCCGATTCCACAACTCGGTATCTACATGCCTTGAATGCAATATGCAAGTTTTAGAAAAGCTAGCTATACAACTTTTCTTCACGATAAAGTTGCAAGCGTAGAGAAAAATCTAACAAAGCTAACAAAATTAGTTTCACTAATTTTGAATACTCCTACAATTTATAGCAATTAAAACAAGATTATAGCTTTTTAAAACAAAAAGAAATCAATTAAACAAAATAGCTTTGCAAATAACCCCCTGGAAGAATTAAACTATCACACATAAGCCCTCCCTTGCTCTGATCTGACGTTTTACTAAAAGCCCCCTGACTTTTCTAATTCCTTACAAATAGGCCCCTCCCGGCCTTAAACTAATCCGGCGGCGGACGGCTGGCCTGATCTCGCCGGCGGCGAGGTCTCCGGCGGCGGGAAGTGCACCAGTAGCTTCGGCTCATCACGACGAGCACGCCCATGTGTGAAACTCTTACTAACAATGACCGGACGACGATGCACGACGACGGCGGCGGCGGCGCTCCGCTCGGGCTCGTCAGCCGGCGAAGAGACGGCGAGTCCGGCGACTTGGGGAGGTGTTACAGCTTCGCGACGGTCTCCTCTATGCGATCCCCTAGCAGTAAGTTGAAGAAAGGTCTGGAGTGTAGTTCCCGTTGTCGGCCGGCCTTGGCGCAGTCGCGTTCCACGGCGGCGGCGACACACCGGCGTGGCGGTGGTGTTCTACCTGCCTTCAATTGGCCCTACAGCATCACCAGGACCTCCTAGTCGTGAAGCGCTAGCAGAAAGACGAGCTAGATGGCCGGAGCTTAGCTTCCCACGGTGACCCCCCATGGCGCGGTGGCGCTCTACGGCGGCGCTCGCGTTTTGGCGAACAGGACCGTGGTCAAGGGCTTTGCTCGGCTTCTAGAGCACCACAGGAACCTAGGGAACTTATCCATATGATCAAAACAAAGCTAATAGCTCGCTACCCTATCTCCCCTCGGAGCCCACCTTGAAAAGTTGCTGGCGGCGACCAGAGGTGGAAGACGACTGCTTGCGGCGACGGCGAAGCTCGTGGCTGAGCTTGAGCGGGTCAGGGCCGTTGCTGGGAAGGTGGTGGAGATGTGGGCGCAAGGAATTGCACGGTGGTTGATCAGCGGCGGTGAATTTCAGCTCGACAGCAGCGGCGGAAAAGATGAGAGTGAAGGCGAGGGGGGGGGGTGGATGACGATGGAGCTCAGTATATATTTGAATCTTTCACCGTGTTGATCTTGTTCACTGTATGTGTGCTGTCTTGCATGCTCATCGACATGTGGCTAGGTTGAAAATCGCCGGTGGTCAAGGTCGGTTGAGAAAAACCACGGCGAGCTACCGTATCTGCTCTGTTCTCCACCTTTTTCTCTTCTTTTCTTTCTCTGAATCCCTCTTCTGTTTTCCAATTCTTATGTGCCAAGTCACTTCAATTCATAAAAATAAATTGTTGCCCAGACATGTAGCTCCAACTTTGCTTTAACTTGCAAAACTCACTTCTCTACGGTTTAAGGGATTTTGAGCTCTGAACATTGGTGGTTCTGTACTGAACTTGGAGTTCAGTTCGTCAGTTACTGAACTTGACAAAACAGCATATAGTTCAATCTTTGATCCTTCCAATTAAATAGTAAATAGCACCTTCTTTGATCATGAAGTACTACATGTTGTGGTTCAAAGTCCTAAGTTTCCATTTTGCCATTGCTTGACTAGATTTCAAATATAAACTCTCTCCAAATTTTGAGTCCAAGATGGCTTCTTATCATAGTATACAATTATGCATGATTTCTTTCTTTTTCCAAAATTGTCCATGCACTTTGAGTATCAAACTCTTCAAACTCTCTGAAGATGTATATTTCTTAAATTTGGCACGATTAAATCTTATTTTTCCATATTTTTGTCAAATTTCTTTCCAAACTAAGCATAAATACATTTAGGATATCTAAAGAAAATTTCCTACAACTTTCATTGAAGATGTCAGGTCAAAATATGCCTATAACTAAGTCGAAAATATTTAAACAAATTCCTGCACAGATTTGCACCCTCGGTACCTAGAGCTTTATTTCTTCTATAAAGGACTTGACCATACACCAAAAGCATTTCTTTTATACTTCACCAAAAATCTCCAAAGTAATCCTCAATATAACTTTGGTTCAAAGTAAATCTATCTCTGAAGTTTGATTGGTTTAACTGAATTTTTGATTCAGTTATGTCATATCCATCCCATAGAGAGTTTCTCCAATATTTATGATCAATATTAGGTAGAAACTTTTCCAATCTTTTAACCAAAATGGTGGCTGGTACTTCAAATATTCCATATAATTCTCCAAACATGTTGCTCCCATCTTATGCCATAAGTTCTTCAAATCCACACATCAAGTATTTTAGAAAATCCTCAATTGAACCTGCTCTTTAATCACTGTCTTTCAATCTTTGCAAGAAGCGATGTAATTATAACACGTGAAATTTGAATTCAGTACATGTACTGCCATATCCCAATAGAACTTCTTTTATACTTAGCCAAATAACTCTAAAGAAATCCTTACTTTAATTTGGTTCGAATTTACTTCATTTGAGCCAATGAGCTTTTTAGTCAATAATGACCACCCTTTCGATAATTCGGTCAAAAAATAATAACCACCCTTTGGACTTAATCCACCATTAATTAAGCTTAAGGGGGTTTTTAACATCTATGATGTTACAGTTAACTTTGGTTGAGTGTGCTTGTAATGCTTGTTATTGTGCCTTTGATTGATTTGCTTCTTTGTGATGATTGTGTAGTTGGGCTCTATCTCTTTTCCCCATATACCCTTGTTTTTCTTGCTATCCTTTCCTCACAAATCAGATGAAGAACATCAAGAAGGAGACTAGAAGGCAATCCCCACGATTAAGAGATGGAGCTAAAAGAAGACTTGAAGTAGACTTTGCAGCTGCATCAACGAGGAAGAGTAAGAAGAAGGAACCAGCTACATCAAGTACTCTCTTCCGGAATCCTGTTGACCTGTTCTCCCTGCTCCTCCTCTCTCTCTCTCTGAATCTCGGGACGAGATTCCGTTTAAGGGGGGTAGTTTGTGACACCCCAAAATTTTTCGATTTTGGGATGTGATTCTGAACATTAATTAAACAAAGAATTTCTCATAATTTTAAAATTTTTCTCAACTTTATTTAATTTGCAGGGAATTTAATATAGGAAAACTCTATTTTCTAAAATGAAATTAAAGCAACATAGGTTTAATGTTGAGTGCCTTGCATTCATGCTGGCTGCATTTAGTGGTTTCATGTGTGCAAAGTTTCCAAAAATACGCTTAGAAGCCTAATGGGAATTTTCCAGATTTTTCTGGGATTTATTCCTATTTTTCCTAGAGCAAATTTTAATTTTTTGAGTAGGCTTAAATCCTTTTCGTGAGCTCCAAATATTTTATTTGGGTTCCTCATGTCCAAATCTATCTCTAGGATTTTTCCTGGGATTTTTAGAATTTTTTTGGAGTATTTTTCATGGTTTAAATATGAATTCTGGACTTATCTGGAATTATTTTATAACCAGAAAAATAATTATTCCGAGAATAAAAATCAGCCCAAATCTTAGTGGACCAGTCGAGGTCCAAAGTTGACCCAATTTTAAGCCTAAAACCATCCCACCACTTTATTGGGCCAAATTTCAAAGCCCATTAGCATTGGAATGGGGCGAACCACCTTTAGTCCTATATTGCTAATGAACCTGGAGGTGAGGGATTTTCTCCCTATATATACAACCCACCTCTCCTCTGAAAAAGGTACACCATCGACTCCTTTACAGGGAGGCCCCTCGAATGGGATTCCCTAAGGTAGTCTTCTTCCACCATATCTTACACTAGCGCCCATTCTTCCTCTCGTCGTCGTGTCGAGCCTTCCGTCGTTTTTGGCCTCAACATTTTCGGTAAGACCCTCAGCGAATCTTGTAATTTTCTACCATATTCTTTAGTTTATACTCTTTCGTAGAAAAGCCCCCGCTAGTTTTAAGCGCCGGAAATCTTGTTTAGTCCATAGTTTCCAACGTTTTCTGAAAATTCGACTAGATTCCTGAGTTGCTCACTATTTTGACCATAACTTTTGATCCTCTTAACCAAATCTAGCAAATAAATACATTTTGGATATCTACAGAAAATTTCCTATAACTTTCCTTGAATATTGCAGGTCAAAATATGGCTATAACGAAGTCGAAAATATTTAAACAAATTCCTGCACAGATTTGCACCCTCAAAAACAGATTCTGAAAGGCGCACTAAATCATGTTTCGTTTCTAGACAGTAGCTCCTAAAATCATGATATTTCACCAGAAAATAGATCATCAAATTCTGAAACTAACCTAACTTGAATCACCGCCTTGTATTACCACAGCGGCTACTGTCTTGTTAGGGTGTCTTGTGAAAAGCCTCGTAGCATCCCTATGCAATCTCACCTCGGAAGTGTGGTTTGTGAGGTCTGATCCACCTCCGCGTGCTTGGGTGCAAAGTTCCTTTGAACTTTTACGCGGCTAGTGGGTATTTTGAAAATCACACCACCATCCAAGAATAGATCAATCTACCCCATGATACACTCTAAACATGGAAGGCTAAAAGCATTCATTATTTAAAACAAAGTCACTGGTGAAAATGCGAATGCATGAACAAAGTGCTGGGTGGTTCAGACATACCTTGTGGGGGTCCTCCCCCAAGCTAGAACGCTTCACTGTTAGGGATTGAGTCTTGCGAGGTACGCGGCCAGCTGCTCGGACTGCTCCCGGACATCATGTTGGATGGATGACACCATCCCGTCATTCTCTTGGAGGTACTGCAAATGATGGGCTAGTGTGTCTTGAATGCCCCGTGTCCGGTCGTCGATGACGTCGACCCGATATTTGTTAGCTGTATGTGTTCTGTGGACATCCTGGGCACACATATAGCAGCATTCGGGTTTCTGTGTAAACCCGGGTGTGACATATAACTTCTCCTACTCAGAGCATCTGCCACCAAGTTAGCCTTCCCTGGGTGGTAGTGAATCTCCAGGTCATAATCCTTGATGAGCTCCAACCATCGGCGTTGCCTCATGTTCAGATCCGACTGGGTGAAGACATACTTGAGGCTCTTGTTGTCAGTGTAAATGTCACACTTATGCCCGATCAGGTAATGCCTCCAAATCTTCAGAGCATGTACCACGGCTGCCAATTCTAGATCATGCGTTGGATAGTTCTGCTCGTGTTTCCTCAGCTGCCTTGATGCATATGCCACAACTCTTCCTTCCTGCATGAGCACACATCCCAGTCCTAGACGGGACGCATCACAGTAGATGGAAAAGCTCTTGGCTATATCAGGCAGGACTAGCACTGGGGCTGTTGTCAATCTCTTCTTCAACTCCTCGAAGCTGGCTTGGCACTCCTCTGACCAGACAAACTTGGCATTCTTCTCCAGCAGAGCTGTCATAGGCTCGGCAATCTTGGAAAACCCTTCAATGAACCGTCTGTAGTATCCTGCCATTCCAAGGAAACTTCGGATCTCACTCACATCTTTTGGTGGGTTCCAACTCAGCACATCACTAACCTTCTTCGGGGCTACTGCCACCCCACCATTGGACAACACATGACCCAAGAATGCTACTTCCTTCAACCAAAAGTCACACTTGCTCAGTTTGGCATATAGTTGATGTTCCCTCAGCCTCTGCAGCACCAATCTCAAGTGTTCTTCATGTTCTTCCTCATTCTTGGAGAAGACTAGAATGTCATCAATGAATACCACCACGAACTTGTCAAGGTAGTCCATGAAGACATTGTTCATCAGGTATATAAAGTACGTAGGAGCGTTGGTCAATCCAAAGGACATGACCAAGAATTCATACAATCCGTACCGAGTGGTAAAGGCCGTCTTCTGTATGTCCGATGCCCGGATCATCTGGTGATAGCCTGACCGAAGATCTATCTTGGAGAACACACAAGTTCCCCTCAACTGATCAAACAGGTCATCAATCCGTGGTAATGAGTATATGTTCTTGATGGTTACCTCATTGAGTGCTCTATAATCCACACACATCCTCTAAGACCCATCCTTTTTATCTACGAATAGCACTGGGGCTCCCCATGGTGAAGAACTAGGATGAATATAACCTTTGGCTAGTAGTGCCTCTATTTCCTCCTTAAGTTTAGCCAATTCTTTTACTCCAATTCTATATGGTCTCTTAGCTATGGGTGCAGTTCCAGGTTTAAGTTCAATAACAAATTCAACTTCGCGTTCCGGGGGCATACCTGGTAACTCCTCCGGAAACACATCCGAAAACTCGAACTTAGGCTCGGTAGATCAGGAGTTGCTACAATATCATTTCTCTTGCAGATAACTTTATAAACAACTAGTACTAAAACAAATACTTGAATCATTAGCAAGGTATTAATTCACCATTTTACTTATGGGGCTTATAGCAATCTCCTTATCTTAGGCGGTTGAAGGAATCGTTGTTATTGTAATTCGATTTTTAGGATCTTCGGAAGACTCGGACGACTTCATCGACCTCGTCTTCGACTACGCTGATGAAGATAAAGATACGGACTATGCTCCAGGTTCACGCCCAACCATTCTCTGAAATACCTATTAGACATGCAACTAGTATGCTAGCGCTGCAAGGTATTAATTCACTATTTTACCTATGGTGCTTATAGCAATCTCCTTATCTTGGGCGGTTGAAGAAATGAACAGATTAACTTAGTTTTATTCCACTCTACTCTTTTCAGGATAAGTAGTTCCTCATTGGTTCACTTAATCGCTCAAGTGTATTTGAATCCTCACCGAAGGCTTTGCCTTCTTTTCATCCTAACATCTAATTTGGCTTTTGTGTGGTTCAGGGACAAAGGATGAAGGCATACAAGCATCTTATATTTTGCTAAGTCAAAGACTGGATCTTAGGAAAATCAAATCACACTCTAGATCGAGAAGTGCACGTGTGTGGAATTTATGGAGCGGAATATGTGGAGTGGAATTTGGCGGAATTTCATGGATTGATTCTTCCTCTCCATGATTTATTTTTCGAGAGCATGGGCTATCTTTTTATTCATATTTTTTTTTGCCATGCCACTTGGCATGCTTTTCTTTTGATCATATTTTTGCCATGACTTTTGACATGCTTTTCTTTTTCTCATATTTTTGCCATGCCACTTGGCATGCTTTTCTTTTTCTCATATTTTTGCCATGCCACTTGGCATGCTTTTCTTTTTCTTTTGCATAGCCCATGCCTCTACTTCACAGATTTTGAGAGAGGGAATCAAAGAACATGAAACTTTATTTTATGTAATGAATGATGGCATGATTTTTGCTAACTCCCAAAGACACTCAGGGCCTCGAGCTCCCCTAGAGCCCCGGACAGTCGGTGAGCCGGTAGCTTTGGAGTTCGAGTACGAGGACGTCCAAGAGCCGTACCAGCAAGAGCAGCAGCCGCAGCACTACTTTGAGGAAGGCAAGTATAGCACGGGCAATCCTTGCTACCTACACACCAGGTGGGCGCGCTCTTGGAGAGGCTGGATCCTCCGCTTCATGAAGCTGAAGGCGATCCCGACTCCTGTCAGACCCTTTTCCTTGATCCACGTCACCCGCTCCATCAATGCGGGGATCTATCTCGCCTCTTCAGCAGATGGGCGGCTGTTCCAGTTGCTCAGGTCTCTACTCGCCTCGCAAACCACCTGGGAGTCCTCCAGGGCGCCCAGTACACATACATAGAGACAGCACGCTCTGTCATAGATGCTGAGCTGTCACACCCCAAAATTTTTCGGATTTTGGGTTGTGAATTTTTAGTGTAATTAATAAAATATTTTTCTCAATTTTCTAAAATTTTTCCAAGCTTTATATAAACATGCAAATGCAATTGGAAATTTAAAATTTGGAAGGGAAATATGAGATACATACCGGTTATCCTCGCGGCGAGCGCTCAGCTTTTAAGTCCGCGAGCGGGACTTCTCCTGTCTTCAGTTGTTCTTGTCATCGTCCGGTCCCGGAGTGGATGACTCGGACGATGCAACCTTCTTCCGCCACATCTTCTTGTTCTTCTTCTTTGGTGTCGGTGGCGGTGGGATCGGTGTCTCTGGAGAGCTTTGTGGCTCGGATGCAACTTCATTGACCTGCTCCAGGTTAGTGAAATCTTGAATTTGTTCAGTACGTACCTGAGAGCATTTCTCTAGCCTGGGTTTGAATGCAAACTCTTCTTCCTTTCCGTTGATGTTCAGAGTGATTTTTCCGGCTCCTACGTCGATGTTTGCGTTGGCGGTGCTCAGGAACGGCCTTCCAAGAATGAGGGGCGTCCTTGTGTCGACTTCCATGTCAAGTACCACGAAATCCACAGGGACAAAGAACTCCCGGATTTTCACCGGAATGTCCTCGGCTATCCCCGCGGGATGGCGGATTGACTGGTCCGCTAGCTGCAAATACATAGTTGTATATACAGCTTTAGTGCCGCACAAGGCAGACGCACTTCGGCTGTATAACCGCGGTAAATCATCACAAGTGAAGCATAGGAAGCTTTCGTAAGATGTGAGCCTGTACGAAGTGCTCGGCATCTACGACAGAGCGCGCTGTCTCTATGTACGTGGACTGGGCGTCCTGGAGGACTACCAGGTGGTTTGCGAGGCGAGTGACTAGAGAAGTCATCGCCATGCTACCCACACGAGAAATATGAGCCAGCCAGTGGTCGACCATGTCTTTCACTGGGGAAACCGAAATTTTCTTGAACATAGCATACAGAATCCGCAACTCAACTGTGTTCACGGGCCGGATATCGGCTCTCGGGAATACCGTCATAGCTACCCACTTGTGCATAAAGCGCAGAGTGGGGTTATGGATACTGTTCATACGGGGTGCATGGCAGTTGGTATTTCTGGAAATCCGCTTCCAGAATACGACCCGATCAAACCCTTTTCAAAGCTCTGCTTGGCTCTAAAGAGCAACGACTTGAAAAACCAAGAGCCAAGCTAAAATCCCTCCAAGAGCAGAAGAACTCTTGGTTGAAAAATCTGAAGTGAATCCCCCCATTTTCAGAAACCAGTGTGGAAAGAAACTCGAGCGTGAGCAAGTACGAACCTGTCTCGTTGATCTCCCAGAAGTTCTCCCAGCCGACGGCATGGAAGATCTCTGGGAACTCCTCGTCCATCCCCGTCCTTCTTAGTAGGTCCTGATCGAACACCCGGGTGTTCTCGAATTCCTTCAGCCTGAGGTCGTTGAAGGTGCTTCTCTCCCGGTCCGTCCGGAGAACGATGTCGTTCTCGCTCAGGAGCTGCCTGGCTTGGGGTACAGCCGAGCCTCCACCCAAACCAGCTGCTCCAGCCTGATCCTCGTCCATCCGGCTCGAGCCACGGGACGGGGCTGGGGAACTCCCAGCATCGTCCGAGCGGCGGCTAAGCCGGGTGGAACGACGGAGTGCGGCGATGAGCTTCGACATGGCTCCTGCAAAATGTTAGCACAGAAACGACTACCCGAAGGACTGAGTATCAAAGGTTAGCACAAGAAATCAAGTCAGTCGTTCGAGAAAGTTAGTCGTTCTTGCGGGGATCAACCACCACAATTGGTTAGTTGTTCTTGTGGGTGTCGGAGACCACCACAAAATCGTCCAACAAAATTTCAGCACAAGGATCACACAAAGGCAAATATTTTTTTTGGATTTTTAAAGATGCAAGTGAACCAAAACTTGAGCTAGAACTTGGGAAGAACTAGAGCAAGCACTTGAGCAAAGAAATGAGAGAGAGAGAGCTCCTAGCAGAAAATTTCAGAACGGAAGTGTGTGTGGGAGAAGCAAGCAAGCTTGCACTATATTTCCGCAGGGAAGCTTTGGCAAGACTACTAGTGAACAGATATTCGAGACTATCAGAGAAGGGTACACGACTAAACAAGACGGGGGATAAACGGTATTGGATAGGAGTGGATATACCGGACACACAGCTCAAGGGATACTCGGGTAGATGAGAGAAGGTATAGATAGTTGGGAGGACAACGAGAAGAGAAACGCTGGTCCAACCTCTCATAACCCAAAGCAAGAAGCTTTGGCAAGACTACTATGAACAGATATTCGAGACTATCAGAGAAGGGTACACGACTAAACAAGACGAGGGATAAACGTATTGGATAGGAGTGGTGAAAGGACCACCACTAGGCCTAGAGGGGGTTGAATAGGCCTGTTTAAAAATTCCTGCAAAAAACCTCAGAAAATTGTCAGAAGGTCGGATGATCCGACACAGTCTCGGATCTTCCGGCCAGGAAGATCCGACACTGTACAGGATCTTCCGACAGGGACAGAATCCCGGAAGATCCGAGAATAAACCGGATCTTCCGACAAACAATTCAAGGGTACTTCGAGATTTGAAATCTAATCACCTTTTGACGATTCTACTTGAATACAAAGCTCACAAATGA
>OAMR01000438.1:896590-925836 GCA_900205405.1 Echinochloa crus-galli | reverse complement strand
ATATAGTATTGCATGCATGGCGGCTGAATACGTATTAGAATACATAGGAAGAAAAGTATTAGAATGGCGGCACAAACGTAATACATGCATGGAGGCTGAAAAAAGTAAAAAAATAAAGAAATCCAGGCCCTTTACACCGGGTATCTCAACTGTCCCGGTTGAAAAACCGGTGCTAAAGGGGTGTTCCCAAGCGGTGAGGGCAAAGTGGGGACCTATGCGCGTTTTCACAGCAAATCTTTTGTAGCCAAAGAAAAGGTAGTAAAAAATCAACACCTGTTTCTATGATCTTTGATTATCTGAAAACAATTACTTTTTTCACAAGTGAGCAAAGGTTAAGTACTTCCTCTGTTTGGAACCAATTTGGAACATAACGTTGCCAACCCAAGGAAGAACTTGTAGCAGGGACAACCCCGTGGTCGGAACGTCATGTATTCATGATCGAATGAAGAATTCATTTGTTGCCAACTATGTTAGGGACTTAGGGATATCATATTATGCTGTACCAGAAACAAAAACTTCACGAGGTCTTACGAGACTCCATTCATGTCGAGGCTTTAAGAGTCAATGGTTCCAACAAATGAAAATGGACGAGGAAATATCCTAATCTATCTGAGGGCGGCTAATGCGAGCGGAAGTTCAGAAAAAAACTCACGTCGATGACGATGGGCTGCTACCCTCGAAAAAAAATGTAGTGGAGACGTCCCGGTATGATTGGCCTATGTCGCTCCTGTTTTTTTTCTCTGCGTATTTTTGAAATCTCTAGTATGATTGTATGAACATTCAAATTATATACTCTCTCCGGTCAGCAAAAGGTGATGTTTCTGACAGCCAGAAAGATTTGCATGCAGCTCATTTTGCTATGTCAAACGTCAGCTTTCGCTGACCGGAGGTAGTACTGTGTGTCGTATCGATGTCACAAGTTTTAAGTTTATATCATCTCTTAGTGCTAATACCGAGGACCTGCCATCGCTCGCGTATCTCTCTCTCAATATATGTTTTGGTCCATGCAGTACCAACTTCCAAAGTCCAAACAACAAACCGTTTCATAGGATGGAAAGTTTATAAAATTCCAAAGCTTAAAAGCAGTTTCTTATGAATTTGCATGATTTTCAAATGCTTGCATTTTTTGTCTAATATATGCACCAGTTTTTCCAACTCCAACATGGCCGGCCTCTCTTTACGGATCCAACGTGCACGAGCAAGCTAGCGGTCGAACGAGTGAATGCGCTCACTGTCATAGCTGAGCCCAACGGTAGCCGGTAGGATTGCAATGTAACCTATTCTTTCGAAAGTTTGACTTTTGGCTAGTCGGCCTTGCCCCTACAATAATACTTAGAGCAACTCCAAGAGACTCTCTAAATTTATCAAGATTACTAGATTTAGAGATTTTGATTAAAAAGTTACCTTCCAACAGCTTCTTTATTTAGTTATGTAAACATAGTCACTCTCTATTCCGGATTTCTCGCTCTTCAAATATAGAAAAGAGAATAGCTTTTCAGAGTGCACACAAGATATAGAAAAGCTGTTGGAAAACGGAAACATATAGAAAACGATTTTTATACAAATGACTCTCTAAATGAGGATTTAGAGAGTGGGTTTAGAGAGACTCTTGGAGATGCTCTTACTTGTGGTCATTGCTCATAGTCACATTCATTGAGTTGAACTAATATTTAAAAGTTTGGTCAAACTCTGATTTATTATATTTTTTTTATGTCAAGCTTTGGCTTGACTTTGGTCAAACTTGCACTGTAAAGTATAATTATGCTTCAAACTTTTTATTATTATTATTTGAACTCTAATTGTTTGGGGTGTCCCTTGGAGTCAACACTAGGTTTGACTCTAGTCAAACAAATGATTAAATTCAAAGTATGCTTCAAATTGTTTTAATTTGGAACCTAATTTATTGAGTTGTCAAAGCCTACCCCCCTTAAAATAAATCTCGTCCCGAGATTTGCGATGAAAAGCTAATGGTGTTTTTGTCCCTTAATGCACAAGACGAAACCCTCAGGAATTTTTGTTGTTCAAATGTTCCCAAATTTTGCCAAAACACTACTGATGCATTTAGGAACATCTTTCTTATTCAAAGTTAAAGCTAAAAATGTCCTTAAGATATCACATTGTATGCATTTCTTCATTTCGGCATTTCCTGAAACTATAGACAGATAGGGTGCTACTGTTATGGGCATAACTCTCAGCTCAAACATCTAATTGGCACCAATTTTTGACAGCAAGTAGATCACTCCGATATGAACATCTTTCATGTTGACCATTTTTACTAGAAACCTGTTTTTAGGTTGTTAAAAAATTAAAATACAGAACCATTGCTAAACCTGACAGGACTTTAGGAGTTTGACCAACGGTGGTGCTTAGTTTCTATGTTGCTCAAAACATGCTTGGTATAAACCCAACTTTATTTCTATCTACAGAACCTTCATGACATCGTTTTATGACAACATCACTAAGCAAGGTTTACACAATTATTAAACACATGTAGGTTATTTAGACTTTAATTGGCTTACAAGTGTTGTTGTAGGTTTTGTGCTGAATATAATTCAGTTACACGTTTGAAAATATACAATTTACAGCACACATGATTTTTTTTAAAAACTAATAAGCAAGCTGCTAGCATTACACAAGTACTAGCAACACCAAAATAGTGAAACTACAGGAAATAGTTGAATAAATTTTGCACTGACCAATTTTTTTGGACTGACTACTTATTGAACCAAAAATGTACAGGGCCTTTCAATGGCAAGGGTCAAATCTAAACCATCTCGATAGCTTAAGTTTTTATTATTATTATTATTATTATTATTATTATTTACAGGTACTGGACAGATGCATTTATGACTCTTGGATTTAGACCCTTAAGAACTTATAACCTTTTGCTACATTTTTTTTTAAACATTAGCCAGCCCAAATTAAAAGTGAAGTTGCATTACTAAATACAAGTTCAGACCAATAGGTCTAGGAAAAGGCCGCATTTGGTGGATGCTGACTGTATGATTTCAAGCAACAGAGATTAAGAATTTGTATTTATTAAGTGACCTATTGAAAAATAGAATGTACAGCACAAACAAGTAAACAACAGGTCCATCAAGAAGATATTTTTGAGCAAAATTATTTCTATTTTAAAAAGACAAGACACAGTCACATTTTGTGTATTTCATCCAATTTTTATAGTAGATCAATAAATTAATTTCTCTCAGATTTTACACATTCTTCTCAAACATGGTTTTCAGCAATTTGCAACAAGAAATATACATAACTATTGAGGCATAAAGTAAGGTTTTATTGATTTTCAACTAATGGCTTTCATTGGATTGGTTTATCCACTGAATATTTTTGTAAAAACCAATTGCATTTGGGTGGGTATACAGCATGATGCATAAATGGCCTATTCTCCCTCTCATGATCCCACTATCCAAATAAATTTGGATCTAGGCGTTATTTCGGTGACATTGTACGTCACTCTCTATAATAACTAGTCGAGTCTTTATTCGTTCTTAGACTAGCGTAGTTAGTTTACCTGCATCGAAAACAAGATATAACCGCTTGAACCTTTCGTGCCAGCACTCACGAAAGCGTCCACATTCATTACCATTCACTATAGGAATGGCACCCATGCGTTCAACGCTGCATGGACAACATTCATATGTTCCTGACCCAGGCAACATATTAACAACCCATGGATGCACTGCATACCAAAATGGGTCCGATTTCGATCATCGGGGGATCACTGCAGCCTTATCACCTGCAGCCGGTGGCGACAAGATATTTTGAATTAATCTTGAGTCGCATCCTGTTGCGCACCGCCCGGTAGGATAGGCACCCGTATAAAACACGTGTGCGAGCCTAAACGACTACAAGTACTAGAATGCTTACCTACTTACCAAGACGTAGGTGCGTCGTTACATGAAAGTAAATTGCTTGAAAGTAAATATCAGAAATAAATGTGCTGGAAGTTAGCTTATATACTTTAGTAGCCACCTGAATATTCCCATAATCCCCTAGGGCTTCACGTTCTATATATTTCCTTAACGAGCCAACGCTTTTTGTAAAACTCAATTTTTTGTTGATAAATTTTATCAAAAAGCGTGTTTAAAGCTTGTTGCTTTCCCTGGTGCACACTTTTCGGCTCTGGTACCAGCTTTGGCAGAACCGCTCATCCTAACCCAATAAAAGTGCACTTATATCGCCTTAAACGCGATTCGACACTTAAATTGGATGAAGATAGCCGTCTGTCGGGTTTCACTCGATACAACCATGTATTTCGAGATCGAAACAAAGCATACAAATACTCGTGTGAAGGCAAGCCCAGGGATTACATCAATCCAAATATTTATTACAACACAAAGGTCCACATTATTTTATTACAAACCGAGTTCAACAGTAAAAGTTCAGAGTTCAACATAAAGAAGCGGAAATCAAACGAAGTCTACTCAACGATACAAGTGACATCATGAGGAAGCCTCCCATGACATCAATCACCACGATCTTCGCCGACCGAGGACGGGTCCCACTCAACAGTCCAGTCCGGAGGGAGCTGGGTCGGCCAAGTCAGACTAGCAACCATATCCTCTAAAGCATTACCTGAAAACAAAGCCACAAGCAAGGCTGAGTATACTAATACTCAGCAAGGCTTACCCGACAGTGAAAAGACTTCTAGACATGCAAGGCTTTTGGATGAGGGGTTTGTTTTGCCAAAAGCGATTAAAAAGTGAGTCCTTACTTTCAAGTTTTATTTTCAAGATTCCAGTGAATATAACCATTCTAAGTGAGCACTTATACAAAACAAGCATGTTGTACAAGCATATTTAAGCAACAACATAATCCAATATCAAGCTCATGTTCAACTTTTTACTCAGTGCAGAATTGTGATCAAGCAGTCTCAGTAAACTGCGAGAGACAGATGATTCGAATCGATTTGTTAACCTTGCAAGGTGGACCTAAACACACGAAGTTCAAGACCTCAACGGATCTTCACACCTCAACCGTTCCCATCAATCCCCGGATTGTGTACAGAGCCCGCATCCCTTGGATACAATGCCCCAACGGTCCCCGGAACGACGCCGTGCCGTGGCCGCACTTGTACCCACATGATGCACCAAGGGAATCCAATTCCAGGGGTAGCGGGGTAAAGCCACGCCCCGGTTCAATCAGGTACGCTTCCTGATTACCATATTTCTCAGCATGTGTTTAGTACGTTCAAAAGCTTGACCACTAACGCCGACACATTTCGACCTTGGCAAAATTTTAACTAGACAGACGGGACATCAACATCCACCCAAGTAATCAATCCCAAGCCCCGCCCATCACTCCTTATGATTCCAACATAAGTAAACACTTCAACTCCTATAACTCGCGAGTGACAGGAAATCACTCGACTTCTACCGGTACCTATTTAGCATAGCCACTATTACGATACTCTGCTAGTAAATCACTTGGGACCCTATGGATGATGCAACTAAGGTTCCAAACAACTCCTGGACTTAATGCACATTCATATGAAATTAAATACAAAATTAATGTGTAGTTTTTCGAATAAACCGGGTTATGCTCCGGTGCTTGCCTTCTTTCTCAATACTGGCCTTGGGCCCTTCCGAACTTTGGTTCGGGTCCTGATTAGCCTCAATCACGTTCAGCTCTCCTTCTTGAACTTTTTTGCAAATGGGTCCCTGCCGGCCAGCGGCGGCGGTGAGCCAAAATTCCGGCGATGTGGGCCCCAAACCACAACTTGATCTAGCCTATGAGGTCCAGGGGCTCACCACGAGTCTCTACGAGGGCTGGTGGGGCCGGAGGTGGCCGGAGTTGAGCTGCGGCGGCGGAGCGGATCTGGCGGCTCCGGCGAGCACGGGCCGGCAGCTTGGAGCACCGATGGACTCGAGGGGCAGGTCTGGGAGCTTCGTGGAGCTACGTGGAGTACAAGGTGGGGGTCTGTTGGTCGGATGTGGAGTGCAGCGGCCTACCCACGGTGAGGGCTCGGCGGCGGCGTTAATGGCGGCGGTGTCGCGCGGGGAAGGCCGGGCGGCGCCGGGGAAGGAGATTTGCGGGCTCAGTGAGGTGTTCTAGGCCATGGTGAAGCTACTGGTAGTGTCAGTTCGTGCTGTGGTGGCTCGTAGCGAGCTGCCCACGGCGAGGTGGTGGCGGCGGCGCTAATGGCGCTGGCGAGCTCGGCGGCGAGGCTCTGCTCCGCTCGGGGTGCTTGGGTCTCCTTTTATAGGCGCCAGGGGTGGAGAGGAGGCTTAGGGATGAAGCCTTGGTGGCCAAGTGGACGGACGAGCGACGGGCAGCGCAAAGAGCACCGACGGCGGTGATTTCTCCCGGCAGAGCTTGGCGGCCGCGTGGCTGCGCTGACTGGGGGAGGGCGACTCGGGCGCGGGTGAGAGGGGCTCGTGTGCGCGAGAGAATGGCCGGGCTCGGCTGCTTGCTGTTCGGCTTGGCGCATGGCACGAGGTTCGCCGGCCGCGTGGCGGATCGGAGCTGCGGCGCTTGGCCGTCTCGGGTGCGCGCATGGGCGCTCCAGAGCGCCGGCACACAGAAAAACCTCCCAAAGTGCCATGTTCGTCAGCCTGTATCTCGAAATTTTTGAACCAAACTCAAAATTATTTAAACACCAAAGCTGTATCTGGTACACCAGGCTACAATTGTTGTTAAGGTGGACATATGAAATTCTTCTTTGTTTGGCCGGGAACGCGTCCCAAAGATGGCACAAACTCGGCCCGCAGAAACTGTGCAGCTGCGTGTTTGACTGAGCTTTTGAACGTGTTCCCCTTTGAATTTCAAAAACTTCAAAACTACAAAGTTGTGTTCCCAGAATTAGCCAACAACTTTTATATTTGCCGATTTTTAAGTTGTTGTACAAAAACTTGAATTACCTTGATGCCAATCTAAGGAGGTATGAAAGCTTTCTAGAGCTTAAGGGGTTAAATAGAGTTTGACCTCATTTGACCAGCAAATTCCAAGTGTTTTCATATTGAAACTTCAAAAACTCACAAAATAAAAGTTGTGTAGAATTTAATTTCCTACAAGTTTCATGTTGGGTGATTTTTGACTTGAGCTCTAATTTGGGTAGAAAAGTTAAACTCTTTGGAAAAGTATTTATATAACCTTTGAATTTAAAATTTGAAATTAAATTGAATGCAAACCTGTGCTTCTAATATATTTTCTATGATGATAGTCATGCTCATGTCCATGTTTACTTTTCGGACTTTAGTTTTGAAGTTTTGTGATTTTCAAATGCTTGCATTTTTTGTCTAATATATGCACCAGTTTTTCCAACTCCAACATGGCCGGCCTCTCTTTACGGATCCAACGTGCACGAGCAAGCTAGCGGTCGAACGAGTGAATGCGCTCACTGTCATAGCTGAGCCCAACGGTAGCCGGTAGGATTGCAATGTAACCTATTCTTTCGAAAGTTTGACTTTTGGCTAGTCGGCCTTGCCCCTACAATAATACTTAGAGCAACTCCAAGAGACTCTCTAAATTTATCAAGATTACTAGATTTAGAGATTTTGATTAAAAAGTTACCTTCCAACAGCTTCTTTATTTAGTTATGTAAACATAGTCACTCTCCATTCCGGATTTTTCGCTTTTTAAATATAGAAAAGAGAATAGCTTTTCAGAGTGCACACAAGATATAGAAAAGCTATTGGAAAACGGAAACATATAGAAAATGATTTTTATACAAATGACTCTCTAAATGAGGATTTAGAGAGTGGGGTTTAGAGAGACTCTTGGAGATTCTCTTACTTGTGGTCATTGCTCATAGTCACATTCATTGAGTTGAACTAATATTTAAAAGTTTGGTCAAACTCTGATTTATTATATTTTTTTTATGTCAAGCTTTGGCTTGACTTTGGTCAAACTTGCACTGTAAAGTATAATTATGCTTCAAACTTTTTATTATTATTATTTGAACTCTAATTGTTTGGGGTGTCCCTTGGAGTCAACACTAGGTTTGACTCTAGTCAAACAAATGATTAAATTCAAAGTATGCTTCAAATTGTTTTAATTTGGAACCTAATTTATTGAGTTGTCACAGTTTTCCTTATGACTTAGTAAAATATATAAATATTCTTCAAGCGCACAGAACCACCGCTCTAGCACTTCACCTGGGAGTATCCCGAGGTATCGTAATTTATATTTCCGCAGGGAAGCTTTGGCAAGAATACTAGTGAACAGATATTCGAGACTATCAGAGAAGGGTACACAACTAGACAAGACAGGGGATAACGGTTGTTGGCACTCCTTACGGCCTACAGATAAATCCGCAAGAGGACAGGGGCTGTTGGTACTCCTTACGGCCTACAGATAAATCCGCAAGTGGACGGATACCGATGTAGCTTTCACCCGGGAGTATTCCAAGGTATCGATTTCCACGGAGAACGAGAAGTGGACTGATTCTAAACTAAGTTGTCCTTAATAGATGGATGGAGTGAATGAGGTGGATGACAACAACAAAGAGAGAAGAGGAGTGATAGGAAGGTAGAGAGGGTACGAGTCTGATAGAGGTACTCTACCGATTGATCGAGCAGATCAGAGGATACAGATAGATACTTGCTTCGGGACAAAGGAACCTATGACACGCAGAAAGGGATGAGAAGGGGTGTCACCAGATCCTAACTGGCGAATCCTACGGACTGGAACTAACGTGATGGACTACAAAGACCGGAAGGGGTGTCATCACCTTACGGCTACCACCTCCGTTGTGACGGGAATAAACTAAGTTAGTCTCAAGTATAGGCACCATGCCTACATTAGTCAACTAATACTTATCTCCTATAGAAACATAAGAACCCAAGCTAAGCAACCAGTATACAGTTATACCAATCAACTAAGCATTGAACGAAGAACCAGCAAGCATATAAAAGTAAGAACTGAATGCTCAATTAATCAAAGAGAAATACAAGAGTTACCAGACAAGACCCGGATGTTACTCAAAGCAGAGCCGCATCCATAGAGGTACAGCTTGAAGAGGGGCCGACACTCCAGCTCCTCTCTGGGACGCTCACCTCTCCTCTCTCTCTATTCCTACTGATACAAGTGGTGGAACTTCGCAACGCCTACTCACTCTTGTGTTGTGTGTCTTTGGCAGGTGCTGGAGGTCTCCATTTATAGCAAGGAAGGACGGTTTGAGGTGGAGCAGCAGCCAAGCAATCTCTGGAGCGGTGCCGGGCAGTTCGGCCGAATATGCCGGTTCGGCCGAACCCTGTGGTTCGGGCGAACTGCCATGTGGCACCGCCTCAACTTCTATGGCCTTGATCTCTCCTCCAGGTCGGTTCTGAGGCGGTGGAGCCAGTTCGGGCGAACTGGGGGGTTCGGCCGAACCGACCTTTGCGCCGCCTTTGTCCCTCCCACGTGCTGGATCACCTCCTGGGTCGGTGGGTAGGTCGGTTCCTCGGTCTGGGCTGTGTTGGAGGCCTTCTGGTGGACTGACATGCTTCGGTCGAGATGGACTTGGGCCTCTCCCATCTTCCGGTCCACTGGGTTCATAGACGGAGTTCGGTCGAATCAAGGGATTCGGCCGAACACATCTTTTCTTATGCTTTTTGCCTCAACTCTTGTCATGTGCCTCCTGGAATCGAATAAACACCAAAACTCATAGAAATGGTTAGAAATAAGTCCTATAGCTATGGTGTGTGATTCCATTGTGTTTATTTTATACTTGGTTGGAGGTCGGAAATCGGTCCGTAACAACCACCAACAAGCTCATCCAAACATAGATCTTTGCTCGTCCCGAGTAAAGAATTGAAAATAGAGCAAGACTAAGATAAGGGTTCTTTCATGAAATGAATGAGTGCATATTGATTACCTCAAACCTTTCTCCATACCTGTGGATTTGAAGTGGCTACTCCCTGGATCTTGGGCGGTTGATGAATGGAACAGCTCTTACAACAAAGTCCATCTTGGTCATCCTGCACTCGGGGTTTTCTAAAATTTTCAAAAACAAATGACCCTTGTCCTTTCATCCCCTGATACTCTCATGCTCTCTGGAGTCACTCTCTTTCTCTTATCACTCGCTCTCTTTTGTATGTCTCTTTTTTTCAGGTGGTGATCTTATCAAGACATATATTTCTGTTAAGCCGAAGACTGGTTCCTAGAGATATGTCAATCACCTTTGATCAAATTGCAAGTTTGAGATGAAAAGCTCATTGTTGGTCCTCAGCCTTATGACCCCCTTTTCTTTTTTTTCTTTCCTTCCCTTTTGGGAATTCTTTTTTTTCATATATATATATATATATATATATTGCATCTTTGGACTTTCATGAGTCCTTTATTCTTCTCATCATCATTTTTTTCAGGGTATCACCAACGCATGAGGACTTCTAATGCAGCTCTTAGGATATATATATGCTTGCAAATGATCTGGGGTAACCAGACTGTCTCTAGGGACTCAGAATTCGACAAGACATTATACTAGTCATGATAAGCTTTTTCAGGGAATGATCTCTCAAGTATATGTGTCAAGTGGATCTAGAGGTATGTGGAAGGGATGAAACGATAGGGTATGATTTTATATTTTCAAAATAAATTCACCCGAATGGTATAACGAACAAGAGGGCTGTTTTATCAAGTCATATGACATTCATTACCAACTTAGACCAGGGGGTCCTAACATGAGAGATTTGACAGGCATGTGGATACTTAGTTTGAAATATACAACAAGCACAATTCATGGCATGAAAAACAACCGATAATGTTTCAATTAAGTGATTTGTGCAAGTCTCCAGCATTGAAACATGGCAACACAGAGAAACCAAAAGTGAACAGGAGTAGGGAGTGCAAACCAGTGTGCGTGCGCAGTGTGGTTGAGTTGGGCTGGTTCGGCTGAACAAACCAGCTTGCTCGAACGAGCCAGTTCACCCGAACCAAATGGTTCAGCCGAACGGGCTGTCCTTCACGGTCTCGTCCTGTTCCTCCACTGTGTCATCCCTGTACTCGTATAACATCTATTTAAATTGGGCATTCTCTGACTGGCTCAACTGCACAAGTCAGAGCATTATTTTGGACAATTCAAACTAAGTTATTATTTTATTTTATTTTATTCACTAAGCTAAACTTTGGGAAAACAAACATTGGAAGGGAAATAAAGAGAGCACCTCCTAAACACTGATTTAAGCAAAGGGAAATTGAAATGGGAAATAAATTTAAACTAATGGTGCTCTAAAAGATACAACCATAGGACATCTACTCTATAGGTGGATCGTAAAGGTCTGGATGTCCTATGGCTTTGGCAAACCTCATGAATTTTATTGTGAAAGCTCGACAGAGGACATTGATCTAGTCATCCGTGTCCATATGTCGAGGTTTGCTTCTAGTGACCATCTCATTTAGGTTGTCCAAATTCTAGCGAGTTTGTGCTAGTTCTTCTTCAGGATCTTCAACCGCGGGTTCCTCTTCTTCCTCCTTCATGGATTTCTCCGTTGGTGGATTTGTGAGAATTTTTCTTGTGATACTCTTGGAGAGGGAACCCTTGGGTGAGGAAAGGTCTTTGGATGAGGATTGGGTGGCCATGGTGTCAAGGAAATGCATGCACTAGGTTGTGCTTGGGAAAGAGATGGAGGAAAACGATAGTCCATGACTAGAGATCGAAAAAAAACAACTTTTCCAGCGTTTTCCTAGTGACTCCGGAATAAGGTGGTATAGAGATAGGATCTGAGATTCAAGTGGATGTACATGGGGCAAAGAAAAGGGTCCTTCGGTCAAACCAACATGGTTTGGCTGAATTGTCCTAGTTTGCCCGAACCAAAGTGGTTTGGTATGCCCAGAGTGTTTGAAGGAGCCTATCTCTTCCAGTGCATTCCAATCTCGTTGATGGTCTTTTGCAGAATGTTCTTGAACTGTGTATTGGATGTTCTGCTTGATCACTAGTTTGGGGGTGATAAGATGTGGCTATAATATGCTGCTCCCCCAAACATGAATCTTTCTAGAAGGTGGAGTCAATGAAATAGGAGACTAGCCTAGGGATGCTAAAGCAAGGAAAGATGTTTACATGGGACATTTGCTTAGCGTGCCTGGTGGCTGCGGCTCGATGGGGCATGGCTTGTACCCAATTAGAGATGGGATCTATGGCTACCAGAATGAACTCGTAGTTCTCTGAGTTAGGGAAAGGACCCATGGGGTCTATTCCCCGTACATCAAAGATTCTACTACTGGTAAGCGGCTTTGCGTCTCTTATATTCCCGTGTTTCTGGCAGCTTGGGCATCTCTTGCTAAATTTCTTAGCATCTCCATATTGCTAGACCATGGAATTTGTTCTGAACACTCCATAGTTACCTCCATAAGGTGTTGCAAGATATCTCTCCCCGTCTTTATGTGCCTTAGGTGTAGGTATGCATCATCTAAGGAGTCAAATCCGGAAGAGACATGGGTCGTCCCATAGGTGAAGTCTGCTCTCATAAACCAATCTTTTCCTGTTTTCACCTAATGGGACGTACCCTGCCACAATGAAGACTATGTTGGCGTACCACGGCTCTGGTGTTGTGACCTTGAGGAGCGTATATCCAAGACAGACCCAGCGGGTACGTCTTGGGTTTGCATCCTTTTTGTTCAAAAGATACCTCAAAGAAGCATGGTCTGGATAGACTATGACCTTTGCCCCAACTAGGTAGGACCAAAATTTATCTATAACGAACACAATTGCTAAGAGTTCCTTTTCCATGGTTGTGTAGTTGAGCTGGGGCCAGTGAGCATAATGCTTCTTGTCCTTGGTTTGGCCCACAACATCTCCTACGGCAAAATCGCTCGCATCACACATGATTTCTAGCGGGATGCTCCAGTCGGGAGGCTAGATGATGGGAATGAAGTTGAGTGCTTTCTTAAGGGTTTGAAAGGAAGCATAGCACTCTTGATCATAGATGAGAGGGGTTTCCTTTGCTAAGAGATTGGTCAACGACCGGGCTATTAGATAGAAATTTTCGATGAGACACTTATAAAGCGCGGTGTGGCCAAGGAACTACGAATCCCCTTTACTCGTGGGAGGTGGAGGCATAGGTTCGTATTAGGGAGTATGACAGGGGAAGATGATGGCTTTTGGCTTTGAATCTAATCATTCCCCGATCAAAGACGAATCTTCGTGATAATTTCCTTGCAACCCCAAGAGAAGATAAGATAGGGATATGATGTGTGTGAAGGTTAGGAGTAATCCCTTTTATGTCTTGGACCGAGTGTCCAAAGACTGATTGATCTTCCTCCAGGATAGTGAAAGTCTGATGGGTTTCAACGTTGGAGAACTTGTCACTGAGGGTCACTGGAGTGTGTTCGTCCTTAAAGAGGGAAGCATACTTTAGTCTAGGGGGAAGAGGCTTAAGTTCAACTGGAGGATGAATCTCTTCTTCCTCCATAAGGAATTGGGCATCTTCATCTAGGAAATGTTGCTCTACATCTATCAAGGATGTTGACATGACCTCCTCTATAGGATCAGGATCGGGGTCTGCCTCTATAGGTGTGTTCAAGGGATAAGAGACTGGGACAAGTTCTTCTCCGATCCTAAGCTCTACTAGCTGATGTGGTGAATTTTCTAGGATTCTCATGATCGGCCTACCAATAAAGATGGATTGTGTGGAATCGTTGGGTAGGTCAAAGATATGGAAATCCAAGAAAAGTTCAGGGTCATTAATCTTAACGGGCATGACCCGCAAGATCCCTAAACATTCGAGGATCCTTCCCGATGTGAACCTTAGACGTTTCTAAGATGATGACCATGGTTCATCGGGAAGTTGAGCTCGCACCAAAGAGCTAGAGATTATGTTGATTCTGAGGCTCGGGTCATACCCGATTTCCTTGTCTATGCCCATTACTTCACAAATGATTGTTCGGATTCTGTTGGGCATTTTAACGACCTCGGTTGAGGCTTCAACCTCGTCTAGCCATTCCTGATTCATAATAGCAGAGAGACGTCCTAAGTATTCTCTCTAGTATTCTAGTGCCTCCTTGTCGGGTAGTGGATCCTTTTGCTCTACGCATTGTTCCAATGGGTAACTTCTTGCACTCCCTACGTTATCGAATAGATCGTCATCAAAATCGTAGGGAGTGGTGTAGAGTGGATGATCATAGTCCAGGCTAGAATAAGGTTGTGCTTCAAAATGAGCTTTGGGTTTTGATGTAATGGAAGAGTTGATGGTTTTAGATTGTAGGTGTACATGCTCTCTAGGTTTAGGCTGCTTCTCTTCTTCATCGGGGAGTTCGTCATAGACTCTAGTGTAGGGAGTGTCGTCCAGGATACGTTCCAGCACTATCCTCGCTTCACAAGGAGTCAAATGAAAAAACGACCCTTTTGAAGCAGAATCCAAGAAAATGGTAGCTACGGGACAGAGGCCAAGGCTGAAGTGTTGAAGAATGATAGGTTCTGACAAGCCTAAGTCTGGTCCGGAAGCTAAGATTTTCTTGAAACGAGCCCACGTAGCTCCTAACGATTCTCCATCTAATTGCTTAAAGGTGATGATTTCCGCTCGGAGGCTAGCTACCTTAGAGATTGGGAAGAAATTTAGACATAATTTTTCTCTAAGGGTCTCCCAACTTCCTTCTATAGTACTGACAATCAGAGAGTACCATTTCTTCGCTCCTCCTGCTAATGAAAATGAGAATAGCTTCCATTTGAGTGTCTCTTGTGTCATACCCGCAATGGTCAGGCACGAGCAGAGTTGCTCAAACTCGCGCAAATGCACGTATGGATTCTCGACATTTGTTCCTGAGAACATTTGCTCTCGAACCATGGCTATAAAGCCGGGACGTAGCTCATAGCCGGGTGTGGATATGGGATGTGATGAAGGTGGTGGCTCCAAACAATCGCCCTTTGGAGCCGAATGTTGGCGTAAGGTGAGAGTAGAATCCATATGGATAGATGGTGGTAGGATACACGGACAACTTGGGTCAGTCTGTCCCCAAGGAAATGGGACAGGTTCACGTCACCAACCATAATATGAAGCAAGCTTTATAGTGAAGCGGACGGATACCGATGTAGCTTTCACCCGGGAGTATTCCAAGGTATCGATTTCCACGGAGAACGAGAAGTGGACTGATTCTAAACTAAGTTGTCCTAGGTAGATGGAATGGAGTGAATGGTATGGATGAGGTGGATGACAACAACAAAGAGAGAAGAGGAGTGATAGGAGGGTAGAGAGGGTACGAGTCTGGTAGAGGTATTCTACTGATTGATCGAGCAGATCAGAGGATACAGATAGATACTTGCTTCGGGACAAAGGAACCTATGACACGCAGAAAGGGATGAGAAGGGGTGTCACTAGATCCTAACTGGGGAATCCTACGGACCTGAACTAACGTGATGGACTACAAAGACCGGAAGGGCTGTCATCACCTTACGGCTACCACCTCCGTTGCGACGGGAATAAACTAAGTTAGTCTCAAGTATAGGCACCACGCCTACACTAGTCAACTAATACTTATCTCCTATAGAAAGATAAGAACCCAAGCTAAGCAACCAGTATACAGTTATACCAATCAACTAAGCATTGAACGAAGAACCATAAAAGTAGAACTGAATGCTCAATTAATCAGAGAGAGATACAAGAGTTACCAGACACGACCCGGATGTTACTCGAAGCAGAGCCGCATCCGTAGAGGTACAGCTTGAAGAGGGGCCAACACTCCGGCTCCTCTCCGGGATGCTCACCTCTCCTCTCTCCCTATTCCTACTAATACAAGCGGCGGAACATTGCAACACCTACTCACTCTTGTGTTGTGTGTCTTTGGCAGGTGCTGGAGGTCTCCATTTATAGCAAGGAAGGACGGTTTGAGGTGGAGCAGCAGCCAAGCAATCTCTAGGGTGGGGCCAGGCAGTTCGTCCGAATATGCCGGATCGGCCGAACCCTGTGGTTCGGGCGAACTGCCATGTGGCACTGCATCAACTTCTACAGCCTTGATCTCCCCTCCAGGTCGGTTCGGAGGAGTTGGAGCCAGTTCGGGCGAACTGGGGGGTTCGGCCGAACCCGGGTAGTTCGGCCGAACCGACCTCTGCGCCGCCTTCGTCTCTCCCATGTGCTGGATCACCTCCTGGGTCCGTGGGTAGGTCGGCTCCTCGGTCTGGGCTGAGTTGGAGGCCTTCTGGTGGACTGACGGGCTTCGGTCGAGATCGACTTGGGCCTCTCCCGTCTTCCGGTCCACTGGGTTCATAGACGGAGTTCGGTCGAATCACGGGATACTCTGGTAAGGGAGAGAAGAGATAGATAGCTGGGAGGACAACGAGAAGAGATAGAGGACTCCTGGATACTTTATCTACCTATGTCACTCTAGCTTAGAGATACAGCGGCTACAGAGCCAGCACTAGAAGATCTAGGTTAACTCTATTGTCTTAGCTTCAGGACAAGGGAACCCGTGACACACAGAAAGGGATTAGAAGGGGTGCAACCAATTCCCAACTGGGGGATCCTACAGACCGGAACTAACATGATGGGCTACGAAGACTGAAAGGGTTGTCACCACCTTACGGCTACCACCTCCGTTGCGACGGGGGAGAACTAAGGCCACTGGCTAGTCTAGGAACCACTCCTACACTAGTCAACAACTACTTACTCTGCTAGCAAGAGCAAGCAACCTTGTCAATACTCTTGGTGATAATTCACCTCCAGTATCAAGCAAGATCGAAGAACCTGCCAAGACAAAGACTTAAACAAGAACTACAAGCACTAGAACTATAACTGACTATAGTCTATATAGATGCAACTAGAATAAAGTAAAAGCAAGCTATAAATGATGAAGGCAAAGTGATAAAGATAACTTTATTGATAACTCAAAGTCTTACAAAAGGAAAAGTAAAAGATATAAGAGCTTATACCAGAGCTTCTGAAGACGACTCCGGAACCTCGGAGGCACAGCTCGACTCAACTCTAACTCGCAACTAAACTATCCTAACTCTACTAGAACAAGTGGAATGAAAGAGCTCCTTGGCTTGGTGTGTGTGAAACCGTGGCTTGGAGCCTTCAATTTATAGCTGAGCAGGTCTGTGGAGCTTGAGTAGCAGCCAAGGGAGTGAGGAGGCGGTGCCCGGCCAGTTCGGCAGTTCGGCCGAACCGTGGGATGCACCGTCCTTTGCTCCCATGGCCTGGATGCACTCCTGGGATGCGGTGCTGGCTTGGGGCCGGTTCGGCCGAACCGCCTATGTTCGGCCGAACTGGGCTTTCGGCCCAGTAGCGCCCACCTGCACCGCCTCTAGCTCCTGGACCCCCTGGGCTGGCTCCTGATGCTGTTCTTCGGGTTGTGTGGGCCTAGAAGTGACGTGGCAGTGGTCCAATTGTTATGCTCGGTCATTGCTGACGTGGACGGCCTCCGGTTATGCTTCTCGCTATCTACGGCTAAGGGGGGTAACCGGCCGAATCGTATCGTTCGGCCGAATCGGTCAATTCCTACCCCTATAGCACGCATTTCTCGTTGTTGTACCAGCACAAGTGACACTCACCAAAACTCATGGAACTTTATTAGAAATAAAACCTAAGTACATGGAATGTTGCATAAAGCCTCATTTATTCCCGAGTATTGATGGTCGAAATTGGGTTGTAACGACCGCCAACAAGCTCCCCCAAGCTTAGCCCTTTAGGGCTGTAACGACCGCCAACAAGCTCCCCCAAGCTTAGCTCTTTGCTCGTCCTTGAGCAAAGATAAAAACTTAGGCTCGGTGGATCAGGAGTTGCTACAATGTCATTTCTTTTGCAGGTAACTTTATAATCAACTAATGCTCAAAAATACTTGAATTGTAGGCAAAGTTTTTTAGTACTCAAATTTACTTGAATCAATGGCAAAGTTTTAACTCATCATTTTACCTATGGGGCTTATAGCAATCTCCTTATCTTGGGCGGTTGAAAGGATGAACAGTTTAAATTCAGTTTTATTCCACTTTACTCTTTTCAGGATCCCATCTCGTTGTTTTTTCACAAGTTTTGAAAACTACAAATTGTTCCTCAATTGGCACACTCGATCGCTCAAGTGTATTTGAATCCTCACCAAAGGCTTGTGCCTTCTTTTTCATCCTAACATCTAATATGGCTTTTTGTGTGGCTTAGGGACAAGGGATGAAGGCCTGCATGCATCTTATATTTTGCTAAGTCAGAGACCGGATCTCTGAGGAAACAAATCACACCTTAAGATCGAGAAGTGCAAGTGTGTGGGATATATAGAGTGGAATATGGTGAAATGGAATATGGTGGAACTCCTTGGAATGAATCTTCCTCTCCTTGATTAATTTTTGAGAACATGGGCTATCTTTTATTCATATTTTTGCCATGCCACTTGGCATGCTTTTCTTTTCTCTTTCTTTTTGCCATGCTCTTTGGCATGCTTTTTTTTTCTTTTTATTTTTGCCATGCTTCTTTGGCATGCTTTTATTTTTGCATAGCCCATGTCTCTATCAAGAATATTTGGAGACGGGAATCAGAGAACATTGAGCATTTATTTTTGTTGATGGGTAATGGCAAAGTTTGCTAACTCCCAATGTAGGAATTGCAAGTGAGGGGTGGTATGTGTGTACGTGGATCTCGGTCTCTAAGAATATGAAAGCTTCACTCAAAGGTCACAACAATTTGACAAAGCTCACTAAGATAACAAGCAGCATATGAGTAGAAATTTTCAACTAAGCTTAACATATGGCTCTGGTAGTTGTTTCGACCAATGAGGAACATGTTTCATTTTAAAAGCATAAATCTCCGAGATTTTCCCCGTACTAAGAGCAGAAATAGAACTCAACCAAAGTCTCACTATATCAATCCCACAACAGCTTAGACTTGGAATAAAACATGTGCTCCCACAAGGTTTTCAGGTTCATTATTACTCATGCCACATAACTCAAGCGGTATCAAGCAGCTAGTTGCAACAAAGTACTTGCAAAATTAATGACAGCAACTATTCATCATTTCCAAAGTGAGAGGCATATGATTCATTCCATGCATAGTTGGGAGTTATTTTATTCAAGGGAAATATTTTTGGTATTTTCTTTTTAAATGCAAAATAAAACATGAAGGAAAGGGAAATGCAATTGAATGACCGAAGTGCTGGGTAAGTCGGGACGTACCTGGTGAGGGTCCTCCCCCAAGCTTGGATTCTTCACTGGTATGGATTAAAAATAGATACTGAGTCAACTGGTCTGCCTGCTCGTGGACATCGTGCTGGATGGACGCTACCATCCCGCTATTCTCTTGGTGATACTGAGAATGGCGGGCTAGCGTGTCCTGGATATCTCGAGTACGGTCGTCGATGACATCGACTCGGTTGGAGGTGTAGGACAGCTCCCGACCGTAGTTTTAGCGCGCGGACTGTGAGTATCTAGGAGTGTATGGCTGGGAGGCATTGTCGTACTAGCTCCTAGACCACTCAGAGTCCGTGCTCTGACCGTAGTCCCAGCGTCCTGAGGCGAAGTAGTTCAGTTCCTGGTGTTGTCTAGAGCCTCCTGCTCCGGACGTCCTAGCACCGGTGTACATGTCGTAGGTGGCCTCGAATGCGGACGTGCGTCGGTGCGGCATCTGTGGTGCATCCTCTGGCTCCTATGAGGTGGCGAGCCCAGCGTCACGCCTAGCTCATCCCCTCATGACTGGTCCGTCACCTGCAACGCTATGTCGGGCGGGCTCTCTCCGAGGTGGAGAGTCGTCTGACTCGGTACTCAATTGAAGAGTCAGTTTAGGGGTGGTATACAACCTCAGTGCTGCACAAGGTAGAGGCACTTCGGTTGTATAGCCACGGTAAATCATAACCAGCGTTGCGTCAGGCGTTCATCGTATCATGTGGGCCTGCACAAAGTGCTCAGCATCCACGATGGAACGCTCTGTCTCAACGTACGTGTGCCGGGCGCCCTGAAGAACGCCCATATGGTTAGCGAGGCGAGTGACTAAAGAAGTCATCGCCATGCTAACCACACGAGAAATGTGAGACAACCAGTGACTAATCATATCCTTCACAGGCGAATAAGGAATTTGCTTGACCATAGCAAAAAGAACCCGCAACTCAATTGTGTTAACGGGGCGCACGTTTGCCCGGGGGAACACCGTCATAGACACCCATCGATGTATGAAATGCAAAGTAGGGTTATGAATACTGTTCGTGTGAGGTGCATGACAGTTGGTATTCCCCGAAATCTTTTTCCAAAACACAGCCCGATCAAATCTATTCAGCGCTTTGTTCGGGTCTAAAGAACAACGACTTGAAAACCCGAGACCCGGACTGAAATCCCTCCAAGTGCAAAAGAACTATTGGTTGATAAATCGAAAGCAAATCCCCCCATTTTCCGGAACCAAAGTCGAAAGAAATTCGAGGGTGAGCAAGTACGAACCTTCCTTGTTGATGCGCCAGAAAATTTCCCAGCCAATGGCCTGGAAAATCTCCGAAAACTCCTCGTCCATCCCCGTTTTTCTGAGCTCCTTTAGTCGAAGCTCGTTGAAGGTGTTCTGCTCCCACTCCTGAGGTTGATGTCGTTCACGCTCAGGAGCTGCCTGGCCGGGGGTGTGGCATGGCCCCATCCTGAGCCGGCTGCTTCTTGTTCGTCAGTGTCCATCTGGCTCGAGCCTTGGGATGGAGCTGGGGAGCTCCCAGCATCGTCTGTGCGGCAGCTAAGCCGGGTTGAGCGATGGAGTGCGGCGATGAACTTCGACATGATTCCTGCAAAAGATTAGTGCAACAACAACTAGCCGAAGGACTGAATATATGAGGTTAGCACAAGAAAATCAAGTCAGTCGTCCGAGATAGTTAGTCGTTCTTGCGGGAATGAAAACCACCACAAAAGGTTAGTCGTTCTTGTGGGTGTCGGTGACCAACACAAATAGGTCCACAATTTCAGCACAAAGATCACAACAAAAGCAAAATATTTTTGGGATTTTCTAGTGATGCAAGTGAACCAAAAATTGAACAAGAACTTGGGAAGAACTTGAGCACAAGAATGAGAGATAGAGAGAGAGAGAGCTCCTAGCAGAAATTTTCAGAATGGAAGTGTGTGTGAATGAGCAAGCAAGCAAGGAGGCATGGCCAGCATTTATAGGCCGAGGGGGAGCAGTCGTGGCCGTTCGGCCGAACGGCCTGGTTTGGTCGAACCAGCCCTGGTGGCCGGCACACCCCCTTGTGGGTGCTGCACCCACCTTGCCTTGTTTTCACGCCAAGCTTGTGTGGCCAAAATTTCCCTAGGTCATGTGAGTGGATTTTAGTGGTAGGTAGGATGGAAATGTGACATGACCAAAGTGGAATTATTCCCCCATGCTGCCATGTTTTGTGATAATTGGTGAGTGTGCAGCCATTTTTAGTGGGGTAGACATGTTTGGTGCTGGTTGGTGGTGATGGTAAATAAATGGAGATGTTCTAGAAGGGGTAAAAAATGATGAAAGTTACAAATTACACCCACTTCAAAAGCTTGCAAAATTTTTTATTCTCTCTCAAATTAGTTACTCAAGTGGTTCATTTATTTTTGAAAGGGAAACATGCAAATGCAATGATAGAAAATAAAATTTGGAAGGGAAACATGAGATACATACCGGTTTTCCTCGCAGCGAGAGCTCAGTTTTTAAGTCCGCGAGCGGGACTTCTCCTGTCTTCAGTTGCTTTTGTCATCGTCCGGTCCCAGAGTGGATGACTCAGATGATGCAACTTTCTTCTACCACATTTTCTTGTTCTTCTTAAGTGTCGGTGGCGGTGGGATCGGCGTCTCAGGAGAATTCCAGAGGGCTTCTCTTCCTCATATTTCTTTACGAGGAAGTCCATTTCTTCTGTGCTTGTTGGTTTTGTCGGCTCGTTCCAGTTGAGCTGCTCGCCACCGAGTATTTCCAGCTCTCCATTAATGAGAGCTTTAAGGAAACACTTGGTGCTCCTCTGCTTCGGCGTGAGTGGTTCTGCCTTCTTCTCTTCCCGAGGTTGGAATTTGAAGTAAGTCAACCTTCCGTCGATACGGAACGAGATTTCTCTTGCATCCATATCGATCCTAGCCCGGGCGGTGTTCAAGAACGGCTGGCCCAACACAAGGGGAAATGAGTGTTCGTTCCCCATGTCGAGGATAACGAAGTCCACAGGAACATGTCGTCCCCAGATCCGGACCGGTACATTCTCGATCAGCCCCTCGGGGTAGCGGATGGTTGAGTCCGCAAGCTGTAGCTGGGCAGTTGTAGGTGACAATGTAGGGTAGCGTAATTTCTTAAATAATACCTTAGACATGATGTTTACGCTGGCCCCCAGATCATAGGGTGCATCATCAATGCGACGATTCCAGATCGTGCACTGAATGATGGGTACTCCGGGATCCTCCTTCCTGTCCGGAGAGGTCTTGATCATCGCCCTTTTCAGCTCTTGGCAGGTAAGTCCATCTTGGCGTGAACACACTACAAGACATCTTACCATGCCTTGTAGTGATAGCATTTACTGTTTCGATGGAAGGCTCGGGTTGCCCCGGAATCTTCCCCGATTCAGTAACATGAACAGCAGCAGCCAACTGAGCGACTTGAGTTTCTATCATTTTATTAAAGCTCAGTTGATTTTTCATGGCAGAAGAAAACGATTCCATCCTAGAGTCTATGTTTTTCAGAGTTTTATCATTAGCAGCAAGCTTTTTATTGATGTTTTCAGTTATTTTCATCAGGCCAAACACAAGATCTCTAAGAGACGGCTAATTATTGAAATTCCTGGAATTGTAATTGTTACCTTATTGAGGCCTCTCAAAAGGGAGGTTTGGGTGCGAAATCAAGCCTTGATTGCCGTAGTTGTTCGGTCGGTACCCGTTGTTGTTGGAGTTGTTGACGTAGTGGGCATCTTCTCGCGTTTCAGGGCAGTCATTCCCCGAATGGCCAGTGTTGCCACAGACTTCGCAGGTCATGCGAGCGTCCATGGCTTGCACCATTTCTTAAGCAGGGGCCTCCAATTTCTTCATCAGGAGGTCCATCTTGGTAGCGAGCATGTCCAAAGCTTCAACTTGATGAACTCCTCGCGATCCCATGCCTCCGGGACTACTTCATCTTTTAACTACTTGAAACTAGCTATTTTGTTCCGGAGGGCGTTGGTTTTCCCAACCAGAAAAAATTTTAGCAAGAAAGCGCCAATGCATTTATCCCAAGTGTCTATAGCTTCGCGGTTAGCATAAAACCATTGTTTTGCCTTGCCTAGTAATGAGAATGGAAATAAACGAAGGCGAATTGCATCGATACTTACTCCGCTTATGGTGAACGTGTTGCAAATCTCTAGGAAATGCTGGAGATGAGCATTGGCGTCTTCATGTGGCTTGCCGCAGAACGAGCTAGCCTGCACCATGTTGATGAAGGCTGGCTTCAGCTCGAAACTACCATCTCCGACTGGCGGAGCTGGTCCGGTATGCACGTTCTCGCTTGATGGAGCGGAGAACTCGCGGATCGTCTTGCCGGCCATCCTCAATGAAGCTGGGGTCACGACGGGAAAGACTGGGTTCGTCGGAGTGAGTTGCTTCTGAGGAGGTACAACACGGGGTCGTACTTTTCTCACAAGAGACTCAGGATTTTCTTGGAAGTTTGACGGTAGTTGGAAACCAGTCATGCACTGCTCTGTTCCACAAAGACCAACGAACAGAGCAAGGATAAACCCGCTTGAGTAGCGGTACTCAACTAAGATAGCTCAAGATAAAAGTTCAAAAATAATCTAGCCAAAGACTTCCCCGGCAACGGCGCCAGAAATGCTTGTTGGCACTTCTTACGATCCAATATCAGAATTGAGAATCCTGGTACTGGGGTAAGGAGTGTTTCAGTGGTTTTCCTTATGGCTTAGTAAAATATAGAAATATTCTGCAAGCGCACAGAATCACCGCTGTAGCACTTCAGCTGGGAGTATCCCGAGGTATCGTAATTTATATTTCCGTAGGGATGCTTTGGCAAGAATACTAGTGAACAGATATTCGAGACTATCAGAGAAGGGTACACAACTAGACAAGACAGGGGATAACGGTATTGGATAGGAGTGGATATACCGGACACACAGCTCAAGGGATACTCTGGTAAGGGAGAGAAGAGATACATAGCTGGGAGGACAACGAGAACAGATAGAGGACTCCTGGATACTTTGTCTACCTATGTCACTCTAGCTTAGAGATACAGCGGCTACAGAGCCAGCACTAGAAGATCTGGGTTAACTCTATTGTCTTAGCTTCGGGACAAGGGAACCCGTGACACACAAAAAGGGATGAGAAGGGTGCCACCAATTCCCAACTGGGGGATCCTACAGACCGGAACTAACGTGACGGGCTACAAAGACCGAAAGGGCTGTCACCACCTTACGGCTACCACCTCCGTTGCGATGGGGGCAAACTAAGGCCACTGGCTGTTGGCGGTCGTTACAACCCAAATCCGACCACCAATACTCGGGATTAAATGAGAGACTATGCAACATGAACATATCCGACCACCAATACTCGGGAATACATGAGGTTATATGCAACATTTCCATGCATTTAGGTTTATTTCTAATAAAGTTCCACGAGTTTTGGTGAGTGTCATGTTTGCAGGTACAATATCACGAAACACGTGCTACAGGGGTCGGAAATGACAGAAACAGCCGAACGACATGTTCGGCCGGTTACCCCCCTTAGCCGTACGAATTGTTCATCCACAGTTGGCTTATGGCATCTTCTGGGGAATGGCAACACATTTGGTTCGTAAAACTCGTGAGGGGCCGCCTTTCCTTCCTTCTGCGGACTTGTCTTCTGTGGTTCTGCTGCGGCCTCCTCTTCTTCGCTATCACTGTCTTATTTCCCTTCCAATTTTTAATTTTTCAATTGCATTTGCATGTTTCCCTTTTCAAATTAAATGAACCACTTGAGTAATTAATTTGAGAGAGAGTAGAAAATTTTGCAAGCTTGGTTTAAATAAATGGTCTCAGTTGGTCTTTGTGGAACATAGCAGTGCATGACTGGTTTCCAACTACCGTCAAACTTCCAAGAAAATCCGGAGTCACTTGTGAGGAAAGTGCGACCCCGTGTTGTGCCTCCTCAGAAGCAACTCCTTCCGACGAACCCAGTCCTTCCCGTCGTCAACCAGGCTACATCGAGGATGGCAGCCAAAACGATCCGTGAGTTCTCCGCTCCATCGAGCGAGAACGTACGTGTCGGACCCGCTCCGCCAGTCGGAGATGGCAGCTTCGAGCTGCCAGCCCTCATCAACATGGTTCAGGCTAGCCCGTTCTGCGGCAAGCCACATGAAGATGCCAATGCCCATCTCCAGCACTTCCTGGAGATCTGCAACACCTTCACCATCCGCGGAGTAAGCACCGATGCCATTCGCCTTCATTTATTTCCATTCTCACTATTAGGCAAGGCAAAACAATGGTTTTATGCTAACTGCGAGGCTATAGACTCCTGGGATAAATGCACTAGCGCGTTCTTGCTAAAATTCTTTCCGGTTGGGAAAACCAACGCCCTCCGGAACAAAATTGCTAGTTTCCAGCAGTTAAAAGATGAAACAGTCCCGGAGGCATGGGATCGCCTCCAGGACTATATTTCTGCTTGTCCTCACCATGGTATGCAGAGTTGGTTCATAATCCAAACTTTCTATCACGGGCTGAGAAATTCTGCCCGTGAGTACCTGGATGCTGCTGCTGGAGGCTCGTTCTTCTCTCTTGAGGAGAGTCGTGCGAAGGCCCTCATAGAGAATATGTTTGAGAACCAAGGCTGGTCTGATGACCGGACTCAACCAAAGACCCGAGGAGTTCACCAAGTTGAAGCTCTGGACATGCTCGCTGCCAAGATGGACCTCCTGATGAAGAAGCTGGAGGCCCCTGCTGAAGAAACGGTGCAAGCCATGGACGCTCGCATGACCTGCGAAGTCTGTGGTAACACTGGCCATTCGGGGAACGACTGCCCCGAAATGCGAGAAGATGCCCACTACGTCAACAACTCCAACAACAACGGGTACCGACCGAACAACTATGGCAATCAAGGTTGGAATTCACGCCCAAACCTCCCGTTTGAGAGGCCACAACAAGGTAACTCATACAATTCCAGCTCTTTCAATAATCAGCCGTATCTTAGAGATCTTGTGTTTGGCCAGATGAAAATAACTGAGAATATTAACAAGAAGCTCTCTGCCAATGATAAAACTCTGGAAAACATAGACTCTAGGATGGAATCATTCGCTTCTGCCATGAAAAATCAATTGAGCTTTAACAAAATGATAGAAACTCAAGTCGCTCAGTTAGCTGCTGCTGTTCCTGTCACTGAATCAGGGAAGATTCCAGGGCAACCCGAACCTCCCCCCGAAACAGTGAATGCTATCACTATGAGACAGGGTAAGATGTCTCGTAGTATGCTTCATACTAACCTATGCAGGGAAGGTCTCAAATATCCAAGTGCTGACACCAAGATGGACTTACCTGCCGAGAGCTGCAAAGAAAGCGATCATCAGAACCTCTCCGGATATGAAGGAAGATCCTGGAGTACCCGTCATTCAGCAACGAGAACAGATAGAGGACTCCTGGCGCTCTGTGATCTGGGGGCCAGCGTCAACATCATGTCTAAGGTATTATTTAAAAAGTTACGCTACCCTACTCTATCTCCTACTACTGTCCAGGTTCAGCTTGCGGATTCAACCATCCGCTACCCCGAGGGGGTGATCGAGAATGTACCGGTCCGCATCTGGGGACGTTACGTTCCTGTGGACTTCGTTGTCCTCGACACGGGAAACGATCACTCGTTTTCCCTTGTCCTGGGCCGACCATTCTTGAACACCACCCGGGCTAGGATCGATATGGATGCGAGAGAAGTCTCGTTCCGTATCAACGGAAGATTGACGTACTTCAAGTTCCAACCACGGGAGGAAAAGAAGGTAGAACCACTCACACCGGAGCAGAGGAGCGCCGAGTGTTTCCTCAAGGCTCTCAACAGTGGAGAGCTGGAGATACTCGTTGGAGAGCAGCCCGAGTGGTACGGACCGACGGAACAAGTGAGCGCAGAAGAAATGGACCGCCTCGTGAAGAAATACGAGGAAGAGCAAGCCCTCTGGAATTCTCCAGAGACACCGATCCCACCGTCACCAACATTGAAGAAGAAAAGCAAGAAGATATGGCGGAAGAAGGTTGCATCATCCGAGTCATCCACTCCGGGACCGGACGATGACAAGAGCACCTGAAGACAGAGAAGTCCCACTCACGGACTTAAAAGCTGAGCGCTCGCCGCGAGGATAACCGGTATGTATCTCATATTTCCCTTCCAAATTTTAAATTTCCAATTGCATCTGCATGTTTCCCTTTCCAAAATAATTAAACCACCCACCAAACATGTCTACCCCACTAAAAATGGCTGCACACTCACCAATTATCACAAACATGGCAGCATGGGGGTGACTCCACTAATTTCCAACTTTGGGTCATGTCAAATTTGCATCTTACCTAACACAAACCACTCACATGACCTTGGAAAATTGTGGCCACACAAAATTTTGATGGATGTCAGCAAGTGGAGGCACTCCACTCAGGGAGGAGTGGCCAGGCCACCAGGGCCTGGTTCGCCCGAACAGCTCTGTTCGGCCGAACCAGGGACCTGCCCCCCTCGGCCTATAAAAGCTGGGGTGCTTCCATTCTGAAATTTTCTGCTAGGAGCTCTCTCTCTCTCTCTCTCTCATTTCTTTGCTCAAGTGCTTGCTCAAGTTCTTTCCAAGTTCTTGCTAAAGTTTTGGTTCACTTGCATCTCTAAAAAAATCCCAAAAATATTTGCTTTGTGTGATCTTTGTGCTGAAATTCTGGACGATTTTGTGGTGGTCACCGACACCCACAAGAACGACTAACCTTTTGTGGTGGTTTTCATCCCCGCAAGAATGACTAACTATCTCGGACAACTGACTTGATTTTCTGTGCTAACCATATATATCCAGTCCTTCGGGTAGTTGTTGTTGCACTAACATTTTGCAGGAGACATGTCGAAGCTCATCGCCGCACTCCGTCGTTCCACCCGGCTTAGCCGCCGCACGGACGATGCTGGGAGTTCCCCAGCTCCGTCCCAAGGCTCGAGCCGTATTGACATGGACGAGCACGAAGCAGCCGGCTCGGGATGGGGCCATGCCACGCCCCCGGCCAGGCAGCTCCTGAGCATCAACGACATCAACCTCAGGAACGAGCGGGAGCAGAACACCTTCAACGAGCTTCGGCTGAAGGAGTTCGAGCACACCCGTGTTTTTGAGCAGGACTTCCTCAGGATCATGGGTATGAATGAAGAGTTCGCCGAAGTTTTCCAGGCCATTGGCTGGGAAAATTTCTAGCACATCGACGAAGAAGGTTCGTACCTACTCACCCTCGAATTCCTTTCTACTTTGGTTTCAGAAACTGGGGGGATTCATTTTCAGTTTTTCAACCAAGAGTTCTTTTGCTCTTGGAGGGATTTTAGTTCGGGTCTCGGATTTGCAAGTCGTTGTTCTGTAGACCCGAATAAGGCGCTGAAAAGGTTTGATCGGGGAGGCTTTTGGAAAAAGATTTCGGGGAACACCAACTGTCATGCGCCACGCACGAACAGCATACATAATCCCACGTTGCGTCTCATGCATCGTTGGGTATCCATGACGGTGTTTCCCCGGGCAGATTTGCGCCCTGTCAACACCATTGAGTTGCGGGTTCTCTTTGCCATGGTCAAGCAAATTCCCTATTCACTTGTGAAAGACATGGTTAGTCACTGGCTGTCTCATATTTCTCGTGTGGGTAGCATGGCGACGACTTCTCTAGTCACTCGCCTTGCCAACCATCTAGGCGTCCTCCAAGGCGCCCGGCTCACGTACATCGAGACAGAGCGTTCCGTCGTGGATGCCGAGCACTTTGTGCAAGCCCACATGATACGGTTGACGCTCGACGCAATGCTAGTTATGATTTATCGTGGTTATACAACTGAAGTGCCCTTGCCTTGTGCAGCACTAAGGTTGTATACCACGCCAAAACTAACTCTTCAGTTGAGAACCGAGTCGGACGATTCTCCACCTTGGAGAGAGCCCGCTCGGCACAGCGTTGCAGGTGACGGACCAGTCACGAGGGGACGAGCCAGGCGTGATGCTGGGCTCGCCACCTCACAGGAGCCAGAAGATGCACCACAAATGCCGCACCAACACACTTCCGCTTTTGAGGCCACCTACGACATGTACACCGGCGCTGGGACGTCCGGAGCAGGAGGCTCCGAGCAGCATCAAGAGCCGAGCTATTTCACCTCAGGACGCTGGGACTACGGCCAGGACACGGACTCTGAGTGGTCCGGGAGTCGGTATGGAGGAGGGTACGACAGTGCCTCCCAGCCATATTACCCCGGATACTCACAGGCCGCGCGCTTCGACTACGGCCGGGAG
>OAMR01000438.1:871784-883830 GCA_900205405.1 Echinochloa crus-galli | reverse complement strand
CCGCCTCAGGAACCGGCCCAGCTGCACCAACAGCCGCGGCCCGCTCTCCCTCCCTCACCGCTCGCTGCCGGACGGGACCCGCATGGCAGGGAAGCAACTCGAACTCACACCCCAATGACAAGTCAATGCTAGTGTGAGCAGAATCGAAGAACCAATTAAGACAGAGACTTAAGCAAGAACTAAGAGCACTAAGAACTAGAACCGACTATAGTCTAAACACGATATAGAAGCAACTAGACAAACCGAATTCGGCTATGTAGAGAAACAAGGTGTGTTGCATGAATTAAGCACAGAGTAAGAATGAAGCAACACGGGGTAACTTAATGAATCTGTTAGATCTTGCCGAAATCTAACAGAGCCGATACCTTGGTCCATACTAGATCTTAGCCCACCGCATGGCTCATGACCTAACAGAGGAACCTTCTTGAGACCACAACTTAAATCCACCGGATGATACTAAGCATGGTAACAAGACTACTTGCATCAAAGCTTAAATCCACCGCATGATACTAAGCATGATACAAGGTTGCCGATACTTACGGAGGTCGACGGATCGATGATTCCTCTCGAAAGAATTTCGACGACACGACTAAAAGACTCGAAAGTTGGCGCAGGGCCGGTTTGTTGTGTAATTGTTCTGTCTCTATTACAATCACCATTGGTCTATATTTATACCCAGGTTTTGACATGACTCCTAATCGATTACGATTACAATATTTATTTCCAAAGATAAACATCGAGGCGCCATATTCATCTCATACCCATCATCAAATCGGCCTTCTTCCTTATATTTAATCCATGTCATCACATGTTTCCGAATGCTTCTGTTTCTATCTATAGAACAGTCCCCTTGCCGAACGACGATGGGTTCCCGACCACAGAACGCCTTTGTCGAATGCTTCGAAGAAAAACCTTTGCTGCCGAATGGTATTATTTATTAAATCCGGCCCACACGTCAGCCTCTTCCTGGTGCCAATTTTTGGTGTTAACACATGCCCCTTCAATTCCGGGACAAAAGATATTTTATCTCGGAATTGACCAGAAATACTCAACGTCTCTAGGCTAAATCCGCGCAATACCCATTTTTCCTTTTCTTAAATCTCCGGAGTTTCTGTCCAGATCCAAACCCTAGCTTATCAGCTTCTTCAAGCTCCAATCTTCAAATGGCGGACCAAGATCAAGCCCTCCGAGTAAGTTTCATTCCCCTAGGCTCATTCGGCATTACCCCCTTTTCTTTTTTTCTTTTCTTTTTGAATTGCATCTCAAATTTTCTTCTCGCCTGCTTCTGTTCTTGATAGGCCCTAGCTGCCGAAATCTTGATTCCCATCGAGGAAAAAGCAACATCTTATTTCCTTGGGCCCGTAGGAGAATCAGATTCCTCCGATTTTATTGCGGCCGAATCCCAGAGGATTCCATTCAAGACTTGATTGACAAAGCCTCACGAATGGCAAGATGCTTTCAAGAACTGGCCTCTGCCCCCAATCGCTGGCTGGAGAAATTGGTACACGAGGATTTTTGATGACAAAAGCCTCCAAACAAAGAACTGGGATAATCTCCATATCTCGCATTGCTTAGAGTTATCTCTAGCCGAGACGCCTAAGAATGAGAGCCTCCTGATTACAGCCTGCCATTTTTGGTCCAATGGTGCAAATGCTTTTCTTTTTCGTCATGGACCAATGTCTCCCACTGTGGTCGATGTTTACATGATGACCGGCCTGAATGTTACAGGAACTGTGCGTCCACATAAGCATAAAGGCTCCTCCAAGCAAACAGGAGTGAAAACAGGAGTTGGATATAAGAAATATATCCAGAATTATATGTCTGACGGCCCTTGACAGATGTTGAATATAGAGCCTTTCTGAACATGTGGCTATGTAGATTTATCTTCTGTGGTAAAGCTAATGAGCCAACCTTGAACCATATCGTGATGGCTGAAGATCTGGCTGCTGGCACACTTTTTCCCCCTCGGGAAGTATTTTCTGGGAAGTGTTTACCATATGCTCCATCAAACCACTCACCTGATGCATAACAGCAAGAAAATCCCTTGTGTTAATGGTCCCTGGTGGTTTGTTCAGATGTGGTTACAGCTGTACATGCACCAGATTGTCTCCATTGATCTCAACAATCGGCACTTCCCTTCAATTAACTACAAGGAAGGAGAAACTCAACACACCAAAGGCTATCAAACCTATGGAGAAGCTGCCTCTGCTGTATCTGTCAACAAGAACATTGGTGAACTGTTTGAGCTTTACTCCAGGGGTTTTGCTCATCCTCTTTGGTTTCCTTATCTGGACAATGATAATCTTACCTTTCCTTGTGAGTTCAGCTTTGACACTGGATGTGTGGATGCACAATCCATAGCAATTTTTAATGCTTTCATCCATCCTTGCATTCTGCCAGCAGAATTTTGTGGAGGGACGATGGTTCAGAGCACTTTTGAGTATTATCAGCCAAACATGATGGCCAGGCAATTGGGCTGTGGTCAAGTGCCCCCAAGATTGTTCCTTCATGAATTCCTTAAACCCAGGGAGATCATCAAGGATTCCATAGAAACAAGAAGGATTTTTGATTATAAATGTTGTACCACCATTTATGCACCTGAGCCTTTTGTGCCAATAACATCTGTTCATCCTTCTTTCACCCTCTGGTGGCAAGAATTTCATGATCACATCTTCAACATGCCAATTCATCCATTCTGTCTTGAATTAATGCCTGAGTACCGACCAATTTCAGAGGTAATATGCTCATCCCTCATCTGTTTTAATAACATTCCTGCTATTGATTGTAACCTTGTCATTTTGCAGGACATAGTACCTGCCCCTCTTGCCAGGACGATCCCGTACAAACTTGCAGGTCCAATATCTGCTTTGGGGCATCAATCTCCCACCTGGCTCAGCTGATGTCTAGGCAGGCCATTCTAGATCCAATTCTCACTAGGCCATCTTCTATCAAAAGAAAGACCCCTTCTCTACTTGCTACCTCTGCTGCAAAAAAGAAAAGAACAAGTAGAAGAAAACTATCCAGGTCATAATCTTTCCCCCTTGAGTATAATGCTCTTTTTTTTATCCTGCTCATTTCTATCTTTTACTATTTCAGGCCAGGACACAGCAATTGACAACCATCACAGACTCTGCCGATGCTTCATTGACTGGTATAAATTTTACCATCTTTTCCATTCTTTTTCATCGGCACGTATCCCTTTTTAATTGCAGAACAAACTTCAATGGATCAAATCTTGGAGAGCCCCCCTTCTCATCATGACTCATCTTCAGCTTCACCAGCTCTTCCTCAACCAGAAGCTTTACCTTCACCAAGAAACTCTCCAATTTCTCCTCAGCATGACACTCAAAACCCCTCTATTGAGCCTGAGAAGCCTCCTTCTCCTATTCAGGAAATCAGCAACGAGGTAAGCATAGCCATCCATTCCTCTCAATTCTCCAGTAATTTGTCACTAATTCAGCAAGAATTTCTTTTTCAGGAAAAATCTGCTTCATCAACCAGTTATTCATTTGCCTTGGATGACTTGGTTGCTGAACAAGGAGAAGAAGCATCTTCTGGTCAAGCTCTATCAGAAGAAAATCAATCAAAACTGAAAGATATTCTCTCCTTGCTGCAAAAAGATATTTAAGACCAAGTCAAGGATGCTGATCTTCTAAGGGATGTGCTTGAATCCATTGATCAAGATCTTCCTGGTGATATCAAAGCCTCTCTAGAGCCAGTCTCTCAATTAGACAATCATTTTGTTGCAGTGAAACAGGCTTTAAAGAATCAATCTTCTCAACTAGCTCTAGAACAAAGAAGGGCGTCAGCCAAGCAATCTGTGAAAGATTTGCATATTCAAGTCCAGAGCAATAAAGAGCTGCTAGCCAATTTGCAACCTGCACTTGAGCTGAAGAAGGCCAGAAAAGCTGAGCTAGAGGCCGAGCTAAGAAATCTGTCAGCTGAGATTGAAGCTGATGAGAAGCAGATAGCTGATCTTCCTAAGTTGGCAAAGAAGATACGAAAGGAAGCTTCAGCAGCCTTGAATGAAGAAAAAAACTCAAGATCAAACTCTCTGCTTTGGCCAAGAACCAGGGGGCTAACAAGAAGCTACTGGAGGACATTAGCAGTATGATTTTGAATGCCAAAAATGTAATCTCTAGATACTTGGGTGTATAATTGTAACAAACAGTCTGGTAGCCGAATGCTTAATTAATTCTGTGGTCTTGCTATCTTTTACTTCTGTTTTGCTCCAATGTAAATGATTCATTCGGCAATGCTGGCTCCAACAGTATTAGTCCTGAAAGGCTAATCATGCATAGCCGAATTTGGTCAACCCGAATATGACATCAGCATGAATCCCAAACGACACCGAAACCGTTCGGTTTCGAGAACCCTTTCCACCTTCCGAATTTTTGGGATACGCGCCACGATCTCTCGGCCACGATCTCTTCGTTAGTTCTATAAATAAAGGCCTTCGCGTGCCCCTATCTTTTCATCAAGCCTTCTGCCTTCCAAGCTTCTGCCATCCTTCTCAAGCACAGTATCCTCAAGAAAACCCCAATGGCCAACAACAATGGAAGGCGACCGGCCGCCGATGAGCCCGAAGGAAGCCGCGCCGGCGCTCGTCGCAGGTGATGATTTTCTGCCTTTTCTCATTCTTTCCCCGAGATTTCGCCCTTTTTTCTAACAAACCCCTTGTTTTTCCAGGCTAATCCAGTGGAACCCTATCGCTGCTCCAGTTGCGGCTCCGGCTGCGGCTCCTGCTGCGGTGGCCGACTCCTCGAGTTCATCCAATCGGTCCTCTGATTCTGGTGAGGATTTTCGCTATTCAGATGGTGATGCCCGCCGGTTCATGAGGGAACGTGACAAGACTCGTCACGAGCTGGAGGTCATCTCCAAGCAGGCTGGTATTGCAGACCTTGAGTGGCAAGACCAGCGCAAGCAACTGCTCGAGACCATCGACGGTGAGCCTTGCAACTTTCTTAGCTTCAATCCATCTTCAAACTAATTTAATCTGTTGTTGCCTCATAATTTTGCAGATCGTGACGCCGAGCTCAATCGGCTGAAGGCACTGGTAGAGACATTGGCGAGCAAGGTGAATGCCCAAGGGGATACGCCAGAAGCTCGCCTCGGTGCAGTAGCAGGTCGTATTGACGAGGTGGCCCTTCATGGCGTCCGTCTGGGCACCACTGTGGGTCTAGTCGCCATGTCGACACACACCGGTACTGACTACTCCAGGATGCCTCTTGGCTTCGCCAACAGCAATCCAGAGGATATCGATGACATCGATGCCTCCATAGATCGTCTTGATGGTCATGGCGCCGCTATCGCTGATTCCATTCATCCCCAGTCTGTACTGAACAGGTTATTTCATTAATTTGTATTAGGGATCATGGAATTTTAGCAATGAAACTTATCTTTTGCATTCCTGTTGTGATAATTTTGTCAAGCTTCTGATGTAATATTCGCACTAAGGGCAATACACTCTAGTATTGGCCATTTTCCCTCTTGTTGGAATTTTTGTTCTGAAGGCGGCTTCTTCCCGAATGCCGGCTATTTCCATTACTCTGACATCTAGTACATCAATCAACGATCAACTTCAACGCTAGGATAATATTTCTTCAAGTATCTTCCATTTATAGCAGCAGTAAACTTTTCTCCCAGTAAAGTTTTTAGGATGTATGCATTTCCAGGCACGCATTCAACCACCCTGAAAGGACCTTCCCAATTTGGAGACCATTTGCCGAATGCACTGTATTTAGTTCCAATCGGCAATAATGCTTTCCAAACCAAATCTCCCCAGGACATCTGAAAGCTGTCTTTACTATATCTTTTACCTTCTTGTTGTAATATTTGGCAACTCGCATCTTATTTTTCTCAATATTTTCCAATGCTTTGAGACGAATCATATGCAAATCTTCTAATTCGTCCATCATTAAATCATTGTAATCTTTAGAGCTTAAATCTTTCTGCAATTTTATCCTTCTTGAGTCTGACTGCATTTCCCATGGCAAGATAGCATGATGTCCATATACCAGCTCGTAAGGAGACGTCCGCGTAGATCCATGAGGAGCCATTCGGTAAGCCCATAGGGCTTCATTGAGTACCGAATGCCACCTTCTTGGCTTCTGATCAATCTTCTTTTGTATAATTTTAATCATGATTTTATTAGAAGCTTCTGCCTGACCATTAGCTTGGGCATAATAAGGAGAAGAATTTAACAATGTGATCCCCATTCTTTCGGCAAAATCCCTGAATTCTGAAGATGTAAACTGAGTCCCTTGATCTGTGGTGATTGTCTGAGGAATTCCAAACCTGTAAATGATATGCTCTTTAACAAATTAAATCATATTTTCTGATGTCACCTTTTTTAATGGAATCACCTCTACCCACTTAGTGAAATAATCTGTTGCCAAAAGCACAAACTTATGCCCCTTGCTAGATGGAGGACTTATTTGACCAATCAAATCTATTCCCCATCCCCTGAATGGCCATGGTTTGATAATAGGATTTAGAGCTGACGCTGGAACTCTCTGAATGTTTCCAAACCTCTGACAATCTTGGCATCCCTTATAATATTCAAAGTAATCTTCCAGCATTGTCGGCCAATAATATCCAGTTCTTCTAATAACCCATTTCATTCGGAAAGCCGATTGATGCGCACCACATAACCCATCATGTACTTCACTTATCAGCTTTTTTGCTTCTTCTTGATTCAAGCAGTGTAGGTAACAGCACCCCATCCAAGGATTTATAATATAATTTATCATCAAGAAGAACAAACTTTAAAGCTTTATACCTGAGCTTTCTAGAAACCTTTCGGGATGGATTCTCCAGATAATCGACAATTCCTTTTCTCCAATCATCTTCTGCCAGATTACTTCCAAAAGCATACACATCACTGGCAAACACCTCTTGATTCTCTCTGTAACCTGATGCACTTTGAGCCAATCTATTTGCTTCTTTGTTATCCCCTATAGGAATGTGTTGTAGAATTACTGATTGAAAGTTCTTCAAGATTTGCTTGCATTCTTCATAGTAATTCCTTAGGATATCATTTCTGCACTCGTATTCGCCATTCAATTGTTTTATTACTAACTCTGAATCTCCGAAAATCTTGACTGCGATAGCCTTTGCCTCTTTTAAGTACTGAAGCCCTTTGAGTAATGCTGCAACGCCTCATACTCGGCTTGATTATTAGTGACAGTAGGTTGAATAGGAATAGCAAATTCAAATACCTCTCCTCTTGGCGAAGTTAACAAAATACCTACTCCACCACCTTTGTCACATGAAGATCCATCAAAGAATAACACCCAAGGAGTAATTTCAAGCAAATTAATTGATGAATCACGATGTTCAGTAATAAAGTCAGCAATAATCTGTCCCTTAATAGCTTTTGCCGACTCAAACCTCAGTTCAAATTCGGACAAGGCTAAAATCCATTTGCCAATCCTTCCATTTAAAATTGGCATAGACAACATGTGTTTTATCACATCAAATTTTGAATACACAACGCATTCGGCCTTTAACAAATAGTGCCGAAACTTTGTACAGGAGTAATAAACACATAAGCAAAGCTTCTCTGTAGCCTAATACCTTGTTTCGGGATCAAGCAATTTTCGGCTAAGGTATGCAACTACTCTTTCCTTTCCCTCAAATTCTTGTACGAGGGCCGATCCAATAGTTTGGGCATCGGCCGCCACGTACAACTTAAAAGGCTTGCTCAAGGCCATTTCCATTATTCTGACAATTAGCACACTAATCAGCAATCAATTTCAACACTAGGATAATATTTCTTCAAATATCTCCCATTTATAGCAGCAGTGAATTCTTCTCCCAATAAAGTTTTCAAAATGTATGCATTTCCTGATACTAAGCATGATACAAGGTTGTCGATACTTAATGCCCCTCTGGTAACTTGATTCGGCCTTCTTTCACAAGGAAATCAAACAATTTGTCTGCTTTGGTTACATCAAAATCATAAGCACCTTTAGTCTGCTTGACCCACTTTTGATTCACAGTAATCGGCTCTTTGCCCCACACTATTTCTGCTGCAGCTACTTCTTCATTATCTTCATACTCATCCCCTTGATCTGCTCTCTCGAGGAATTGGTTGTAAATGTCGGCCACATCATTTTGTTTGGCAAATCTACCATCCTTCTTGAAGCCATATGCTTGGTTACTCATTAATGCCAATTTTTGTGACAACTGACCCAGATCTTCAAACTCCATCTCGAATAACTTTTCACGTATTGCAGGCAACATTCCAGCTACAGCCATACCAGCCAGCTGATCATCAGGAATATTTAGAGAGAAGCACATACTCTTTGTTTCCCTGAACCTCCTAAGGAATTCTGTAGGTGTCTCATTATGTCTCTGCCTCAAGTTAGTTAAATCAACCAACTTTTTCTCAGTGCTGCCAGTATAGTAATGAGCATGGAACTTCTGCTCCAGATCCTTCCAAGTACAAATTGATTGAGCAGGCAAAGAAGCAAACCATGTAAATGCTGGACGTGTCAATGACAAAGGAAAGTATCTGATTCTAAAGGCTTCATCTGCAGAGGCTTCTCCAAGCTGCATCAAGTACCTAGCTATATGCTCCACAGTGCTAGTATCATCTTGCCCTGAGAATTTAGTGAATTCTGTAGGAACCTTGACTCTGTTAGGCAATAACACTCTTTGGTACCATTCTTGGAAAGGAGAGGAGTACATGTACCCCTGATTTTTGGGCTTCAGACCGAATTGATTTTGCAATACATCGGTCATTTTTTGCACCATGAGGTCAACATTAGTGTCTTGATTTCCTGTCCTTCCAGCAGTCCTGCTTGGACAATTTCCACTTCATCATCTATCCACTGAATAAGCTGTTGATGCATAGTGGATGGAATACAGCAATTTGCATGGATCCAATCCCTTCCAAGCAGCAAACTATATGCCCCTTTGCCCTCAATAACAAAGAAGGTCGTAAGCAAAACTTTGGACCCAATCATTAAGTCCACGTGTACACATCCTTTGGTGTCTGAAGGATTTCCAGCAAAATCGTTCAGAACTATGCTTGTTGGTGACAAATCTCCAGGGCCCATGCCAAGCTTTCTGAATGTAGTGTATGGCATCACATTAACAGCAGCTCCACCATCAACAAACATCTTAGTTAATGGCTTTCCATTGACAAATCCTCTTAAGTATAGTGGTTTCATGTGCCGATTCTTGACTGGCTTTTCAAAAATAGCTTGCTTATTCAGCATCAATTGTGTCATTAACCCAAATTGCTCGGCTTCATCTATCTCTGATAATATTTCTTCTTGTACAACTTGATTAGCTGGAGCCATGAATTCATTCGGCAAAAGACATACCATGCATGTAGGAGCCGAATGACCATGTTCATCAGGTCTGTCTTTTGGGCGCCATATTGATCTCATCCCAGTTCCTGCCTGTTTTAATTTTTGATTTCTCAGGCGCTGTATCTTCTCTTTTGGCTCTTTCTTAAACCAGGTGGGCACCACTGTCCCTTTTGCCAGACATATCCATGATCTTCTTCCTCCTCTTCATGATCAATCCACCTGTGATCAGCATACCTCTTCCTTGGTTGACATCATTCTCATATACCTCTAGGCGCCGACCATCACTAGGATGTATTCTTCCAATTCTTTCATGGACGGACCAGCGATTGGCAGTATCTTGCCTATATTCATCATATCTATCATTGCATTTAGGACAATTATTCCACGTGGGAAGCTTTAAACCTTCGTTCCAACAATGTCTGAAGAAGGCACATCCCCAATGTGCACGCTCTTGTTCCCGTGCATATTCCTCTTGTTCTTCTCTATACCTTTCTTCTTCAAATATTCTTTCTTCTTCTTCGTTCTTGCGCCTCTGGTAGCGCTCCTTTTCTTGCTGTCGCTGCCATTTATTGAGAAGAATACGCGAAGTGACTCTAGGTTTAGAGGATTTTCCAATTTCAAATCGGCCATTCGGGAAACGAGACTCTTTTTTGTGAATCTGTTCAATCGTGATTTGTCGAGTGGGATCAACTGAGCCATCCTGTCTTGCTTTCTTTGAAGTCAAAACTTTCATCTTTCCTTTCTCTTCAGGTTCGACAGCGTTTACCATATTAACTAAGAACCCAATCATGTTCCGAGGGAACGGGTTACTGTCCAATTTCATCTTATTGTCAAATTTCAGATGCCCCTCTTGGATAGCCATTTCTGAATCCTCACTCTAAAGACTCTGCATTCATTGATGGAATGAGAGTTTCTATCATGGAATCCACAATACCTCTTATCTCTTACTCCATCAGGCCGAAGCATAGAATGCCCTTCTGGCAGCTTGATCCGGCCTTCTTTTACAAGGAAATCGAAATCAAACAATTTGTCTGCTTTAGTCACATCAAAATCATATGTGCCCTTAGTCTGCTTGATCCACTTCTGATTTACCGTAATTGGCTCTTTGCCCCACACTATCTCTGCTGCAGCCACTTCCTCGTTATCCTCATACTCATCTCCTTGATCTGCTCTTTCGAGGAACTGATTGTAAATATCAGCTACATCATTGTGTTTGGCAAATCTAGCATCCTTCTTGAAACCATAAGCTTGGTTACTCATCAACGCCAATCTGTGTGACAACTGACCCAGATCTTCAAACTCCATCCCGAACAGCTTTTCACGAATTGCAGGCAGCATCCCAGCTACAGCCATTCCAGCCAACTGATCATCTGGCATGTTTAGAGAAAAGCACATACTCTTTGTTTCCCTAAATCTCTTGAGGAATTCTGTAGGTGTTTCATTGTTTCTTTGTCTTAAGCTGGTCAGATCAACCAATTTCTTTTCAGTACTGCCAATATAGTAGTGAGCATGGAACTTCTGTTCTAGATCCTTCCAAGTGCAAACTAACTGAGCAGGCAAAGAAGCAAACCACATAAAAGCTGGACCTGTCAATGATAAAGGAAAGTATCTGATTCTGAAAGCCTCATCCGCTGAAGCCTCTCCGAGCTGCATCAAGTACCGAGGTATATGTTCCACAGTGCTAGTGTCGTCTTGTCCTGAGAATTTAGTGAATTCTGTAGGAACTTTAACTCTGTTAGGCAATGACACCCTTTGGTACCACTCTGGGAAGGGAGACGAGTACATGTACCCCTGATTTTTGGGCTTTAGACCGAATTGATTCTGCAGTACATCGGTCATTTTTTGCACCATGAGATCAACATTGGCATCTTGATTTCCTGGCCTCCCAACGGGCATCCCTGTCGCACCAACATATCCGGGATTTGGGAGAGCATCAATAGCATTATAATCCATGAACTCTGAATATCCATTCCCATACATATCCCTTTGCAGTCTGTTGTTTAGAGGAGATATCTTGTAGGCAGAAGCAGGTGGATTTCCCGTAGTGCCGAATGCCACATCACCATATGTGCGAGTTTTCAGCATTGCATGCTGAGGATCTTGTTGAATTGGTTGGCCATTCGCACCCTTGGAACCAGAAGTTCCAGATTCTTCAATAGCTCCTTTACCATGAGGTTTTTGAACATTAAAATATGTCGGGCCCCCAAGCTGCCCATGTGCTTGCTCAAAAGGATTATCCACATGCTGATCAAAGATGTTGACCATTATGCGCCGAAAGCTGTTTAAAAATGCAGCATTGTGATTGGTCATCGTTTCCCCCAGAACCTTGTATAACAGGCCAGAGAACTTTTCCCTTTCTTCATCTTCATTAAGATCAGATTGTCCAGGCAGTAGAACTCTTGGCAGATCTGATTTGAGAAACGGTGCCCCACTCCTATTCTTAGCAAAAGACAGCAAACACTTCTTAATGAACTGATCTGCAGCAGTCTTCACCATTTGTTGATGTTCCTCAGACAATTCTTCAAGAGTGATATCCAAAATATCCTTTAATTCAGGCATTTTCAAAGCTTGTGGGTCCCACCAGGTGTGCCAAAAAGTGTGTTGACGTAAAATCTGCAGTTCACGCCAAGCACACAGCAAGCCGAATCAGCTGGCTTCACACGTGGCTCGAATGTTCGAAATCTTAGAAACACCAAGACTTGTGGAAATAGTTAGTATAAGCC
>OAMR01000438.1:841919-854568 GCA_900205405.1 Echinochloa crus-galli | reverse complement strand
ATCAGCTACACAGGGAGCAGAAGTGAACTATGGGCCTAACAACTTTTCTAGAGCTCCAAACAAAGTGATTCAAATTTGAATTTAAATAAATTTAAATTCTTGTTTGAACCACAAGCAATACAAAAATAAATGCAGCAGCATGAATGCAACAAAAATGTTTCTACACCTTATATTTGATTTTAATTTTCAGAAATTAATTATTTAACCTACATTAAACATGAACATGATAATAAATAAACAATTAATTACTAAAAATTTTAAATAGCCTATTTTTGGGTGTTACAGCGCCCTGAAGGATGCCCAGATGGTTAGCTAGGCGAGTGACTGGAGAAGTCATCGCCATGCTACCCACACGAGAAATATGAGATAGCCAGTGACTAACCATATCTTTCACAGGCGAATAGGGAATTTGCTTGACCATGGCAAAAAGAACCCGCAACTCGATGGTGCTGACAGGGCGCATGTCTGCCCGGGGGAATACCGTCATAGACACCCAGCGATGCATGAAACGCAAAGTGGGGTTATGGATACTGTTTGTGCGAGGAGCATGACAGTTGGTATTCCCCGAAATCTTTTTCCAAAATGCAACCCGATCAAATCTTTTCAGCGATTTGTTCGGGTCTACAGAACAACGACTTGAAAATCCAAGAAGACCCGAACTAAAATCCCTCCAAGAGCAAAAGAACTCTTGGTTGAAAAACCGAAAATGAATCCCCCCAGTTTCTGAAACCAAAGTAGAAAGGAACTCGAGGGTGAGCAGGTACGAACCTTCTTCGTTGATGTGCCAGAAATTCTCCCAGCCAATGGCCTGGAAAACTTCGGCGAACTCTTCATCCATACCCGTGTCCCTGAGCAGGTCCTGCTCAAAAACACGGTTGTGCTCGAACTCCTTCAGCCGAAGCTCATTGAAGGTGTTCTGCTCCCGCTCGCTCCTGACGTTGATGTCGTTAATGCTCAGGAGCTGCCTGGCCGGGGGTGTGGCATGGCCCCATCCCGAGCCAGCTGCTTCGTCCTCGTCCTTGTCCATTCGGCTCGAGCCTCGGGACGAAGCTAGGGAACTCCCAGCATCGTCCGTGCGGCGGCTAAGCCGAGCGGAACGACGGCGTGCAACGATGAACTTCGACATGATCCCTGCAAAATGTTAGTGCAACAACAACTACCCGAAGGACTGAATATATATATGGTTAGCATAGGAAAATCAAGTCAGTCGTCTGAGATAGTTAGTCGTTCTTGGGGGGATGGAAACCACCACAAAAGGTTAGTCGTTCTTGTGGGTGTCGGTGACCACCTCAAAATCGTCCAGAATTTCAGCACAAAGATCACAACAAAGGCAAAATATTTTTTTTTGGTTTTTTCTAGTGATGCAAATGAACCAAAACTTGAGCAAGAACTTGGGAAGAACTTGAGCAAGCTCTTGAGCAAAGAAATGAGAGAGAGAGAGAGAGAGAGAGAGAGCTCCTAGCAGAATTTTCAGAATGGGAGAGTGTGTGAATGGTGCAAGGAAGCAAGCAAGCATTGGCCAGCTTTTATAGGCCGAGGGAGGGCAGGTCCCTGGTTCGACCGAACTGAGTGGTTCGGGCGAACCAGGCCCTGGTGGCCAGGCCACTCCTCCCTGAGTGGAGCACCTCCCCTTGCTTTGATTCCACGAAATTTTGTGTGGCCAATAATTCCCAAGGACATGTGAGTGGATTCTAGTGGTAGGTAAGATGGAAAATGGGTTGTGTTAGGTGAGATGCAAAATTGACATGACCAAAGTGGATTTTAGTGGAGTCACCCCCATGCTGCCATGTTTTGTGGTAATTGGTGAGTGTGCAGCCATTTTAGTGGGGTAGACATGTTTGGTTCTGGTTGGTGGTGATGGTAAATAATTGGAGATGTTCTAGAAGGGATGAAAATGATAAAAGTTACCAATTACATCCACCCTAGGTAAAATTTCAGCATGTGACCATTTATTTAAACCAAGCTTGCAAAATTTTTCTACTCTCTCTCAAATTAAATACTCAGGTGGTTCAATTATTTTGGAAAGGGAAATATGTAAATGCAATTGAAAATTTAAAAATTGGAAAGGAAATATGGGATACATACCGGTTTTCCTCGCGGCGAGAGCTTAGCTTTTAAGTCCGCGAGCGGGACTTCTCCTGTCTTCAGTTGCTTTTGTCATCGTCCGGTCCCGGAGTGGATGACTCGGACGATGCAACCTTCTTCCACCACATTTTCTTGTTCTTCTTCTTCGGTGTAGGTGGCGGTGGGATCGGTGTCTCTGGTGAATTCCAGAGGGCTTGTTCTTCCTCATATTTCTTTACGAGGAAATCCATTTCTTCTGCACTTGTTGGTTTTGTTGGCTTGTTCCACTTGGGTTGCTCACCACCAACTATTTCCAATTATCCATTGATGAGAGCCTTAAGGAAACACTCGGCGCTCCTCTGCTCCGGTGTGAGTGGCTCTGCCTTCCTCTCTTCCCGCGGTTGAAACTTGAAGTATGTCAGCCTTCCGTCGATACGGAACGAGATTTCTCTCGCATCCATATCGATCCTAGCCCGGGAGGTGTTCAAGAACGGCCGGCCCAACACAAGGGGAAACGAGTGCTCGTTCCCCGTGTCGAGGACAACGAAGTCCACAGGGACATACCGTCCCCAGATTCGGACCGGTACGTTCTCGATCACCCCCTCGGGGTAGCGGATGGTTGAGTCCGCAAGCTGTACCTGGGCAGTAGTAGATGACAAAGTAGGGTAGCGTAATCTCTTAAATAGTACCTTAGACATGATGTTGATGCTTGCCGGGATCACAGAGTGCATCATCAATGCGATGATTCCAGATCGTGCACTGAATGATGGGCACTCCGGGATCTTCCTTCATGTCCGGAGAAGTTTTGATGATCGCTCTTTTTGCAGCTCTTGGCAGGTAGGTCCATCTTGGTGTCAGCACTTGGATGCGTGCGACCTTCCCTGCGTGGTTAGTGCGGAATACACAACGAGACATCTTACCATGCCTGGTAGTGATAGAATTCACTGTCTCGATAGAAGGCTCGGGTTGCCCCGGAATCTTCCCCGATTCAGTGATAGGAACAGCAGTAGCTAACTGAGCAACTTGAGTTTCTATCATTTTATTAAAGCTCAGTTGACTTTTCTTATTAAAGCTCAGTTGATTTTTCATAGCAGAAGAAAACGATTCCATCCTAGAGTCTATGCTTTCCAGAGTTTTACCATTAGCAGCAAGCTTTTTATTGATGTTTTCAGTTATTTTCATCTGGCCAAACACAAGATCTCTAAGAGACGGCTAATTATTGAAATTGCTGGAATTGTAATTGTTACCTTGTTAAGGCCTCTCAAAAGGGAGGTTTGGGCGCAAATTCCAGCCTTGATTGCCGTAGTTGTTCGGTCGGTACCCGTTGTTTTTGGAGTTGTTGACCTAGTGGGCATATTCTCGCGTTTCTTGGCAGTCGTTCCCCGAATGGCCAGTGTTGCCACAGACTTCGCAGGTCATGCGAGCGTCTATGGCTTGCACCGTTTCTTGAGCAGGGGCCTCCAGTTTCTTCATCAGGAGGTCCATCTTAGCAGCAAGCATGTCCAGAGCTTCAACTTGGTGAACTCCTCGGGTCTTTGGTTGAGTCCAGTCATCGGACCAACCTTGGTTCTCGACCATCTTCTCTATGAGTGCCTTCGCACGACTCTCCTCACAAGAGAAGAACGAGCCTCCAGCAGCAGCATCCAGGTACTCACGGGCAAGGCCTCTTAGAGATCTTGTGTTTGGCCAGATGAAAATAACTGAAAACATCAATAAAAAGCTTGCTGCTAATGATAAAACTCTGGAAAGCATAGACTCTAGGATGGAATAATTTTCTTCTGCTATGAAAAGTCAACTGAGATTTAATAAAATGATAGAAACTCAAGTCGCTCAGCGGCCCGTACGACTAAGGGGGGTATTCGGCCGAACTGGGAATAAACGAAGGCGAATGGCATCGGTACTTACTCCGCGGATGGTGAAGGTGTTGCAGATCTCCAGGAAATGCTGGAGATGGGCATTGGCATCTTCATGTGGCTTGCCGCAGAACGGGCTTGCCTGAACCATGTTGATGAGGGCTGGCTTGAGCTCGAAATTGCCATCTCCGACTGGCGGAGCTGGTCCGACACGCACGTTCTCGCTCAATGGAGCGGAGAACTCACGGATCGTCTTGGCTGCCATCCTCGATGTAGCCTGATCAACGACGGGAAGGACTGGGTTCGTCGGAAGGAGTTGCTTCTGAGGAGGTACAACACGAGGTCGTACTTTCCTCACAAGTGACTCCGGATTTTCTTGGAAGTTTGACGGCAGTTGGAAACCAGTCATGCACTGCTCTGTTCCGCAAAGACCAACGAACAGAGCAAGGATAAACCCGTTTGAGTAGCGGTACTCAACTAGGATAGCTCAAGATAAAAGTTCAAAAGTAATCTAGCCAAATGCTTCCCCGGCAACGACGCCAGAAATGCTTGTTGGCACTTCTTACGATCCAATATCAGGATTGGGAATCCCGAAACTGGGGTAAGGAGTGTTTCAGTGGTTTTCCTTATGGCTTAGTAAAATATAGAAATATTCTGCAAGCGCACAGAATCACCGCTGTAGCACTTCACCTGGGAGTATCCCATGGTATCGTAATTTATATTTCCGCAGGGAAGCTTTGGCAAGATTACTAGTGAAACGATATTCGAGACTATTAGAGGAGGGTACACAACTAGACAAGACAGGGGATAACGGTATTGGATAGGAGTGGATATACCGGACACACGGCTCAAGGGGGCTCGGATAGATCATTGCCTTCCTTGTGGACTACAGGGCCCTCGACACGCAGAAAGGGATGAGAAGGGGTGCCGACTACCCTGAACCTTGGGTCCTAGGACACCGGAACTAACGTGATGGCCTACAGAGACCAAAAGGGCCGTCACCACCTCCCGGCTACCACCTCCGTTGCGACGGGCAGAAACTAAGGTTACTGACAAGTTTAGGAACCACTCCTACACAGATCAATAACTACTTACTTCGCTAGCAGAAGCAAGCAACTCGAACTCACACCCAATGACACTCACACCCCAATGACAAGTCATCGCTAGTGTGAGCAGAGACGAAGAACCAATTAAGACAGAGACTTAAGCAAGAACTAAGAGCACTAAGAACTAGAACTGACTATAGTCTAAACACGATATAGAAGCAACTAGACTAAAGTAGAAGCAACTATATAAGGCACAATTAGAATAAAGTAGATAATTATATCGATAACTCTTATGTCATACAAAAGATAAAGTAAAAGATACAAGAGCTAATACCAGAGCTTCTGAAGACGACTCCGGAACCTCCGAGGCACAGCTCGACTCGACTCTAACTCCCAACTAAACTAACCATATGAACCCTGGAACCCATCACTTGCCTGATATAAGTTCATTTCCTGCAATTCAAAAGTTTCACATTTCAAATGTTTACTGTTGTATGTCTTTTAATAGAATTTGTATAAAACACTTAAGAGGCGGTGCCCCGGCCCCTTCGGGCGAAGGATGGCGGTTCGGCCGAACCGACCTGTTCGGCCGAACCGTCCATCTTGCCGCCTCTTGATCCTGTGGCCGAGCCTTGCTCCCTAGGGTTGGTGGTGAAGTGGGGGCGGTTCGGCCGAAGCCAGGGGTTCGGCCGAACTGGGCCTGGCCCCTGGCCGGCCTCCCCAGCACCGCCTCAGGTGCATGGACCCCCTGGGCCTCTTCCTTGCTATTTGGACTTGTGTTGATTCGGTCCAGGACGACTTGGCACGGCTCGGGAAGAGTTGGTGGTCGTCCACTTGTCATTTGATGTCATCGTTGAGTTGTCACTGACGTGGACGGCTCCCGCTGGCCTGCTCGGCTAAGGGGGATAACCGGCCGAACATGTCGTTCGGCCGTTTCTGTCATTTTTGGCCCCAATAGCACGTATTTGTCGTAATTGTACCTTCACAAGTGACACTCACCAAAACTCGTGGAACTTTATTTGAAATAAAACCTAAGCACATGGAATGTTGCATATAACCTCATTTATTCCCGAGTATTGGTGGTCGGATATGGGTTGTAACGACCGCCAACAAGGTGCTGCCCAAAAATTTGGTGAAATAATGGACAAAGGAAAGGTCTCATTTTTTGGTAACTGAGAGCTGCTGGCCAAAGAAGGTAACCCTATGCTAATTCTAGCTTGATTTCATGATTAATTTGGCTCATCAATTAGTTCAGATTTCTATAGCATATCGATCATCTATCGTGGTTATTAGGCATTAGGTACTTAGTTTAGCTCACTCTTTTTGGATGATGTTAGGCTATGTAGTTGGAGCACTGGAGCCTCCAATAATTTAGCTTCAATTTCGACTTTTTTAGCCCCATTCATGAAACAAGAAATTCCATAGGTTCTTGAAGGAGAGAGAATAAGATTTCTCTATTTACTAGCAATATGTTTTTTTGGATTTGTAGGGGTTAAATTTATATAGTTTAGGTGCGATCATGGCGAAGCATTATTATGTTTACCTAATGTTCATATGTTTTGATTTCATCTTTTGTACATAAGTTAATCATTGCCTTTTTTCATGTAAATTGGTTGTTTAAAAGATGGATAGATCATGGATGTAGAATACACAACGGACGGGAGATTATCTCCATGGTGAACTGAATAAATTTATTGCTGTCGCGGAGAAGAATGCAGAGATTGAGAAGACCAAGGAAATATATTGCCCATGCAGAACATGCAAGAACATGTGTATATTTACCGAGACAAGTACAATCAGACCACACTTGATGGTTCAAGGTTTTGATGAGGGGTATATGGTCTGGAAATACCACGGAGAGAATGAATCAATGACATCCAATATTTATACCAATTCTATCAAACAGATCATACATGATCCCAATTTCATAGCAATGTTTGATGGTTAGGAGGACTTTGCTCCCAGCGATAATGATGGTAGTGATGGTCAATATGGTCAACATGTTGGTGGCAACGGCGGTGTTGGTGGTGATGATGCCAGTGATGATGAAAGTAGTGTCGATGCATTGGATGATACCGATTTTCTAGCCCAGCTATTGCGTCACTGTAAAACCCTAATTTTCATCACATAAATCAATTAGCAACTCTCTGAATTTTTCTAGGATTTATTAAGGCTCAAATAAATTTTCTAGGATTTAATTGGAATTTCAAGCATTTTAATCGATTTAAACATCATATTAAAATAATTATAGTCAAAATAAGTTTCTGTTGCATTCATGCTGTTGCATTTGTTTTTGGTTGCTAGTAAATCAAGTTGGAATTTAAATTCTGTTTAAATTCGAATTTGATTTGCTTTTGTTTGAGGTTTAGAATAGTTCTTTTCTGAAGAGTTCGCTTTAGCCCCCCTGAATTCTTCTTCGGTCTGCATTTGCTCCCTTGACTTCTCTTTCAGCCCAGCCTGTTTCTCTCTCTTTTCCCTCTCGCGCAGGCCCATTTCTTCTTCCCCCGCCTCCGGCCCAGTCGCCATTTCGGCCCGTTGCCAGACCGTCTTCTTACGCCCACTGCGGTCGCTGCCAGGCGGACCCCGCCGTCATCTCCCTCCTCCGAACCGAGCCCGAGCCGGACTCAAGCTCGAGTCCGACTCTGGGGCACGCACGCCAAGGCGTGGGCCCGAGCCGCCTCTATGCGCTATAAAGCCTCCGCCGCCATCGTCTCAGCCGTTTTCCCCAAAAAAATCCGCGCCGCAACCCTAACCGAGCCGCCGCCATTGTCGCCGCCGCTCCGAGCTCCGTGTCACAAGGCCAAGGCACCGAGATTGACTGACTCCCTGAGCGCATCATAAGAGGGTCAATAGCGTCCAATGCGCGGCAACGCATGCCAACAGGAAAGTAAAAGCGCAACGTGCGGAGTTCCAACGCGAGGACTCCCACACGGGACTGTGTCTCACGGGGACATAGCCGACGGACCGTCCGCCCTCGGTGGATCAACCATACTCTCACCTATGCTTCCCACAACGCCGCTGGCCCCGTCGGTAACTACTGCCAAGCTAGAGCCATACAAGCTACTTGTCCAAGACCAGAGCCATTATAGTCCTGGTAACTTCATCTGTTTTGCAGCAAAATGACAGAAATATAGCAAGTGTAAGTAAATGTCTTACTTAGCAAGTATAGCACGGGGTATGAAGGCTCAAAAGGCTCGACATCGCCCTAGTTCCCTTAACCATGTTGCTAAAAAGCATATTTTAACATTAAAGTTGAAGTGAACCATTACATCAAGATTAACATTAATAATAAAGCGACAGTAGCTGCGCCTAGCAAAAGTCTACCCATAATGCAATAAACCCAAGGTAAATCAAGGTACAGGATAAATAAATCTAGGTACAACCTTAATGGGCAACAAATTAGACACATGCAATATGCAATAATTAATGTATTAAATGTGTAGGTAGCAAGGATTGTCCGTGCTATAACTTGCCTCAAATCCAGTATATTTACTCATAGTCTTCAGCCTTGACCTTGAAATCTCTGGAACGGCCTTCCTCTACTCGCAACAATCATCGGCACAAACATACAAGCAAACAAACAAGAATAACTAAGAACAATACACCAATCAAAAGAAAAGCTTTAAAAGAGCGTGCTAAAGGATAGGGCTCGAAGCTACGGTCATGTGAGAGCAAGAATCGCTGAAAACGGAGCTAAAACGAGAAAGTTGGGGCTTGATCAATTCTCGTCACCATCTGACATAGTCTGCTTGTTTATTTTATATCTCGAGTTCTAGAAATCCGATTAACGTGATTCCAGTTGGGTTAGCTTCATAATTGTATACTCTAGTATCTGTGAATTTTCATGATTTGTGGATGTTCTGACGAAGAGATACATATATTTCATTGGAGTGTTCAGAATCTGTCTCGTGGTCCTGATATAGCTGAATTGTTTATTTAATATCTCGAGTTACAGAACTCCTATTGAGGTGATTTAAGTTGGGTTAGTTCCAGAATTTGATAATCTATCTTCTGGTAAAATATCAGGATTTTAGGGGCTACTGTCTAGAAACGACACATGATTTAGTGCACCTTTCAGAATCTGTTTGAGGGTGAAAATCGGTGCAGGAATCTGTTTAAATGTTTTAGACTTAGTTGTAGCCATATTCTGACCTGACGCCTTAGATGAAAGTTGTAGGAAAATTTCCTGTAGTTATCAAAATGTATTTATTTACTAAATTTGGTTAAGGGGATCAAAAGTTACGGTCAAAACGGTGAGCATCTCAGGAATCTAATCGAATTTTCAGAAAACGTTGGAAACTATGGACTAACGGCACTTGAAGCTAGCGGGGACTATTCTACGAAAGAATACTAAACGAATAAGGTAGAAAATTACAAGATTTGCTGAGGGTCTTACTGAGAATCTTGAGTCTTGAGGCAAAAAAAACATCGGAAGGTTCGGCGCGACGACGAGATGAAGAATGGGCACCGGCGGAAGATATGGTGGAAGAAGACTACCTTAGGGAATCCCAATCAAGGGGCCTCCCTTTAGAGGAGTCGATGGTGGTGTGTCTTTTCTGGAGGAGGGATGGCTTGTTTATATAGGGAGAAAACCTCTCACCTCCACGTTCATTAGCAATATAGGACTAAAACATGGTTTAGCCCCTTTCAATGCTAATGGGGTTTTAGAGACACTAATGGGCTTTGAAATTTGGCCCAACAAAGTGATGGGATGGATTTGGGCTAAAATTGGGTCAACTTTGGGTCAAGGCTGGTCTACTAAGATTTTGGGTGATTTTAATTTTCGGAATAATTAATTTCCTGGTTATAAAATAATTCTAGATAAGTCTAGAATTCATATTTGAACCAAGAAAAATACTCCAAAAATTCCAAAAATCCTAGGAAAAATCCTAGAGATAGATTTGGACATGAGGAACCCAAATATTGTATTTGGACCTCACGAAAAGAATTTTAGCTTATCTAAAAATTAGAAAATGCTCTAGGAAAATGAGAATAAATTCTAGAAAAATCTAGAAAATTCCCATTAGGCTTCTAAACGCATTTTTGAAAACTCTACACACATAAAACCACTAAATGCAACCGGCATGAATGCAAGGCACTCAATATTAAACCTATATTAATTAATTAAATTTAGAAAATAGCATTTTCCTGTACTAAATTCCCTGTTAATTATATAAAGCTTGGAAAAATTTTTAAAAATCGAGAAAATTATTATATTAATTATGCTATTAAATCACATCCCAAAATCAAAAAATTTTGGGGTGTGACAAACTACCCCCCTTAAACTGAATCTCGTCCCGAGATTCGCAGAGTGTGGGGATCAAGGAGGAGAAACAGGACAACAAGATGCCTTGGTCATGCTGCCTATGTTACTATAGCGGCTACTGTCCTGTTAGGGTGTCTTGTGAAAAGCCCTATATGTGTTCTAAGGACTTCCTGGGCACACATATAGTAGCATTCTGGTTTCTATGTAAATCCGGGTGTGACAGATTTGGTAAAGGGTGAAGCCTTTGCAGAGTGTACAATCTATCATGATAGCCTTGCTCAAGGTCATGAGCGGTCTGGCGTTCCTTTTCGATTAGAACTTGATGGTTATTATTATTGTTGTTTAATGTCACTTACACTATTTAATTGGGTTGCAACTGGGGATTCATTTAATTGTAGTAACTTGGATAAAGTTAAAATGAACCAACTAAAAATGCTAATGCAGTTAAGCCGTGTCGAGCCTTTTGAGCGTTCATACCCCGTGCTATACTTGCTAAGTAAGACATTTACTTACACTTGCTATATTTCTGTCATTTTGCTGCAAAATCCCGGATGGGTAACAGATTGGGCTGTGCGTGAGTCTGCTGCTGAGTTTCCCGAAGACCTGCCGTTCTACTGAGTGGTTCCCCCAGTCAGAGTCCCTGTGGAGTTCGGCCACGTTTAGAGAGAGTTGTCATTAGTCTTCCGCTGTATTGGTTAGTTTATTTATGAAGCAACTCTGATGTAAACTCTCTCATTAATAAAGCATTTATTTTCAGCATTTGTGTTTCTGTTGTCATATTTGTTGACTATATGTGTTCTATGGACCTCCTGGGCACACATATAGTAGCATTCGGGTTTCTTTGTAAATCCGGGTGTGACACTCCGCCGCACTTCGGTCTCCGCCATCGTAGCCTAACCGACGAAGAGGACTCACCTAGGAGCTTCACCGTAAGGTAACGAAGCCGCCCGTGCATAGCTTCGGTCGTTTTTCTCTCAGTTTGGCCATCGCCCGAGCTCACCGGCTCTTGCTTCCGCAGCTCACCGTCGGCGGGTCGCTGTGCTCATTCTCCGCCGTCAAAAACCCCCCAGGTGATCTCGCGCTACCCCCCGATGCCGTAGCACTTGTTCTCGTCAAAAACCGAACTTCGTAGCTCGTTTTCGAGCAAGCTACGGCGAAGCTCCGCCGTGTTCGCGGGCGGCGCCGCCGTGTCCAGGTCTCTGCCGGCGAGGTCATCGCCCGATCCAACCACAGCCGACGGATCTCCATCCAACGGCTTAGATTCGCCCTGCCCTGAGTCAAACTCGTGCATACCGGTCAGCCGTGGAGTTTTTGCAAAAGAGCTCCTCGCGTTTTACAAAATCAACCCGCAGTCCAGCTCAGTTCAAAAATATTTCTGTTTAAGTCCCTTTCTTTCTGTTTTAACCCCTGCAAGTTTTAAAATTACGCCTCTTAGTCCAGATCTACATATTTATAAGTTATCCCTCGTACTTTTGTACAAAATTATGTTTTAGCCCTTATTTCCTCGAGGTTTAGCCCATCAAACTCTTAAAACTTCGCCAGCAAGTCCCTACGCCTTAGAAAAGCCATATCTCTCTCGTTTTAGCTCCGATTTTAGTGTTTCTTGCGCTCACGCGTTCGTTGTAACAAGTAGAATAGTTTTGTGCTGTTCTTTATTTCTGTTGGAACTGTTTGGTGTACAGTTTCTTATTTGTTGTATTGTTTCTTTGCATGTGAATGTGTGATGCGTATAGGAAACATGCCGTACGAGGAGAGCTTTGAAGATCCGGTTGTTGAAGACTTTGAGCAGCAGCAGGGTTGGGAAGAAGGCAAGTGTTCCTTGATCATGCCCTTTGGAACCTAATGACATGCATTTTAATTACACTATTTCTTTTCTCGCTTGCATTAATATTGTTGGGACCTATAAAGGATTTCCTAGTCTCTTTTACCATACCTTGCAGCTGGGTTTTAATTAATTTTGATGGTAGATGATACTTAGCTTGCTCAACTGGGATGGTTAATGAACCCCTACTCTATGTTCCACATATACTCTTATGATTAATTAATTGACAAGATCACTCCTTTTTAATTGGAACATGGAGCGACCACCCAGGAAAACAGTACAACCATCAGTGCCATGTGGCTCTGGCTTTGACTGACTAATTAGGTGCTCTAGTTTATGGTAGCTTTACTCGAAAGGGGCATGCGGGGCGGCGGTTGACGGGGTATAGCTCGGTCCTCTTGAGCTGTGGGCTTTGGTAAGAGACAGACCTCATTAGGAAGGGTTATGCTTTGCTTCTGAACCGGAAACCTTAGCGGGCTATCATTTATTAGAGTGCTTTTGTAAAGGTCTCATAGTGAAACCCAATATTCGGTCCACGTGGTGTGGGAAGGGTACAATGCCTGTCTCTTATACACATCTAGATGTGTATAAGAGACAG
>OAMR01000438.1:821797-832167 GCA_900205405.1 Echinochloa crus-galli | reverse complement strand
ACGGCGCCGGAACGGCTAACCGGCGATTTGCGGTGGCCGCCGCCGACTGGGAGTCGGTAGGCGGGGCGTGGACGACGAGATCGCATTGATACTCGCCGGCGCGGTGGGACGTCGACGCGACGCGGGCCACCAGGGAAATCAATCGAATCAAAGAAGGAAGAACAAAATTCGTAGGAATTCACCCGAGAATCGGTGTCTCTGATACCAATTGTGAGCAACACACACAGATATTACAATTGTCATGGGTTTATATTTATACCCAGACTTTGACACGATTCCTAGTCGACTACGATTACAAAACGTTTATTTCCAAAGAAATACGTCGAAGTGCCGTATTCATCTCGCATTCCTTATCAAATCGCCTTTTTTCCTTGTATTCAATCCACGTCACGGGCAAAGAGGCAAACCATGTAAATGCTGAGCCTGTCAATGACAAAGGAAAGTATCTGATTCTAAAAGCTTCATCTGCTGACGCCTCACCAAGCTGCATCAAATACCGTGCTATATGCTCCACAGTACTAGTGTCATCCTGTCCTGAAAATTTAGTAAATTCTGTAGGCACTTTAACCCTTTTTCCATCAAAAATTACTATGAGAGCCGACTGCTTCGATCGGCTGTTGATCACTGCTGGCTGGTGCAACAGGACCTTCTCCCCAGTCTTTGCCTGAGAAACAATCTATGCCTTGATATTCCCAAAAAGCTGGTTCCATATTTGCCACGCTTATTGAATCATCTGCTTGGACAATCTCCACCTCATCATCTATCCACTGAATGAGCTGTTGATGCATGGTTGATGGGATACAGCAATTTGCATGAATCCAATCTCTTCCAAGCAGCAAACTATATGCCCCTTTGCCCTCAATGACAAAGAAAGTTGTGAGCAGCACTTTGGATCCAATCATCAGTTCTACATGAACACAGCCTTTGGTGTCTGAAGGATTTCCAGCAAAATCATTTAGAATTATGCTCGTTGGTGTTAAATCTCCAGGGCCCATGCCAAGCTTCCTAAATGTAGTATATGGCATCACATTCACAGCAGCTCCACCATCGACGAACATCTTGGTTAAAGGCTTCCCATTGACAAATCCTTTCAAATATAGTGGCTTCATGTGTCGATTCTGGATTGGCTTTTCAAAGACAGCTTGCTTATTGAGCATCAATTGTGCCATTAGCTGTTCGACTTCATCTACCTCTGACAACGCTTCCTCCTGCACAACTTGATCAGTGGGAGCCATAAATTCATTCGGCAAAAAGCATACCATGCATGTAGGAGCCGAATGACCATCTTCTTCAGGCTTGTCCTTTCGACGCCATATTGATTTCATCTTAGGCCTTGCTTGCTTTAATTCTTGATTCCTCAAACGTTGTACTCTTCTCTTTTGGCTTTTCCTCAAGCCAGGTGGACACCATTGTCCTTCTTGCCAGACATAAGCATGATCTTCTTCTTCTTCATGATCAACCCACCTGTAATCAGCATGCCTCTTTCTTGGTTGATCATTAAAACGCCGATCATCACTAGGATGCATCCTGCCAATTCTTTCATGGACAGATCGGCGATTGACAGTTTCCTGCCTATATTCATCATGCCTATCATTGCATTCAGGACAATTATTCCATGTGGGAAGCTTCAAACCTTCGTTCCAACAGTGTCTGAAGAATGCACACCCCCAATGCGCACGTTCCTGCTCTCGAGCATACTCTTCTTGTTCCTCCCTATATCTTTCTTCCTCGTATCTCCTCTTCTCCTCTTCACGTCTATGCCTTTGGTAACGCTCCTTTTCTTGCTGACGTTTCCATTTGTTAAGGAGGATACGTGTAGTGACTCTAGGCTTGGAGGATTTCCCAATTTCAAATTGATCATTCGGGAAACGAGAATCTTTCTTGCGAATTTGTTCAATCGTGACTTGCCGAGTGGGGTCAACTGAGCCACTTTGTCTTGCCTTTTCTGAAGTTAAAACTTTCATCTTCCCTTTTTCTTCAGGTGCAACAGCATTCACCATGTTGATTGAAAACCCAATCATATTCTGAGGGAAGGGATTGCTATCCAATTTCATTCTGTTGTCAAACTTCAGGTGCCCCTCTTGGATAGCCTTTTGAATCCTCATTCTGAAGACCCTGCATTCATTAATGGAATGAGAATTTCTGTCATGAAATCCACAATACTTCTTGTCTTTCACTCCTTCAGGCCGAAGCATAGAATGCCCCTCTGGTAATTTGATTCGGCCTTCTTTCACAAGGAAATCAAATAATTTGTCTGCCTTAGTCACATCAAAATCATATGTGCCCTTGGTCTGCTTAATCCACTTCTGATTCACTGTGATCGGCTCTTTGCCCCATACTATTTCTGCTGCAGCTACCTCTTCATTGTCCTCATACTCATCTTCTTGATCTGCTCTCTCGAGGAATTGGTTGTAAATTTCGGCCACATCATTATGTTTGGCAAATCTGCCATCCTTCTTGAAGCCATATGCTTGGTTACTCATCAATGCCAATTTCTTTGATAACTGGCCCAGATCTTCAAACTCCATTCCAAACAGCTTTTCACGAATTGCAGGTAGCATCCCAGTTACAGCCATACTGGCCAACTGATCATCAGGAATATTTAGAGAGAAGCACATACTCTTTGTTTCCCTGAACCTCCTAAGGAATTCTGTAGGTGTTTCATTGTTTCTCTGCCTTAGGCTAGTTAAATCAGCCAACTTTTTCTCAGTGCTGCCAGTGTAGTAATGAGCATGAAATTTCTGCTCCAGATCGTTCCAGGTGCAAATTGACTGAGCGGGAAAAGAGGCAAACCATGTAAATGCTGAACCTGTCAATAACAAAGGAAAGTATCTGATTCTAAAAGCTTCATCTGCTGACGCCTCACCAAGCTGCATCAAATACCGCGCTATGTGCTCCACAGTACTAGTGTCATCTTGTCCTGAGAATTTAGTAAATTCTGTAGGCACTTTAACCCTGTTAGGCAACGACACCCTTTGATACCACTCTGGGAAAGGCGATGAGTACATATACCCTTGATTTTTAGGCTTTAGACCGAACTGATTCTGCAATACATCGGTCATTTTCTGTACCATGAGATCAACATTGGTGTCTTGACTCCCTGGCATCCCAGCAGGTATTCCTGCAACACCATGATATCCAGGATTGGGTAGAGCATCAATAGCATTATAATCCATGAATTCTGAATATCCATTCCCATACATATCCCTTTGCAGCCTGTTTTTCAAAGGAGATATTTTGTAAGCAGAAGCAGGTGGATTCCCTGTAGTACCGAATGCCGCTTCACCAAATGTGCGAGGCTTTGGTACTGCTTGCTGAGGATCTTGCTGAATTGGGCGACCATTCGCATCTTTTGTCCCAGAAGCTCCAGTTTCTCCAACATTGTCTTTTCCATGCGGCTTTTGAGTTGTTGTGTGTGGACTGAAGTACGTTGGTCCACCAGGTGGCCCATATTCCCGCTCAAAAGTTTTATCCACGCTCTGACCAAAAATACTGATCATTATCAATCGAAAACTGTTCAAGAATGCAGTATTGTGATTGGTCATTGTTTCTCCCAGAGCCTTGTACAACAAGCAAGAAAAATGCTCTCTTTCTTCATCTGAGCTCATGTCTGACTGTCCAGGCAGCAAGACTCTTGGCAGTTCTGTCTTGAGAAAAGGTGCACCACTCCTGTTTTTGCCGAAAGACAGCAAGCACTTTTTAGTGAACTGCTCTACAGCAGCTTTCACCATCTGTTGTTGCTCTTCAGTCAGTTCTTCAAGAGTGACATCCAACAATTCTTTTAATTCAGAGTGACTCTAGGCTTGGAGGATTTCCCAATTTCAAATTGATCATTCGGGAAGCGAGAGTCTTTTTTGCGAATCTGTTCAATTGTGACTTGCCGAGTAGGATCAACTGAGCCACTTTGTTTTGCCTTCTCTGAAGTTAAAACTTTCATCTTCCCCTTTTCTTCAGGTGCAACAGCATTCACCATGTTGATTGAAAACCCAATCATATTCTGAGGGAAGGGATTGCTATCCAATTTCATTCTGTTGTCAAACTTCAGGTGCCCCTCTTGAATAGCCTTTTGAATCCTCATTCTGAAGATCCTGCATTCATTAATGGAATGAGAATTTCTGTCATGAAATCCACAATACTTCTTGTCTTTCACTCCTTCAGGCCGAAGCATAGAATGCCCCTCTGGTAATTTGAGGTATGGCCCTGTGTAAGCAGATGCAGGTGGATTTGCTGTGGTACCGAATGCCGCTTCACCAAATGTGCGAGGTCTTGGTACTGCTTGCTGAGGATCCTGTTGAACTGGTTGACCATTCGCACCCTTGGAACCAGAAGTTACAGTTTCTTCAGCAGCTCCTTTACCATGAGGTTTTGGAACATTAAAATATGTTGGTCCACCTGGTGTGATACTCCCAAAAAGCTGGTTCCATATTTGCCACACTTATTGAATCATCTGCTTGGACAATTTCCACCTCATCATCTATCCACTGAATGAGCTGTTGATGCATGGTGGATGGGATACAACAATTTGCATGGATCCAATCTCTTCCAAGCAGCAAACTATATGCAACTTTGCCCTCAATGACGAAGAAAGTTGTGAGCAGAACCTTGGACCCAATCATTAGATCTACATGAACACAACCTTTGGTGTCTGAAGGATTCCCAGCAAAATCATTCAGAATTATGCTCGTTGGTGTTAAATCTCCAGGGCCCATGCCAAGCTTCCTAAATGTAGTATATGGCATCACATTCACAACAGCTCCACCATCGACAAACATCTTGGTTAAAGGCTTCCCATTAACAAATCCTTTCAAATATAGTGGCTTCATGTGTCGATTCTGGATTGGCTTTTCAAAGACAGCTTGCTTATTGAGCATCAATTGTGCCATTAGCTGTTCGACTTCATCTACCTCTGACAACGCTTCCTCCTGCACAACTTGATCAGTGGGAGCCATAAATTCATTCGGCAAAAAGCATACCATGCATGTAGGAGCCGAATGACCATCTTCTTTAGGCTTGTCCTTTCGACGCCATATTGATTTCATCTTAGGCCTTGCTTGCTTTAATTCTTGATTCCTCAAACGTTGTACTCTTCTCTTTTGGCTTTTCCTCAAGCCAGGTGGACACCATTGTCCTTCTTGCCAAACATAAGCATGACCTTCTTCTTCTTCATGATCAACCCACCTGTAATCAGCATGCCTCTTTCTTGGTTGATCATCAAAACGCCGATCATCACTAAGATGTACTCTGCCAATTCTTTCATGGACAGATCGGCGTCATCCTTCTTTCACCATCTGGTGGCAAGAGTTTCTCGGGTTCCATGAAGAAGGAACAAGCTTCGTCGATGTTGATAGACCTATCAGATCGATTTCGAGCTCTAATCCACCGGATGATTAGTTCTAAAACGACCGAAAAACCTGCATCTACCGCATGATACCCGGCTCTGTCAAGATCTATACAAAATCAACAAGTTTGAACCCGCGACACGTGGCAATCTAGATTGATTCGAATTCGGCTATGTAAGGTAACGTGGTCATGTCTTGCTATGAATCAAAACCGAACCTAACCAATTTAGACTGGGCAAAAAGAGTGTTATATGAATTAAACTTAAAGTAAAACCCAAATAACACAAGGTAACTTAATGAATCTAACTTTCCGAACGATATCTTTTACTAATCCCGGCCCACATGTCAGTCTCTTTCTGGTGCCAAATTTTGGTGTTAACATGCGGTTACCTGAATTTGTTGGGTTTATATTATTTATTTAACTATGGTTTGGTATATACTTATATCTGCTAGTAAATAGTTGCTTAATAAAACTTGACCAAGGTCATACAGGAGAAAGCAGATGAGATGGGCCATGGCGATGAGGCGGCAGCCGGGAACCAGGGCTTCGTTGGCGTTCTGCTAAGGCTCCAGAAGGAGGGCAGCACGTCGGTCAAACTCACAAAGGACACCATCATCGCGGTGCCCGGAATGTTGCTCAGATTGGGAGAATATAGAGGATTACACTGCTGATTTTGAGGAGTTCTAGGCGAGTTCCCCAGTCATCGCCTATGGAGATGGATTTTATTTTGCTTCGTTTAGATAAACGTTTATTCGAGTCTTCTGCTATGACATTTGTGTCAACTCTGAGATTGTAATAATGCTACTTTAATACTCTATCATTATGCATGGTTATGGATATTCACTTGTGACGTCTACCATATGTGTGTAAACTGATCCTGGCGCACATATGAGATGCACCTGGTTTTGCCTTTAAAACTGGGTGCGACAGTCACACCAAATCAGAATTGTTTTGTGGTAGTGCAAAAGTTGGAGAATTTCGAGACGGTGAAAAAGGCAGCAAAAGAAAATGTGTATGATCGATCAAAGGGGTGTCCAGAACACTGGACCGTGCTTCGTTTCATTCTGGAACTGTTGATTCTAAAGGCTAAATATAGTTGGTCTGATGCTAGTTTCAATGATCTCCTACGTATCTTGGCATGGTTGCTTCCTAAACCTAATAGAGTGACAACACTTATTGAGCAAAGAAGCTTATAAATCCATTCATAATCTGGGTAAAGGGTGAAACCTCTGCGGAGTGTACAATCTATCATGATAGTCTTGCTCAGGGTCACGAGCGGCTTGGATCCTTTTTTTATTAGAAGATTATGTTATTTATGATTATTGTTCACTTCTACTTTATTAATTGGGTTTTCAACTGGGATTCATATTATGTAGTAATTTGGATTATGCTAAAATGAATCAACTAAAAATTCTAATGCAGTTCAGCCGTGTCAAGCCTTTCTTTTAAGCACGTAGCACTTCAATGGGTAATAGATGGAGTGAATAAGACAGCTACTGAGTTTCCCGAGGATCTTCCGTACCTCTGAGCTGTGGTCAACCAGTTGGCGTCCCTGTGGACTTGAGTCTCTACCTGTCGAGAGAGTTAATAAATAGACTTCCGCTGTGTTTTAGGTAAACTCTGATGTAAAACTATTTTATTCGAGCATATGTACTCAGTTTATAATATTTGTTAGCTGTATGTGTTCTGTGGACTTCCTGGGCACACATATAGCAGCATTCGGTTTCTGTGTAAATCCGAGTGTGACAGATTGGTATCAGAGCTATGCTGACTGTAGGACCGCAGCCTAGATAGTATTGGCCAGCCATTAAGGTTCATTTTGCTATATAATCCTTGCTTCCACTATCCTTGAAGTTTCATCGCTAAATAAATGCTACCTTTGAGCATTTCCCTTCCTTGATGACTTATCTTTTGCTCATTATATCCTTGAATATTTTATCCTCCCCTTGCTTCTAACCATTGACTTCTGATTATTTACCTCCACCTTGTCTTGATATATTTCTGATCTCCATCTTTGGTCTATTTAACTCTTCCTTGTCCATTGCTTTACCTTGAGCATTCATTTTATTACCTTAAATTTCGCTATTACTATTGTGAGTATCCTTGTCTACTCACCCACCTTGATATTATTTTTAAAATATAGTCCAACTTCGCTATTTTCTCCTTGTATTTTAGTTATGCCACTTTGGAATCTTTCCTTGACATCTGATCCCAAAGTGCATGTTATACTCTACCACTTTATTCTAAAAATACCTAGATCACCCGTATGGTCCTGATGCATGCCAAGCCACTTAAAGAATGAAGACACTGGCCTGTTACAAGAAGTTCAAGACTGAATGACTTCAAATTACAAGACTACGCCAAACTCCCTGCCACTGCACCAAGAAGTTAGAGTCAAGTTGAAGGGTTCCTATATCAAGAAAGTTGAAGATATATCCATACCTAGGAGGATTCCCTAACCCTTACTAACAACGTTTAGAATAGCTCTTATTCATGTGTTGTTAACTTTGGTTGAGTGTGCTTGTAATGCCTGTCCTTATGCCTTGATTGATTTGGATTCTTTGTAATGATTGTGATGGGCGTAGACGCAGGTCTACCACCATCTAGTATTGAATTATGGTTTAAGAAACTTAATGAATAAATAGTCGTGTTATTTACATCTCTGGCGCTTAAACTATCTAGCTCTCAATATTCATGGTCTATATCCGGTCAGTTCGGTAACCTTCCCAAGTTTCTACTGCCCAAAAAAAATTGGGTTACTTGTTTCTGATCGATGGAGTACTGATGAGAATTTTTTGTTGATGATAGATGGTGGAGACAAGGAGGACCACAACTGGCAGTGCAAGCAATCAGAACCAGTCACCACCCACCATGGAACAAATGATGCAAATGCAGATCCAGCTGACGCAGCAGATGGCTCAGACCATAGCATTGATGCAGCAAAACCAGCAGAATCTGCCTCATCAGCCACACGTGCCGCGCAGAGACAAGAGGGGCGAATTTCTGAAGGGACGCCCTCCCACCTTCACCAAGGCGAGCGACCCTCTACAAGCAGATGACCGGCTCAATGTGGTGGAGAGAGAACTCAACATCGCGCAATGCAATGATAGGGAGAAGGTGCTGTATGGAGGAGGACAGCTTCGAGGAGCAACATTGGATTGGTGGAATGCTTACCAGTATGCTCACCCTGACCGCACCCTGATTACCTGGCAGGAGTTCCGTGACAACTTCCGCTCACACCATGTACCGAAAGCGCTGATGATCCTGAAGAAGAAGGAATTCCTAGCAATAAAACAGGAAGGGATGAGTGTCACTACTTACCGTGACAAATTCATTGAGCTCGCCCGCTATGCTACAGAGGATGTGTCGACTGACAAGAAGCAGCCTAGGTTTCGTGATGGATTACAGGATGCACTACAGTACATGGTGATGTGTATCACCTTCCCCTCCTTCCATGAGCTGGTAAATGGTGCCCTTATGCTGGAGAACAAGCGTCGTGAGATGGAGGACAAGAAGCGGAAGCTGCAAGGTCAGCCATTAGGAAACAACGTCCGCCCCTGCTTCAACCATCAGGAAGGGAATCAACAAGTGATGAACCAGCAGCGCTTCCAGGGACAGTCCAATCTGCTGATCCGCAACCAGTACCAGAAGTGCCCCCAGTATCAGCAGCTTCCTCAGTACCTACAGGCGCCACAACAGCAACAACGCTTCTAGAACCAGCTGGAAAATGGCCCAGTACAACGCAATCAACAGCAGAATGGCCCAGTTCAGCGCCCCAACCCAGTTATCAATGCACCAGTAGATCCGAGGGCATGCTACCATTATGGTGAGCAGGGACATATTGCTCACTCTTGGCCCCGCAGGATCCAGAACACCACAGGTTAGAACAACAACCACTGGGTTGATCAGCTGCAGACACAGGCAAACTGTGGTCAGCAGACCCCTGCCAGAGGCAAGCTCAATCACATGGGCGCAGATACCGCTGAGGGAGCTAATGACGTGGTTGGGTATGCTCCCTGTCAACTCAACTCCTGCAACCGTTTTGTTCGACTACGGAGCTTCGCATGCTTTCATATCTGCCGCTTTTGCGAAAAAGAACTTGATGACCCTGCGACCCATGGCGAACGCTATGTCAGTTAGCTCACCAGGAGAGGAACTGCGAACCACTCTACGCTGTCCCAATGTCACCATTACAATAAGGGGGGTAGACTTCATGGTGCGTCCAATAGTCCTGAATTCTATTGGGTTTGACCTAATTCCGGGAAGGAGATGGTTTGCAAAATATAATGCTGTGATCCAATGCACCAAAATGGTAGTACAACTGATGGCAACGGGCGGAAAAAGGGTGGAGTACCAGGCAACTAGTTCTTTGGAGCACTGTCAGATGAATCAAGCTAAGGATGCAACTCTTTGTTGACACTTCTTACGGTCCACTATCAGGATTGCCAATCCCAGTAATGGTGCAAGGAGTGTTCATTGGTATTCTTACGATACAGATATAAATCCGCAAGCGCACGGATACCGATGTAGCATTTCACCCGGGAGTATTCCTAGGTATCGTATTTATATTTCCGCAGGGAAGAATTGGACAAAGAGTATCGACTATTGACAAGGATGTAACTACTAATTAAAATACCGGCTAACAAGGCGGGGGTAAAGGATAGGATAGGAGTGATATTCAGTTGACACACAAAAGGAGAAGTTCAGGATAGAGATAGAAGAGCGGTCTAGCTAGTGGGAGAACAACGAGACAGAAAAGGATTCCTATATAGGAAGTTGCATCGTCCGAGGCCTCTTGCACCAGCATTTATAGGCTGAGGGGAGGCAGGTCCCTGGTTCGGCCGAACTGGGTGGTTCGGGCGAACCAGGCCCTGGTGGCCAGGCCACTCCTCCCTGAGTGGAGCACCTCCCCTTGCTTTGATTCCACGAAATTTTGTGTGGCCAACAATTCCCAAGGTCATGTGAGTGGTTTTTAGTGGTAGGTGAGATGCAAAATTGACATGACCAAAGTGGAGTTTAGTGGAGTCACC
>OAMR01000438.1:798126-819478 GCA_900205405.1 Echinochloa crus-galli | reverse complement strand
GACAGGAAAGGTTTCCTATATATGCATATAACCTTATTTATTCCCGAGTATTGGTGGTCGGATTTGGGTTGTAACGACCGCCAACAATAGCCCAAACCTGTCTAAGTCGTGTCTCCTGTGTCACATTCAAGCTACTCAACTCAAGAATGGGAAATATGCAGTGAATTGGGAAAAAAAATGGGGTAATAGTGTGCATGAATTCCTAAATTAAGTGATTCAATGCAATCATGCAGTGGATAATGCAACAATTTAAAGGATAAAGCTCAAAATTTAAAGTCTAAGAGCTGGACTATCTCACATACCTTGATTTTTCTCGCCAATTACCGACAATTTGAGATGAATTGCGGTGATGCAGCGTCATTCGTCCGTCACATTTGATTTCCTTTTTCTTCCTTGACGACGATCTTTCTTCCATTCTGCATGTGGTTATGATAAAATATGTATATGTATGAACACATACCTGTGCAAATTTTCTTCAGAAGCTTCCGTACGGTACTCATTGCAATAGACAGGGGCATACATTGATCAATCCTGCATGATCGGGCACCCTGGGCTCTCTGCTTCCTCCTGTTTGAAACATACTCAAGCAAACAGGGGTGATCCCGCTAATGCTAGCGGTAGATTAAGTTAGTAGACACCAATGTCAATCATCAATATCTTTCGCCAATTGCTTCCCCGGCAACGGCGCCAGAAATGCTTGTTGACATTTCTTACGGTCCACTATCAGGATTGTGAATCCCGGTAATGGTGCAAGGAGTGTTCATTGGTATTCTTACGATACAGATATAAATCCGCAAGCGCACGGATACCGATGTAGCATTTCACCCGGGAGTATTCCTAGGTATCGTATTTATATTTCCGCAGGGAAGCATTGGATAAAGAGTATTGACTATTAACAAGGATGTAACTACTAACTAAAGTACCGACTAACAACGCGGGGATAAAGAATAGGATAGGAGTGATATGCATATGACACACAAAAGGAGAAGTACAGGATCAGGATAGAGATAGAAGAGCGGTCTAGCTAGTGGGAGGACAACGAGACAGGAGAGGATTCCTATACACTTCCACCGGCCTTGAGATAACTCTAGCAAAGATTACAGCTAGCATGGAGAATGGCATCTATGGTTCTTCCTAGTTCTATTATCTCGGCGTCGGGAAGCGGAGCACCCGACACTCAGAAAGGGATGAGAAGGGGTGTCAGTGAACAACCGCAGGAGGCTCCTACGGGTCGAGCCAGACGTGGTGGACTACGTAGGCCGTATAGGGCTGTCACCACCTAACGTACACACGCCGCTATGAATCTCTTGTAGTAGGGATTTTCCTTGGTCAATTGTGATGCATTTCATTAAGACATGAGGAAATATATTGATTACTCAGAGTCGTACATAAAGAAAAGGAAAAGATACAAGAGCTTTACCAGAACTCCAGAAGACGACTCTCCGGAACTCCGAGCGAAGCTCGACCCTGACTCTAACTCCCAACAGGACTAGCCTAACTCTACATCTTGAGAGAATGGAATGGAGACTTGCTCCCAAGTGGTGTGTGTTACAAGTGAGAAGAGAGAGTCATATTTATAGTGTGGAGTGCCTTGGGGATGTGGATAAGGTTGCATGGATTTGTGCTTTCTCCTTGGGCTGTATCCGCGTGAATGCTTGACTGGCCAACAGGCTTGCGCCACGTGTCCTGGCTGCACCGCCTCTGCATGCGCATGTGCTAATTCTTGCTGCTGATCCGCGTGAATGAGTCCCCAGCCAACGGGTGCGTGCCATCTGTCCTTGCCCACGCCGACTTCCTGCATGCGAGCTTGCATCCACCGCCTTCTTGCATGCGTGCGTCTGCACGTGGGCCCGGCCTGGCTCTGCGCCTGCAGCCTCCTCCTGGCGCGAGCGCCTGTTGCTGCGCGCTGCGCAGCTGCTCCTGCCTGCGCCAACCGCCATGCCGTGCTGCAGCTGACACGTGGGCCCGTGTGTCCCTGACTCCCTCGCGCTAGCTCTGCATGCATGCGTTGCTGTTGCTGTGCGCAAGCTGCTGTGCGTGTGGGGCCAGCCTGCCTCCCGTGCTGCAGGCACACATGCATGCGCACCAGGCCATGCTGCTGTTGGCTGCACGCACTGCTGCTGTGGATGCATGTGGGTCCCACCAGGTGCTGCTATATCTTGGAGTTTAATATCTTTTGATCCTGAGGTCTGATCGATGCAAATAATATGTCCGCGGTAATCTTCTCGACGAGCTCTTCTCATTGGTGTACTCCAATTGGACATTTGAGATTGTTTGTGCTCATGGTAATTTAGAGTCCATTTCTAGCCCAAACGGCGGATTGTCCGTTTAATGCCGTTTTTGGGTATAATCCTGCAAAGCACTTAGAAACACCAAGACTCGTGGAAATGGTTAGTATAAGCCTAGTAATGCATGCAACTATATCTATATACCTTTTATTTACCGAGACTTTGGCAGTGGAAATCGGCCAAAATTAGGCCGTAACGACCGCCAACACTCTTGATGACATTAGAGAGTAAAGATCAGTGGAACCCACATTCAGAGGATGAGGCAACCTCGGAGAGAAGATGACCACAAGGCTGAATATCCATAGCTCTCCCCATCCACATCCGAATCTCGAGGACGAGATTCATTTTAGGGCGGTAGAATTGTAACACCCCGAAATTTACACTATTTTAAAATTTCATAATTTAGTAATTAATTTACTTTTTATTGAAAGTGTCCATAATTAATATAGGAAAATAAATTATTTCTGAGAATTAAAATCAAATGTAAGGTTAGAAACATTTATGTTGCATTCATGTTGGCTGCATTGAGTTTTGGTTGTGTGCAAATCAATTGGAATTTAAATCTAATTTAAATTCAAATTTGAATTTCCTTGTTTGGAGCCTTGGAAAAGTTGCACCCTGAACTTTCCCTTTGACCGAGCCTGCCCCCTCTGCTTTTCTCAGGGCCTCCTATGTAGTTTCCGTTTACCAGTTAACAAGTTGGCTTTGAGGCCCAATAAAGCCCATCAACAGCACGCGCGCACTGTTGGCGCTTCTTACGATCCAATATCAGAATTGGGAATCCCGGTACTGGATGCAAGGAGTGTTCAGTGGTTTTCCTTATGGCTTAGTAAAATATAGAAATATTCTGCAAGCGCACAGAATCACCGCCGTAGCACTTCACTTGGGAGTATCCCGAGGTATCGTAATTTATATTTCCGCAGGGAAGCTTTGGAAAGAATACTAGTGAACAGATATTTGAGACTATCAGAGAAGGGCACACGACTAAACAAGACAGGTGATAAACGATATTGGATAGGAGTGGATATACCGGACACACAGCTCAAGGGATACTCGGATAGATGAGAGAAGGTATAGATAGTTGGGAGGACAACGAGAAGAGATAAAGGATTCCTGGGGACTCTATCTATCTAGGCCAAGGGGTTAGAGATACAGTGGCTAAAGAGCCAGCACTAGTAGGTCTGGAATAAGTCTATTGTCTTCCTTGGGGACTACAGGGCATCCGACACGCAGAAAGGGATGAGAAGGGGTGCCGACTACCCTGAACCTTGGGTCCTAGGACACTGGAACTAACATGATGGGCTACAAAGACCAGAAGGGCTGTCACCACCTCCCGGCTACCACCTCCGTTGCGACGGGCAGAAACTAAGGTTACTGACAAGTCTAGGAACCACTCCTACACAGATCAATAACTACTTACTTCGCTAGCAGAAGCAAGCAACTCGAACTCACACCCCAATGACAAGTCACCGCTAGTGTGAGCAGAATCGAAGAACCAATTAAGGCAGAGACTTAAGCAAGAACTAAGAGCACTAGGAACTAGAGCCAACTATAGTCTAAATACGATATAGAAGCAACTAGACTAAAGTAGAACCAACTATATAAGGCACAAGTAGAATAAAGTAGATACTATATTGATAACTCGAATGTCATACAAAAGATAAGGTAAAATATACAAGAGCTAATACCAGAGCTTCTGAAGACGACTCGGGAACCTCCGAGGCACAGCTTGACTCGACTCTAACTCCCAACTAAACTATCCTAACTCTACTAGAAATGAAGTGGAAGAGCTCCTTGGCTTGAGTGTGTGTTGAATGGGGGGGGCAGCACTGCATTTATAGCTTGGACAAGGCGGTTTGGGGGTTGAGTAACCGCCACGGGACCCTGGGAGGCGGTGCCGGGCCTTCGGCCGAATACCCCGGTGTTGGCACTTCTTACGATCCAATATCAGAATTGGGGAATCCCGGTACTGGATGCAAGAAGTGTTCAGTGGTTTTCCTTATAGCTTAGTAACATATATAAATATTCTGCAAGCGCACAGAATCACCGTTGTAGCACTTTACCTGGGAGTATCCCGAGGTATCGTAATTTATATTTCGGCAGGGAAGCTTTGGCAAGACTAATAGTGAACAGATATTCGAGACTATCAGAGAAGGGTACACGACTAAACAAGACAGGGGATAAACGTATTGGATAGGAGTGGATATACCGGACACACAGCTCAAGGGATACTCGGGTAGATGAGAGAAGGTATAGATAGTTGGAAGGACAACGAGAAGAGATAAAGGATTCCTGGGCACTCTATCTATCTAGGATAAGTGGTTAGAGATACAGCGGCTAAAGAGCAAGCACTAAAAGGTCCGGAATAAGTCTATTGCCTTCCTTGGGGACTACAGGACCCCGACACGCAGAAAGGGATGAGAAGGGGTGCCGACTACCCTGAACCTTGGGTCCTAGGACACCGGAACTAACGTGATGGGCTACAAAGACCGAGAGGGCTGTCACCACCTCACGGCTACCACCTCCGTTGCGACGGGCAGAAACTAAGGTTACTGACAAGTCTAGGAACCACTCCTACACAGATCAATAACTACTTACTTCGCTAGCAGAAGCAAGCAACTCGAACTCACACCCCAATGACAAGTCAATGCTAGTGTGAGCAGAATCGAAGAACCAATTAAGGCAGAGACTTAAGCAAGAACTAAGAGCACTAGGAACTAGAGTCAACCCCGTCCCGAGGGCTTTCCGTTTTGCCCTGTACTGTTGAATTTCGTTCACCGTAGGTGAAGTTAGAGATGCATTAGTAGGTTTTAGCACTCGAGCATGGATGCGTGCATGGCTTCATGTCCTGTGTACTCATGCATGAGAGCTGAAGGTAGAAGAGAGAGTGATGGCCGTTAGGCTATCGGCACTCATCATACTTCAAACATATCCTCTAAACGGAATATTCTCGCCTGGTCATCAAGATTTTACAGTACAGTATCAGTTTTTCCGCACTCGTCGTACTCTACTGACATCTCCCTATACTAACTACCAACATGTGGGACCCACATTATATAAATTTTTTAACCATCCCCTCTCTCTCTCCCCACTTCCCCTCCCCCCTCGAATCCCACTCCCTCTCTCGAACTCTCCCCGCGGCTCGCTCGGCAGACACGGCGCCGCCGCCGCCTCTCTTTTCTCTCGCTCGACACGCACGGCGCCGCCGCCGTCCGTCCGTCCGCTGGCCGGCTTCCTCGAGCTCCGCCGCCTGCCCTCACCATCTCCGGGCCAAACCCCGCCCGCGGCCGCCGCAGCCCGAGCCCCGTGCCTCCTCTCCCTCTCTCGCTTCGCCGCCTCTGGCCTCCCGCGATCCGCCGGCTCTGCCTCTCCTCGCCTAGCGCAATCCATCGCCGGGCAGCTGCGTGCTCCGTGTGGTTGCCGGGCGGGCGGCCGGCGTGCGGTGCCCCGCGGTGGCGGCGACCACGAGCTCCGGGAGCTCACCGACGCCGTGTTCGCGCCCAGCGCCGCCGCGGACCTCGTGTATATCGACGCGGGGAGCGAGAACAATGCCGTGGCGGCCGCGCCGAGGTCGAGGCCGCCGCGGCGGACGGGCCCTCCCCGGGCTCTTCGCGGCGGGGCTCCCCGAGTCACCCGTCGCGACGGCGAGGCTCTGCGCGGTGGCGAGGCTCCTCGCGGCGGCGGGGCTCCTCATGGCGGTGGTGGCAAGGCCATCGCCGGCGGCCGCGGGCGAGCAGCAGCCCGACTATCGCGAAGGATCCGGCCGCGAAGGGGTCGAGCGTCCAGCAGCGGGGCCGACGGCCAGCCTGGCGATCAGCAGAACCAGCTCCAGCGGCGGCTGACGGCCACGCGGTGGCAGGGCAGCGTGGTCCGAGCGGCGGCGTCTCCATCCCCTTCTCTCCCTCCACGGCGACCGAGACGGCTGCAGGCGGCGCGTCGACAAGGTCCGCGCCGCTGGACTCCTCCCCCTCCTGGCCCGCGCGACGACGGTGCGGCGGCGGCCATGGGGGGCGGCGGCTCACCTCTCCTTCTCCCTCTCCGCCGGCGCCCTCCCTCTCCCTCGCGCACGCAGCCGTTGCCGCTGGCGGGCCCCGCGCCACCGTGGCGGGGTAGCGCACGTCCGTGGATGCGCTCGATTTGGCGTTCGCGCTCGCCTCGGCAGGCGTGCCGCACGCGGTAGCGCTTCCCGCTGCAGGCATTTTTGGGCTTGCGGATACGGTACAGCGTATTGTGTTCCCCTTTCGAGTACACCACTGCGAATAGCCTCAGGAGCAATCCTTCTGCTCGTCCGACCTCGGCAGGATTCATTAGTTACGCTCAGTGGCGGAGGTAGGATTGCCCCCTAGGGGTTTGGGGGTCTTCATCTCCATGCGTTATAGTTGGGTAGGGGGGCTAGAGCCCCCTAGCTCCGCCGCTGGTTACGCTTCTCTTACTTGGGCAGTCAGATGTGTGATACCATTGCGTTCTGTGCATAACAAGAGATATTATGGAGAACAGAAACAACGAAGAACATGTTTCGAATCTTCTTCAACATTACACTCGTGATTGAATAACGTTAATTAAAATGTTAAAAGATCATGAAATCAACAGCGAGTCGGTAAAGTGAACGTACTCCTTTTTATTGCACGTCATCAAGCTAGTCCAAGGAACATTTTTCATTCAAGGGAGAAACAGAGCCTAGTACACAGAAATAGAACATCCCTTTTTCACGCTCTTGTGTTCATCGATCTGCTTTGAAGACCGTGTCGCTGTCCTAAACATCATACAAAATCGTCCAACAAAATTTTCAGCACAAGGGTCACACAAAGCAAATATTTTTGGTATTTTCTGGGTATGCAAGTGAACTAAAAATTGAGCAAGAACTTGAGCAAGCACTTGAGCAAAGAAATGAGAGAGAGAGAGAGAGAGAGCTCCTAGCAGAAAATTTCAGAATGGAAGTGTGTGTGGGAGAAGCAAGCAAGCTTGCACCAGCATTTATAGGCAAGGAGGGGGGAGGTCCCTGGTTCGGCCGAAGGCATGGGTTCGGCCGAACCAGGCCCTGGTGGCCTGAGCACTGATGATGGCATGATTTTTGCTAACTCCCAGAGTAGGAATTGCAAGTGAGAGGTGGAGTGTATGTGAATCTCGATCTTAGAAGCATGAAAAGATTCCTCACTAAGGTCACAACAATTTGACAAAGCTCACTAAGATGACGAGCAGCATATGGTAGAAAGTTTTGGAACTAATCCTATCATATGGCTCTGGTAGGTATTATGACCAATGAGGAACTTTGTTTTTATTTTTGAAAGCATAATCATCCGAGATTTTCACCATACTAAGAGCAGAAATAGAATTCAACCAAAGTCTCACTATATCAATTCCCACAACAACCTAGACTTGGAATAAAGCATGTGCTCCCACAAGGTTCAGGTTCATTTTTACTCATGCCGAATAACTCAAGCATAGTCAAGCACTAGTTGCGACAAAGTACTAGCAAGATTAATGACAGAGCAACTATTCATCATTTCCAAGGTGAGAGACATATGGTTCATTCCATGCATAGTTGGGAGTTAATTTTATTCAAGGGAAATATATTTTTTTTATATGCAACCTAAGGAAAGGGAAAATGCGAATGCATGAACAAAGTGCTGGGTGGTTCAGACATACCTGGTGGGGGTCCTCCCCCAAGCTAGAACGCTTCACTGGTAGGGATTGAGTCTTGCGAGGTACGCGGCCAGCTGCTCGGACTGCTCCCGGACATCATGCTGGATGGATGACACCATCCCGTCATTCTCTTGGAGGTACTGCGAATGACGGGCTAGTGTGTCTTGAATGCCCCGTGTCCGGTCGTCGATGACGTCGACCCGGTCGGAGATGTATGACAACTCCCGACCGTAGTCGAAACGGGCGGACTGTGAGTATCCGGGGTAGTATGGCTGGGAGGCATTGTCATATCCCCCAGCATACCAGCTTCCGGACCACTCAGAGTCCGTGCTCTGACCGTAGTCCCAGCGTCCCGAGGCTTGATAGTTCGGGTCCTGGTACTGTCCAGAGCCTCCTGCTCTAGATGTACCAGCCCCGGTGTACATGTCGTAGGTGGCCTCAAACGCGGATGTGTGTCGGTGCGGTGCTTCTGGTTCGTCTTCCGGCTCCAGTGGGGTGGCGAGCCCGGCGTCACGCCTGGCTCGTCCCCTTGTGAACGGCCCTTCACCTGCTACACTGTGCCGAGCGGGCTCTCTCGGTGGAGGAGATTCGTCCGACTCGGCGCTCAAATGAAGCGTTAATTTCTTAGCGGTATACAGCTTTAGTGCTGCACAAGGTAGACGCACTTCGGCTGTATAACCGCGGTAAATCATCATAAGTGAAGCATCAGGCAGCTTTCATAAGATGTGAGCCTGTACGAAGTGCTCGGCATCTACGACAGAGCGTGCTGTCTCTATGTACGTGCACTGGGCGTCCTGGAGGACTCCCAGGTGGTTTGCGAGGCTAGTGACTAGAGAAGTCATCGCCATGCTACCCACACGAGAAATATGAGCCAGCCAGTGGTCGACCATGTCTTTCACTGGGGAAACCGGAATTTTCTTGAACACAGCATACAAAATCCGCAACTCAACTGTGTTCACAGGCCGGATATCGGCTCTCGGAAATACCGTTATAGCTACCCACTTGTGCATAAAGCGCAGAGTGGGGTTATGGATACTGTTCATGCGGGTTGCATGTTAGTTGGTATTTCCGGAAATCCGCTTCCAGAATACGACCCGATCAAACCTTTTCAAAGCTCTGCTTGGCTCTAAAGAGCAACGACTTGAAAAACCAAGAGCCAAGCTAAAATCCCTCCAAGAGCAGAAGAACTCTTGGTTGAAAAATCTGAAGCGAATCCCCCCATTTTCGGAAACCAGCGTGGAAAGAAACTCGAGCGTGAGCAAGTACGAACCTGGCTCATCTCCCAGAAGTTCTCCCAGCCGACGGCATGGAAGATCTCCGGGAACTCCTCGTCCATCCCCGTTCTTCTCAGTAGGTCCTGATCGAACACCCGGGTGTGCTCGAATTCCTTCAGCCTGAGCTCGTTGAAGGTGCTTCTCTCCCGGTCCGTCTGGAGAACGATGTCGTTCTCGCTCAGGAGCTGCCTGTCCTGGGGTACGGCAGAGCCTACACCCAAGCCAGCTGCTCCAGCCTCATCCTCGTCCATCCAGCTCGAGCCACGGGACGGGGCTGGGGAACTCCCAGAATCGTCCGAGCGGCGGCTAAGCTGGGTGGAACGACGGAGTGTGGCGATGCGCTTCGACATGGCTCCTGCAAAATGTTAGCACAGAAACGACTACCCGAAGGACTGAGTATCAAAGGTTAGCACAAGAAATCAAGTCAGACATTCGAGAAAGTTAGTCGTTCTTGCGGGGATCAAAACCACCACAAATGGTTACTCGTTCTTGTGGGTGTCGGAGACCACCACAAAATCGTCCAACAAAATTTCAGCACAAGGATCACAACAAAAGCAATATATTTTTTTGGGGATTTTCTGGGTATGCAAGCGAACTAAAACTTGAGCAAGAACTTTGAGCAAGAACTTGAGCAAGCACTTGAGCAAAGAAATGAGAGAGAGAGAGCTCCTAGCAGAAAATTTCAGAATGGAAGTGTGTGTGGGAGAAGCAAGCAAGCTTGCACCAGCATTTATAGGCAAGGAGGGGGGAGGTTAGTACATCTAAGTGGATGCTACATCGCGGCTGAGATAAAAGGGTGAAAGCACGATTGTAAATCTCTAATAAACAAGAATGCATAGGTTTAAAAGCACTAGTCTACCGCATGTCTAGATACCCTCGAACCCGTCAGGCGTAGAATCAAACAAGTTAATCCACCGCATGATACAACTTGTTTAAAATCACACCACCAACTAAGAATAGATCAATCCACCGCATGATATACTCTAAACGTGGAAGGCTAGAAGCATTCATTATTGAAAACAAAGTTACGAACATGTTTTCACTCATTGAGGGACTGCCGAATACGGCTAGATAGCCGATTCGGGTTCCATGAAGAAGGAACAAGCCTTGTCGATGTTGACAGTCCTATCAGATCGATTTCGAGTTCTAATCCACCGGATGATTAGTTCTAAAACGACCCAAAAACCTGCATCTACCGCATGATACCCGGCTCTGTCAAGATCCATACAAAACCAACGAGTTTGAACCCGCGACACGTGGCAATCTAGATTGATTCGAATTCGGCTATGTAAGGTAACGTGGTCATGTCTTGCAATGAATCAAAACCGAACCTAACCAATTTAGATTGGGCAAAAAGAGTGTTATATGAATTAAACATAAAGTAAAACCCAAATAACACAAGGTAACTTAATGAATCTATTAGATCTTTGCCAAAATCTAATAGAGCCGATAACTTGCTTCAAGCTAAACCTTAGCCTACCGCATGACTCATGATTTAACAAAGAAGCCTTCTCATACCAAGCTTAAATCCACCGCATGATACTAAGCATGATACAAGGTTGTCGATACTTACGGAGGTCGACGGATCGATGATTCCCCTCGAAAGAAACTCGACGACACGACTAAAGGACTCGAAAAGGTGGCGCAAGGCCGGTTTGTTGTATGATTGTTCGATCCCTATTACAATCACCATGGGTTCATATTTATACCCTGGTTTTGACACGATTCCTACTCGATTACGATTACAAAACGTTTGTTTCCAAAGAAATACGTCTAAAATGCCGTATTCATCTTGTATTCTTCATCAGATCGGCATCTTCCTTACTTGATCCACGTCATCACGCGTTCCCGAATAATCGAAAACTGTTCAAGAATGCAGTATTGTGATTGGTCATTGTTTCTCCCAGAGCCTTGTACAATAAGCAAGAAAAATGCTCTCTTTCTTGATGCACTTTGAGCCAATCTATTTGCTTCTCCATTATCCCCTCTAGGAATGTGTTGCAAAATTACTGATCGAAAGCTCTTTAATATTTCTTTGCATTCTTCATAGTAATTCCTCAAGATATCACTTTTGCATTCATATTCACCATTCAATTGTTTTATGACTAATTCTGAATCTCCAAAAATTTCGACTGCAATGGCCTTTGCTTCTTTCAAATATTGGAGCCCTTTGAGCAATGCCTCATACTCAGCCTGATTGTTAGTAACAGTAGATTGAATGGGAATAGCAAACTCAAATGTTTCTCCTTTGGGTGAAATTAATAAAATACCTGCTCCACCACCTTTGTCGCATGAAGATCCATCGAAGAATAATACCCAAGGAATAATGTTAAGCAAATTTATTGATGTATCATGATGTTCAGTAATGAAGTCAGCAATAATTTGCCCCTTGACAGCTTTTGCCGATTCAAACCTTAATTCAAATTCAGATAAGGCCAAAATCCATTTGCCAATCCTTCCATTCAAAATTGGCATTGACAACATGTGCTTAATTACATCAAATTTTGAGTATACAACGCATTCGGCATTTAGCAAATAGTGCCGAAATTTTGTACATGAGTAATAAACACATAAGCAAAGCTTCTCTATAGCCGAATATCTTGTTTCAGGGTCTAGTAATTTTCGGCTAAGGTATGCAACTACTCTTTCCTTCCCTTCAAATTCTTGTATGAGGGCCGATCCAATAGTTTGGGCATCGGCCGCCACGTACAACTTGAAAGGCTTATTCAATTGTGGAGGTACCAATACTGGTGGTTCCTTCATGTACTCCTTTATTTCATCGAAAGCCTTTTGTTGTTCGTCACCCCATACAAACTTTTGATCCTTTTTGATTTTCAGCAGTGAAGAGAAGGGTAACACCTTTTGTGACAAGTTTGATATGAATCTTCTCACAAAATTTATCTTGCCAAGTAATGATTGCAACTCTTTAAGATTAGTTGGAGGAACAATTTCATCAATCGCTTTCATGCTCTTCTTGCCAACTCCTATTCCTCCTTCATGTATCAAAAATCCTAGAAACTCTCCAGCTGAAACTCCAAAAGCACATTTGTTCGGGTTCATCTTAAGCCCATGTTTCCTGGTGCATTCTAGAGTTTTCCTTATGTCGGCCAAATGAGACTCATGATCCAATGACTTGATCACCACATCATCAATATATATTTCCACAATCTTGCCGATCAACTCATGAAAAATATAATTCATAGCCCTTTGATAAGTTGCACCGGCATTTTTCAATCCAAAGGTCATGACAACCCACTCAAACAACCCTATGTGTCCAGGACACCTGAAAGCTGTCTTTACTATATCTTCCAATGCCATAAAAATCTGATTGTACCCTGCATTACCATCCATGAAACTGAGCACTTTATATCCAGCAGCAGCATCAACTAATGAGTCAGCAATTGGCATTGGATATCCATCCATGGGTGTAGCCCTGTTCAAATCTCTAAAATCTATGCAAACCCTCATTTTTCCATTTTTCTTATAGACAGGAACAATATTAGAGATCCAATCCGCATATTTGCATGGCCGAATGAAATTTGCGTCTAGTAACCTTTCAATCTCTTTTTTCACATCGGCCAACACTTCTTCCTTGTAGATTTTTCGGGGTGGCTGTTTGTAAGGTTTATAACCAGGCTTGATCGGCAACCGATGCTCAACAATAGAACGGTCCAAACCAGGCATCTCCGAATAATCCCAAGCAAAGCAGTCTTTGTATTCTCTTAATAATTTAATCAACTCTTCTCTGAAAACTGAATCTAAGTTTGCACTGATGAATGTCGGCCTTGGTTTGTCACCATCTCCAATGTCCACTTCTTCTAGCTTATCAGCCGACACAAATCCACGTCCTAACTTCCCGTCAGTTCCATCAATTGGATTCTCCATTAAAAATTACTATGAGAGCCGACTGCTTTGATCGGCTGTTGATCACTGCTGGCTGGTGCAACAGGACCTTCTCCCCAGTCTTTGCCTGAGAAACAATCTATGCCTTGATACTCCCAAAAAGCTGGTTCCATATTTGCCACACTTATTGAATCATCTGCTTGGACAATTTCCACCTCATCATCTATCCACTGAATGAGCTGTTGATGCATGGTGGATGGGATACAGCAATTTGCATGGATCCAATCTCTTCCAAGCAGCAAACTATATGCCCCTTTGCCCTCAATGACGAAGAAAGTTGTGAGCAGAACCTTGGACCCAATCATTAGATCTACATGAACACAGCCCTTGGTGTCTGAAGGATTTCCAGCAAAATCATTCAGAATTATGCTCGTTGGTGTTAAATCTCCAGGGCCCATGCCAAGCTTCCTGAATGTAGTATATGGCATCACATTCACAGCAGCTCCACCATCGACAAACATCTTGGTTAAAGGCTTCCCATTGACAAATCCTTTCAAATATAGTGGCTTCATGTGTCGATTCTGGATTGGCTTTTCAAAGACAGCTTGCTTATTGAGCATCAATTGTGCCATTAGCTGTTCGACTTCATCTATCTCTGACAACGCTTCCTCCTGTACAACTTGATCAGCAGGAGCCATAAATTCATTCGGCAAGAAACATACCATGCATGTAGGAGCCGAATGATCATCTTCTTCAGGTCTGTCCTTTCGACGCCATACTGATTTCATCCTAGGCCTTGCTTGCTTTAATTCTTGATTCCTCAAGCGTTGTACTCTTCTCTTTTGGCTTTTCCTTAAGCCAGGTGGACACCATTGCCCTTCTTGCCAAATATACCCATGATCTTCTTCTTCTTCATGATCAACCCACCTGTGATCAGCATGCCTCTTTCTTGGTTGATCATCAAAACGCCGATCATCACTAAGATGTACTCTGCCAATTCTTTCATGGACAGATCGGCGATTGACAGTATCCTGTCTATATTCATCATGTCTATCGTTGCATTCAGGGCAATTATTCCATGTAGGCAACTTTAAACCCTCGTTCCAGCAATGTCTGAAGAAAGCACAATCCCAATGTGCACGTTCCTGTTCCCGTGCAAATTTTCTTGTTCTTCTCTGTACCTTTCTTCTTCATATCTACGCCTCTGGTAGCGCTCTTTTTCTTGCTGTCGTTGCCATTTATTGAGAAGAATACGTGAAGTGACTCTAGGCTTAGAGGATTTCCCAATTTCAAATTGACAATTCGGGGCACGAGGATCTTTCTTGTGAATCTGTTCAATCGTGACTTGCCGAGTGGGGTCAACTGAGCCACTTTGTTTTGCCTTTTCTGAAGTTAAAACTTTCATCTTCCCTTTTTCTTCAGGTGCAACAGCATTCACCATGTTGATTGAAAACCCAACCATATTCTGAGGGAACGGATTGCTATCCAATTTCATCTTGTTATCAAACTTCAAGTGTCCTTCTTGTATAGCCTTTTGAATCCTCATTCTAAAGACTCTACATTCATTGATGGAATGAGAGTTTCTGTCGTGGAATCCACAATATTTTTTGTCTCTTACTCCATCCGGCCGAAGCATGGAATGCCCCTCTGGTAACTTGATTCGGCCTTCTTTCACAAGGAAATCAAACAATTTGTCTGCTTTGGTTACATCAAAATCATAAGCACCTTTAGTCTGCTTGACCCACTTTTGATTCACAGTAATCGGCTCTTTGCCCCATACTATTTCTGCTGCAGCCACTTCTTCATTATCTTCATACTCATCCCCTTGATCTGCTCTCTCGAGGAATTGGTTGTAAATGTCGGCCACATCATTTTGTTTGGCAAATCTACCATCCTTCTTGAAGCCATATGCTTGGTTACTCATTAATGCCAATTTTTGTGACAACTGACCCAGATCTTCAAACTCCATCCCGAATAGCTTTTCACGAATTGCAGGCAGCATCCCAGCTACAGCCATACCAGCCAATTGATCATCAGGTATGTTCAGAGAAAAGCACATGCATTTTATTACCCTAAATCTCCTGAGGAATTCTGTAGGTGTTTCATTATTTCTCTGCCTCAAGCCTCAAGTTAGTTAAATCAACCAACTTTTTCTCAGTGCTGCCAGTATAGTAATGAGCATGGAACTTTTGCTCTAGATCCTTCCAAGTACAAATTGATTGAGCAGGCAAAGAAGCAAACCATGTAAATGCTGGACGTGTCAATGACAAAGGAAAGTATCTGATTCTAAAAGCTTCATCTGCTGAGGCCTCTCCAAGCTGCATCAAATACCTAGCTATATGCTCCACGGTGCTAGTATCATCTTGCCCTGAGAATTTAGTGAATTCTGTAGGAACCTTGACTCTGTTAGGCAATGACACTCTTTGGCACCATTCTGGGAAAGGAGATGCCATGGTTTAATAATAGGATTCAGTGCTGATGCTGGAACTCTTTGAATATTTCCAAATTTCTGACATTCTTGACATCCCTTGTAATATTCAAAGCAATCTTCCAAAATTGTCGGCCAATAATACCCAGTTCTTCTAATAACCCACTTCATTCGGTAAGCCGACTGGTGTGCTCCACACAATCCATCATGAACCTCACTTATTAATTTCTTTGCTTCTTCTTGATTCAAGCAATGCAGCAATACCCCATCCAAAGATTTATAATATAAACTTCCATCAAGAAGAACAAATTTTATAGCTTTATACCTGAGCTTTCTAGAGACCTTTTGAGATGGATCTTTTAAATAATCAGCAATTTCTTTCCTCCAATCATCTTCTGTCAGATTATTCTCACAGGAATAAACATCATTAGCAAACATTTCTTGATGCTTGATTTTTCTTGTAACCCGAAGCACTTTGGGCCAACCTGTTTGCTTCCTCATTTTCCCCTCTAGGAATATGCTGCAAAGTTACTGATTGAAAGCTCTCCAAGATTTCTTTGCACTCTTCATAGTAAGTTCTTAGGGCATCATTCTTGCACTCATATTCACCATTCAATTGTTTTATGACCAATTCTGAATCTCCAAAAATTTCAACTGCAATGGCTTTTGCTTCTTTCAAATATTGGAGCCCTTTGAGCAATGCCTCATACTCATCCTGATTGTTAGTAACAGTAGATTGAATGGGAATAGCAAACTCAAATGTTTCTCCTTTGGGTGAAATTAATAAAATACCTGCTCCACCACCTTCGTCACATGAAGATCCATCAAAGAACAACACCCAAGGAGTAATCTCAAACAAATTAATTGATGAATCATGATGTTCAGTAAAAAAATCAGCAATAATTTGCCCATTGACAGCTTTTGCCGATTCAAACCTCAATTCAAACTCAGATAAGGCCAAAATCTATTTGCCAATCCTTCCATTTAAAATTGGCATAGATAACATGTGCTTGATTACATCAAATTTTGAATATACAACTACCATGCCTTGTAGTGACGGCTTTCACTGTCTCGATGGAAGGTTCGGGTTGCCCCGGAATCTTCCCCGATTCAGTGACAGGAACAGCAGCAGCTAACTGAGCGACTTGAGTTTCTATCATTTTATTAAAGCTCAGTTGACTTTTCATAGCAGAAGAAAATGATTCCATCCTAGAGTCTATGCTTTCCAGTGTTTTATCATTAGCAGCAAGCTTTTTATTGATGTTTTCAGTTATTTTCATCTGGCCAAACACAAGATCTCTAAGAGACGGCTGATTATTGAAATTGCTGGAATTGAAATTGTTACCTTGTTGAGGCCTCTCAAAAGGGAGGTTTGGGCGCGGATTCCAGCCTTGGTTGTCGTAGTTGTTCGGTCGGTACCCGTTGTTGTTGGAGTTGTTGACGTAGTGGGCATCTTCTCGCGTTTCGGGGCAGTCGTTCCCCGAGTGGCCTGTGTTGCCACAGACTTCGCAGGTCATGCGAGCGTCCATGGCTTGCACCGTTTCTTGAGCAGGGGCCTCCAGTTTCTTCATCAGGAGGTCCATCTTGGCAGCGAGCATGTCCAGAGCTTTAACTTGGTGAACTCCTCGGGTCTTTGGTTGAGTCCGGTCATCGGACCAGCCTTGGTTCTCAACCATCTTCTCTATGAGGGCCTTCGCACGACTCTCCTCAAGAGAGAAGAACGAGCCTCCAGCAGCAGCATCCAGGTACTCACGGGCAGAGGTTCTCAGCCCGTGATAGAAGGTTTGGATTATGAACCAACTCTGCATACCATGGTGAGGACAAGCAGAGATATAGTCCTGGAGGCGATCCCATGCCTCCGGGACTGTTTCATCTTTTAACTGCTGGAAACTAGCAATTTTGTTCCGGAGGGCGTTGGTTTTCCCAACCGGAAAGAATTTTAGCAAGAAAGCGCTAGTGCATTTATCCCAGGAGTCTATAGCCTCGCGGTTAGCATAAAACCATTGCTTTGCCTTGCCTAATAATGAGAATGGGAATAAACGAAGGCGAATAGCATCGGTACTTACTCCGCGGATGGTGCAGGTGTTGCAGATCTCCAGGAAATGCTGGAGATGGGCATTGGCATCTTCGTGTGGCTTGCCGCAGAACGGACTAGCTTGAACCATGTTGATGAGGGCTGGCTTGAGCTCGAAATTGCCATCTCTGACTGGCGGAGCTGGTCCGACACGTACGTTCTCGCTCGATGGAGCCGAGAACTCACGGATCGTCTTGCTGGCCATCCTCGGTGTAGCCTGGTCAACGATGGGAAGGACTGGGTTCGTCGGAAGGAGTTGCTTTTGAGGAGGCACAACACGGGGTCGTACTTTCCTCACAAGTGACTCCGGATTTTCTTGGAAGTTTGACGGTAGTTGGAAACCAGTCATGCACTGCTCTGTCGGCACACGGGGCAGGTACCATGGCCCTTCACCCAGGGAGTGATGCAGCCCTGGTGGAATATGTGGTTGCAGGGCGTGATCGCCACCTGCTCCCCGGACAGGAATGTCTCCAGGCATATGGCACACGCCTTCTCCTCTCCTGTGACCGCTGGTGGCGCCTCAGCTCTTGCACTCCTGGTCCGGTGATGCCTCTTCTGAGTGTTTGAGGACCTGTACTCCTGCTTCCTGAGCTGATCCATGGCCTCCCTGAATTCCTCATCAGATAGTCCAGGGTCCTCTCGCCTCTGTCTTGGGTTTGTGGTCGCGCCGCCACCGTTGGCACGGTGGATTCGGAATGGTGCATATGGTTGCAGAGGGTGCCTGAGCACAGTATTAACTTATTCATATGCTAATGGTGATGGCAATGTGAAATACCATGGATTCATGGGGCTTCCTTTTTCCAAAATTTGAAGGAATTGAAGCTGAATTGGAGAAGAGAGAAAGAACAATCCTGTGTACTATACCTCGAAAGCCCAAAAGAATCTCCTCTCAATCTTTGCTCCAATATCCTCCCCGGGAAATCCTGAATTGACTGGTCTGCTAGCTGCAAATACATAGTTGTAGATGACAAGGAAGAATGATCGAGTTTATCGTACACTACCTTGGGCATGACGCTGACACTTGCTCCAAGGTCGCACAGGGCTTGGTTGAAGTGTTGATCACCGATCGAGCATGTGATTGTAGGACATCCTGGGTCCTTCTTCTTCTCTGGGAGGTTATTTAAAATAGCTGCGCTGCAAGCTTCTGTTAGCTTTATTACCTCGGTGGTTGGCAATGCTCGTTTGTGGTTGAGGATGTCCTTCAGGTACTTGGCGTAGGTGGGAACCTGCATAGCCTCAAGTAATGGAATATTGACATATAATTTACGAATTACCTCAACAAAATTGCTGAATTGTTCGTCCACCATTGGTTTGTGGGCTCGTCTGGGGAACGGCAGCACAACGGGATCGTAGAATTCATGAGGGGCCGTCTTCGTCTCTTTCTAAGGATTGTTCTTCTGTGGTTCGGCTACGGCCTCCTCCTCTTCGCTATCACTGTCTGAAGTGACTGCCTTTTTACCTGCATCGTTAGGATATGGCGGTTCCCGAGTGGTCTTACCCCCTCTCGTGGTGAGACCGCTTTAACCTTTTCACGAGGGCAATCCCCCGCTACAAATGACGGTAAAGAAGCAGCCCGTCCTTATCAGTAGGTCCTGATCGAACACACGGGTGTGCTCGAATTCCTTCAGCCTGAGCTCGTTGAAGGTGCTTCTCTCCCGGTCCGTCCGGAGAACAATGTCGTTCTCGCTCAGGAGCTGCCTGGCTTGGGGTACAGCAGAGCCCCCACCCAAGCCAGCTGCTCCAGCCTCATCCTCGTCCATCCGGCTCGAGCCACGGGACGGGGCTGGCAGACATAGAGGAAAATAACAATTCACCTCCAGTTTTAAGCAAGATCGAAGAACCAGCCAAGACAAAGACTTAAACAAGACTACAAGCACTAGAACTATAACTAACTATCTAGAGTCTATGCTTTCCAGAGTTTTATCATTCGCAGCAAGCTTTTTATTGATGTTTTCAGTTATTTTCATCTGGCCCAACACAAGATCTCTAAGAGACGGCTGATTATTGAAATTGCTGGAATTGAAATTGTTACCTTGTTGAGGCCTCTCAAAAGGGAGGTTTGGGCGCGGATTCCAGCCTTGGTTGCCGTTGTTGTTCGGTCGGTACCCGTTGTTGGTGGAGTTGTTGACGTAGTGGGCATCTTCTCGCGTTTCGGGGCAGTCGTTCCCCGAATGGCCAATGTTACCACAGACTTCGCAAGTCATGCGAGCGTCCATGGCTGGCACCGTTTCTTGAGCAGGGGCCTCCAGCTTCTTCATCAGGAGGTCCATCTTGGCAGCGAGCATGTCCAGAGCTTCAACTTGGTGAACTCCTCGGGTCTTTGGTTATCAATCTCAACGCTAGGATAGTATTTCTTCAAATATCTTCCGTTTATAGCAGCAGTGACAATCCACCGCATGATATACTCTAAACGTGGAAGGCTAGAAGCATTTATTATTTAAAACAAAGTTACGAACATGTTTTCACTCATTGAGGGACTGCCGAATACGGCTAGATAGCCTATTCGGGTTCCATGAAGAAGGAACAAGCCTTGTCGATGTTGACAGTCCTATCAGATCGATTTCGAGTTCTAATCCACCGGATTATTAGTTCTAAAATGACCCAAAAGCCTGCATGCTACCGCATGATACCCGGCTCTGTCAAGATCCATACAAAACCAACGAGTTTGAACCCGCGACACGTGGCAATCTAGATTGATTTGAATTCGGCTATGTAAGGTAACATGGTCATGTCTTGCGATGAATCAAAACCGAACCTAACCAATCTAGACTGGGCAAAAAGAGTGTTATATGAATTAAACATAAAGTAAAACCCAAATAACACAAGGTAACTTAATGAATCTATTAGATCTTTGCCAAAATCTAATAGAGCCGATAACAGAGTTTTTCTTATGTCAGCCAAATGAGACTCATGATTCAATGACTTGATCACAACATCATCAATATATATTTCCACAATCTTGCCGATTAACTCATGAAAAATATAATTCATAGCTCTTTGATAAGTTGCACCGGCATTTTTCAATCCAAAGGTCATGACAACCCACTCAAACAACCCCATGTGTCCAGGACACCTGAAAGCTGTCTTTACTATATCTTCCAATGCCATAAAAATCTGATTGTATCCTGCATTACCATCCATGAAACTGAGCACTTTATATCCAGCAGCAGCATCAACTAATGAATCGGCAACAGGCATTGGATATCCATCCATGGGTGTAGCCTTGTTTAGGTCTCTAAAATCTATGCAAACCCTCATTTTTCCATTTTTCTTATAGACAGGAACAATATTAGAGATCCAATCCGCATATTTACATGGCCGAATGAAATTTGCATCTAGTAATATAGGGAGACGTCTGTGTAGCCCCATGTGGAGCCATTCGGTAAGCCCATAAAGCCTCACTGAGTACCGAATGCCACTTTCTCGGCTTCTGATCAATCTTCTTCTGTATAATTTTAATCATAATCTTGTTAGAAGACTCTGCCTGACCATTAGCTTGGGCATAATAAGGAGAAGAATTTAGGATCGATGGCTCCTCTCGAAGGACTCGACGACTCGACTAAGGACTCGATAGGTGGCGCATGGCCGGTTTGTTGTGTTGATTGATTCGTTCGTGTCGATTACAGCTGCCATGGGTTTATATTTATACCCAGGTCTTGATACAACTCCTAGTCGGACACGACTACAATACTTGCCTCCAAAAAATAAACGATGAATCTTCGAAACATAAAGTAAAACCCAAATAACACAAGGTAACTTAATGAATCTATTAGATCTTTGCCAACAATCTAAATAGAGCCGA
>OAMR01000438.1:760338-783662 GCA_900205405.1 Echinochloa crus-galli | reverse complement strand
GACGGCCGTCGCGCCCCTCCGCGGCGCCGCCGCCGGCCGTCTCGAGGTGGAAGATGAAGGGATCGTGTGTTCTATATTGTCTGCACGAATCTCAAACATTGGAAGCGAACTAGTCTAAAAAGTTTCCGGAAGCCATATAGGAATCCTGCACTTCGCCTCCCCTCTCTCTCGCCAAGCCCAATCCGGCCCACCAGACCCCTCCCGCCGCCGCGCTGGCCTCCCTGCGCCGCCATCGCCGCTTCTCTCGACGTGCGTGCCGCAACGCCCCGGCATCCGCGCCCCTATAAAACACATGCGACCCAAGGCCACACGTGCTCCAGCCCTAACCGCCACCCTCGCCTCACCCATCTCGCCTGCAGAGAGCCGCCAGACGTCTCCGTCGAGAGCACAGCGCCGCCGCCACCATTGCCGGCGATTCGCCGTGTCCGTCGCCCTTCGAGGAAAACCGAGGCCGCCGTGAGCATCCCCACGCCGAGCCGCACCTCCTCTGGCCCTTCCCGTCGCGAGTGGTCCACCGGAGCGCTGCCGACCATGGAGGCCGAGCCGCCGCCATGCTTCCACGCCGTCGGCCATGGCCGTCGGGCTTCCTCAGGCGAAGCTGAGACCACCATGAGCATCCCCGCACCAAGCCGCACCTCCGCCGGAGCACCTCCTCCCGCGTGAAGCCGCCGCCGCCGTCCACCGTCTCCGCCGCGGGCTGATTGCCGTCCGGCCTCCTGCGCCTCTGGCCGTGGTGAGCACCTCCACGTGTTCCCCTCCGTCTCCTCTCCCCCATGCGCTAGCTAGCTGCCGACGTAGTCCACCCCAATTGCCGGCGAGGAGGACGCCCAAGACGCCGGTGAACTCCCTTGTGTGTCCAGACGCCGGTGTCACTTTTGTGTCTTAGCCCCTGGGAATCTTGTAACTTTTAGATCCACTCTTGTGTCTTGGAAGATTAGCCGATAACCCCTAGATCTTTTTGGATGCCTGCACTTAAATCCAACCCAAGCACTTTTCTTGATCTAACCCCAGCCTTTGCTGATTTTGCGGGCACTATTCTCTGTATCTCGCGAATCTGACCAGCTAGCCCCTGAAGTATAAGGTTAATTGCGTATAGGTCCCTACAGCCTTGTTTATCCCATAGAATCCACGTTTTAGATCTGTTTCAACCCGTTCTTGTTGCGTTAGATTCGTGTCAACTTAAACTACGCATTAGTGTTGTTGTTTAACATACAAACTATTTATGAATTTTAATTAATATTAAGTTGATTAAAATGTTATCTAAATATACTTTTCTAATTAAAATCTAATTAAGGTCTTCTACTCCGGTTTTCACAAGTTAATGTTGATATTAATTTGGCGAGTATAATATTATTTAATATCATTTATAAATAAAACTAATTAGGTCATCTTGATTTTTGCAAATTAAAGTTAAATTGAATAATGTTTATTTAACTAGATTTTCTAATTAAAAGCAAATTAGAGTTTCTCTTCGAGTTTTCATAATTAAATATTGATTTGAATAATATCAACATTAATATGTTCTAAAGATAATATTGTCTAGTTAAACACGAAATATATTACTATTTGATTAGTCGCTCTCACATGCCTGTTTTACTAAAGTTAAATGTTGATTTGTATAAATCCTACATAAATAATTATGAATAAAATATGATTAAGTTTTATCTCGGTTTTACAAATTCAAATAGAATTATTGGAAATAACCTTTACATATGATTTTGGTTAGTTAAAATCAATCAAGCATATAGTTGTATTGTTGTAACCCAAACTCTTCTTATAGCTTTATACCTTTCAACCGTAGCTCTATTTTCAACATTTCTTGCGCTCACGTGACCATGGAACCAAGCCCTATCTTTTAGCGCGCTATTTTAAAGCTTTTCCTTTGAGTGATGTACTATTCTTAGATGTATATTGTTTGTTTGCTTGTTTAGCTACTCGTTGTGCTCGTGTCGATGATTGCTGCAAGTAGAGGAACGTCCCCAAAAGAATTCAAGAAGGAACACAGTTCGAGTGTTCTGAAGATTAAAAGAGCAAGAGTTGAAGACTCTGAGTAGCGGTATCTCTATTGGATAAAGGCAAGTATAGCATGGACAATCCTTGCTACCTAAACACCCCTTAATCAATTACTTCATATATGCATATGTCTAATTTGATGTACCTTAAGGTTGTACCTAGCTTTGTTTATCTTATACCTTGATTACCTTGGGTTATTACATATGGGTAGAACTTAGCTAGGCGCAGCTACTGTCACCTATGCTTAACTGTAATCTTGATATAATGGTCCACTTCAACTTTATTGTTAAAATTGCTTTTTAGCAACATGGATCAGGGAGCTAGGGCGTACGCTTCGGGCTTGGCCCTAGTGTCTCTCCGTAAGGACTGGTTCTTAAAGTGGCAACCCAGGAGCCTGTCACCACCGCTGGACTATTATGGCTCTGATCTTGGACAAGTAGCTTGTACGTCTCTAGCTTGCCAGTGGTTACCGAAAGGTGCTATGGGAATCGGTCGTGAGAGTATGTCTTGATCTATCGAGAACGGTAGCCCCGTCGGCTATGTCTCGTTAGACACAGTCCCGTGTTGGGAGTCCCTGGAGTACGGGAACTCTGCATGTTGCGCCTGCTCGGCTCGCGTAGCCCCGCGCTCTGGACGCCATTGACCCCCTCATTGTTGCGACTTTGAGCGTCAGTCAACCTCGGTGCCTGGGCCATGCTGCCTGTGTAGTACCATAGTGGCTACAGACTTGTTAGGGTGCCTTGCGAAAAGCCTTGTAGCGTCCCTATGCAGTCACACCTCGGTAGTGTTGACGTGCGTGGTTGGGTTCAAAGTTCCTTTGAACTTTTACGCGACCGGTGGGTAAAGGGTGAAACTTCTGCAGAGTGTACAATCTATCATGATAGCCTTGCTCAGGGTCACGAGCGGCCTGGATCCTTTTTTTGATTAGAAGATGATGTTATTTATGATTATTGTTCACTTTTACTTTATTAATTGGGTTTTCAACTGGGATTCATATTATCGTAGTAATTTGGATTATGCTAAAATGAATCAACTAAAAATGCTAATGAAGTTCAGCCGTGTCAAGCCTTTCTTTTAAGCCTTCATATACCCGTGTTAAACTTGCTAAGTAAGACATTTACTTATGCTTGCCATTATTCAACAAAATCCCGGATGGGTAACAGATGGAGTGAATAAGACAGCTACTGAGTTTCCCGAGGATCTTCCGTACCTCTGAGCTGTGGTCAACCAGTTGGCGTCCCTGTGGACTTGAGTCTCTACCTGTCGAGAGAGTTAATAAATAGACTTCCGCTGTGTTTTAGGTAAACTCTGATGTAAAACTATTTTATTCAAGCATATGTACTCTGTTTATCATATTTGTTAGTTGTATGTGTTCTGTGGACTTCCTTGGCACACATATAGCAGCATTCGGGTTTCTGCGTAAATCCGGGTGTGACAGTGTGGGAAGAATACCTGCTTGTCCAAACCATTGTATCTTGTATGGGGGGATGCATTTAAGAACGTGGAGAAATGTCCAGTATGTAAGCGAGCCGCTATAAAAACAATGCTAGTTATTGTGGCAACGATGAGAAATGTCCCACCAGTGGAAACAAGAGGAAGACGAAGGGTGGTAAGAAAGGTGTTCCCCCTCCTGAAGAAGTAGACACATCTTTAGGCATTAATGACAAGCAGAGAAGAATTCCAGCCATGGTCATATGGTACCTCCCAGTTACCGACCGCCTAAGGCATTTCTTCTCCAACCCAGAGGATGCTGAATTGATGCGTGGGTGGGATTTTGAAAAGCGAAAGTAGGCGATGGAAAGCTTAGACATCCAGCAGATGCTAGGCAGTGGAAAAAGTTCGATAAGCGGCACCCGGAATTTGGAAAGGATCCACAAAATGTTCGTTTTGCTTTGAGTAGTGATGGGATGAATCCTTCTGGTGATCGGACAAGTACACACAGCACATGGCCAGTGGTCTTGACGATGTACAACCTGCCTACATGGTTATGCCAGAAGCGGAAGTATCTTTTGCTATGCATCCTTATACATGGTCCAAAGCATCCTGGCATCGATATTGATGTGTTTCTTGAGCCTTTAATGCAAGAGATGGGAACTTTTATGGAAAGTGGGTATCAACATGATTAATAGTGTAACACAACAACCCTTCAACCTAAGAGCCATTATCTTCGTTACAATCCAAGATTACCAGGCATTATTTGTCTTGTCAGGACATATCAAAGGTAAGACTGGATGCACAATGTGCTTGTATGACACCATATGGGAATATCTAAATGGTACAAAAAAAGGAGTTTACCTACATTACATACGTTTCTTAGTGGAAGGACATAGGTACCACAGTAACAAGTTCTATAAAAACTTTGGAAACCTGCCAGAGTTATATGCTACGCCAAACATTCGCGATGGTCACTATGTTTATGAAATGGTCAGGAAAATCCAGGTTCCATATGGAAAGATGTTGAAAGGTGGGAAGAAAAGGAATAGAGATAAAGCGCATATTGATGGTGTGCCGTTCAAGAAACAATCAATTTTCTTCAAGTACTTGCCGTATTCGGAGGACCTAGAGGTCCGCCATGCCATCGACGGCATGCACCTAAAGAAAAATGTGTTTTCCAACACAATTGGGCTCATCCTCCCATCACCCAGCAAGGCAAGGGACCCCTTGAATTCACGTCTAGACCTGGTAGACAGGAAGGTCAGAGAAGATCTGCACCCTATAGAAAAGGGAAATGGAATATATGTGCCTGCTGCTAGCTACAACTTCATAGTAGCTGAGAAAAAAGCAATGTGTGAGTGCAAACGTGGATTAGAGTTCCGAGTAGTTTCATATTCAATATCAGGAAACTAGTCTCAATGAAGGATCTATCGCTATCTAGCTACAATTGTCATGATTGTCATGTGATGCTTACAGTGTTCCTTGCCATCTCAATCAAGGCAATCAAGCCCGTGTACGTAAAGATGGTGATAACCCAGATGTGTTACTTTTTCAACAAAATATCTCAAAAGTTGATCGATGAAGATGAATTGAAAGATCTACAAGAATTGGTTAGAGAGACTATGGTGCAGCTCGAGATGTGCTTCCCTCCATCTTTTTTTTCGACATTACAGAACACCTTATGATTCACATGGTGGATAAGGTACGAGCATTGGGTCCTATTTACCTAGACGAAATGTGGACTTATGAGCGATTCATGTCCATTTTGAATCGTTATGTGTTAAATCATGCTTTGCCAGAGGGGTCCATGATTGAGGGATACAGCACCGAAGAAATCATCGAGTCCTGCCTAGGTTATCTAAGGGATAAAGCATGACTTGGTTTTTGCCTGTATCACACCATACGGGTAGGTTGCATGGGAAAGGAACAGTGGGGAGAAAAACTTTCATCCACATGGATTTCAGAGCTATGGAACAAGCTCATTATGCTGTCTTGCAACACCTCATGGTAATTGCACCATTTATTGAGAAACATCTGCGTATCATTAGTGCAGAAAGCAATGGCCGTTCACAAGATTGGATCATGAGAGAGCACAAACGTCGATTTACTGCATGGCTAAGGGACCTAAATCTACCCGATGGTCAAACTATAGAAGAACAAACTCTCAAAAGATTGGCATTAGGACCATCTAGCCAAGTCACCCCTCATGGCAAGGGTATGACATCAATGGATACACATTTTATACTGCTGCAAAAGATAAGAAGAGTGTTTGTCATAATAGTGGTGTTTGGACTGAGGCCTTAGACGACAGAACAGGCCAAAATGTCACATATTTTGGTGTCATAGAAGATATATGGGAACATGACTATGGGGCCAATATTTAGATTCCCATATTTCAGTGTCGATGGGTAAAACACCCGCAAGGCGTTCAGGTGGACAACTATGGGCTCACAATTGTTGATCTTAATAATGTTGGTTACAAAGATGACCATTGGATACTTGCTTCACAGGCCGCACAGATTATTTATGTAATTGACCCATAAGAAAACAGAATCACATAGTTGTCTCTGGAAAAACAAGCTATCATAGGAGTCGATGGCGTTGAGGACTTGGAGCAATATAATCAATACGTGGAAATGGACCCTTTTAGAGAACTACCACAAAAAATGAAGGTTCTAGAAGCAAGGGACGGTAAAATATATAGTTGTTTGCGGCTAGCATATATAGTTAGATTTATGAAATATGTCATTGTAATCTAAATTCATGTATGTGATGTGCTCGACTGCACTTTAATATAATTATTACTATGCACTATTATACGTGTTTGTATTCACATAAATATAATTATTGCTATTCGCATAAATAAAATAAAATTTGCACAACATAAATGTGTTTGTAGGTGCAGGTGGGCAGGTGCCCCGCCCCTACAGATGATTTGCTGGTGCGGGTGGGCAGGTGCCCTGCCCATGCAAATGCTCCTTAAGTAACCAGCCGTGGGAAGATGGACGCCCCGCCTCCACCGCGTCTGTGGCTGAGGGCGGTTGGGTTTCTTGGCGTTTTGCCTCTCTTTTTTCCCTCCTCGCTCTGGTGGCTCTCTCTCCTCTCCCTCCGCCGCCACCGCCGCAAGATTGGGGGTTTCCAGCGTCCGGACCCTAGCAAGCTCCGTCGGGAGCGGTGGGGCCTTGAGGCCGGTTGCTGGGTGGGGCGGTTGATCCTCGGCGCCGAAGCTTTGTAGGGGTTTTATTGTACATTAGTTTATCTCTGTCACACCCTAAAATTTCCTAATTTTAGGATGTGAATAGTAAGTATTATTAATACAAAAATTTTCTTGAATTTCTAAATTTTTTTTCCAACATTTATATAAATTTCCAGGGAATTTAGTGTAGGAAAATTTTGTTTTCTAAACTAAAATAAGATAAGTGATAAAAATGTGTGTTGCTTGTATTTATTGCCTTTGTGTGCAAAGTTTTCAAAAACGTTTAGAAGCCTATTGGGAATTTTTCAGAGTTTTCTGGAATTTATTCCTATCTTCTCTAGAGCAAATTCCAATTTTTGGAACAAGCTAAAACCCTTTTCGTGAGCTCCAAATACATTATTTGGGTTCCTCATGTCTAAATCTATCTCTAGGATTTTTCCTAGGATTTTTGGAATTTTTGGAGTATTTTTCATGGTTTAATATCAATTCTAGACTTATCTGAAATTATTTTATAACCAAGAAATTAATTATTCCGAGAATAAAAATCATCATAATTCTTAGTGTTATCCCGTCTTATGGCTGTCTCTTATACACATCTCCAAAGTTGATCCAATTTTTAGTCCAAATCCATCCCATCACTTTGTTGGGCCAAATTCCAAAGCCCATTAGTGTCTCTAAAAGCCTATTAGCATTGAAAGGGACTAAACCATGTTTTAGTCCCATATTGCTAATGGACGTGGAGGTGTGAGGTTTTCTCCCTATATATACAACCCACCTCTCCTCCGGAAGAGGCACACCATCGACTCCTTTACAGGAAGACCCCTCGAATGGGATTCCCTAATGTAGTCTTTTTCCACCATATCTTCTGCTAGTGCCCATCCTTCGTCTCATCCGCCGAGCCTCCCGTACTTTTTGGCCTCAAGATTTTCAGTAAGTGCCTCAGCGAATTTTATAATTTTCTACCATATTCGTTCATTTAGTATTTCTTTCTTAGAAAAGTCCCTGCTAGCTTCAAGTGCCGTCAGTCCTTCGTTTCCAACGTTTTCTAAAAATTCGACTAGATTCCTGAGCTGCTCACTATATTGACCATAACTTTTGATCCGCTTAACCAAATCTAGCAAATAAATACATTTAGGATATCTACAGAAAATTTCCTACAACTTTCATTGAAGGGGTCAGGTCAGAATATGGCTATAACACATTCCTGCACAGATTTTTCACCCTCAAACAGAATCTGAAAGGTGCACTAAATCATGTGTCGTTTCTAGACAGTAGCTCCTAAAATCGTGATATTTAACCAGAAGATATATTATCAAATTCTGAAGCTAACCCAACTGGAATCACATTAATCGGATGTCTAGAACTCGAGATATAAAATAAACAACAGACTGTGTCAGATGATGACGAGAATTGATCGCCATAACTTTCTCGTTTTAACTCTGATTTAATCCGTTTTCGTTGCGTTAGATTCATATCAATGTAAACAACACATTAGCGCTGTCAATTACCATATGACACGTTTCTGAATTTTATTTAATGTTAAGTTGATTGAATGTTATCTAAATGTTTTCTCAAATTAAAATCTAATTAAGTTTATACTCCGTTTTCATGCTAAAGATGATTAATATTTATTCCATAATCTTTCTAACACAAATTTAATTAGGCTCTATCTTGATTTTCATAAATAATATTAACATGATTAATATTTAAAGACAACTAGCTTTTCTAATTAAAAGCAATCTAGAGTTAAACTTGGGCTTTTCATAAATGAGTGTTAATGTGGTTAATATCAACATAAATATGTTTCTATCATAAAATTGATTAGATCATACACGACATATGATATGTTTCGATTAGATGTTCTCATATGATTTATTTTAAGTTAGTGCTTTAACTAGAATAATTTGTACTTGAACATTTACAATTGAAATATGGCTAAGTACTTCGTCTTTGCTAAAGGCTAAAATATAATTTGTATTCATTATTGATACATGGTGATACTTAAATGAAGCTTATAGTCTTTCATTAAATACAAATTTTCCGATAGTCGTATCTCTTCAACCGTAGCTCCGTTCTCAGCGATCCTTACGCTCACGTGACCATGGAACCGAGCTCTATCCTTTAATGCGCTCTTTTAAAGCTTTTCTCTTGTTTGGTGTACTGTTCTTAGTTGTTATTGTTTGTTTGCTTGTTTAGTTGTGTGTTGGTGCTTGATGATTGTTGCGAGTAGACGAACGTCGTCGAGAGATTTCAAGATCAAGACCTGAAGAATCTAAGCAGCTATTCTTTGGATAAAGGCAAGTGTATTATGTTCATGCATTGTCCTAATAATTATTAATTTCACCATCCATGCTTGTGTCTTAATTTGATGGGTCCTATTTAAGGATATCCCTAGCCACCATAATAATCATCCCTGAAACCTGGTTCTTATATTCATGTTGGGTAGCTATGCTTAGTTGCTTACTATATTGGGTTATGGTGTCATTAAAGTTGAAGATAATAATATTATTTACTTTATGAAACTATATGCCCATGATTCCTGCTATCTTATAAGTGCAAGACCATATGATTTAATTGGAACATGGAGAACCACCCAGGAAAACAGTACAGCAATAAGTGCCATATGGCTCTGGCTTTGACTGACTAATTAGGTGCTCTAGTTTATGGTAGCATTACTCGAAAGGGGCATGGGGGGCGGCGGATGTCGCTTTGGTAAGAGACAGATCTCATTAGGGAGGGTTATGCTTTGCTTCTGAACCGGAAACCTTAGCGGGTTACTATTTACTAAGGAATCTTTGTAAAGGCCTCGTAGCGTCCCTATGCGGTCACACCTCGGTAGTGTGATTTAAGAGGATTGGCCCCCTCGGCTTGGTTGGGTTTAAAGTTCTTTTGAACTTTTACGCGGCTTATGGTGAAAGTGTACAACCTCTGCAGAGTGTAAAACTGATATAACAGCCGTGCTCACGGTCAAGAGCGGCCTGGACCCTCACATGATTAATATATTTGAACTCGATCTAAATTGCGGTTTTATGGAGATGGTTATGAGTTTATTATGTTCGATCAATTGTGGGTTGGTATATACTTGCACTTGCTAGTAATCAGGTGCTAATAAAATGTGACCAACTTAAAAATGCTTACTGCAGTATGTCAGCCAGCCTTTTGCCTTAGCCTTGCATGTCATATTACATTTGCTGAGTACGTCATGTGCTCACGCTTGCTATTTTCCAAAATATTTTGTTCCATATAAATGGATGCTGCTCAGAAAGAAAGAAAAGGTGTAAGGTGGTGCTGAAGTCTAGGCGTACGCAACCCCCAGTCGACTGCCTGTGAAGATTGGAGCCTTCGTTTCCAGGATACGCTGTAACTCTGATAGACTCGTAAGTCATTTTTATAGTTTATTTACGTGATACTGCATCTTTTATTCACTACTGGCTTACTGTATGTGTGAAACTTGATCCTGGCACACATACGGTGTACACTCGGTTCGTTTTCTAAAACCGGGTGTGACAATCTCTGAATGTTTTTCCCTTACGAAAACATATTGAGATTATGTAGTACTGGACTATAGCACTTCATCAATATAGAGCACAGAAACTGCTTTGTTCTTGATTCATTCTTTCAGAAATTTTCTTTGTATCTATCTACTTAATCATCTTATTGTAGAAGACTTAAAGAGTAATTGAAGTGGAATTACAGGAAAGATTATAGGAAATATTGCCATGTTCTTATCTTTCCAATCATGATCTGCATTAATTTTAATGTGTTGAAATGATCTCTCTTGTAGTGCCACAAGGCCTAAAAAATGATTCCTGAGGCAGGGAGCCAGCCAACCCGCACTGGTAAAGCTGTTCTTGAGATTCAGGTGTGTGTAGATTCCTATTTGGTGATGTTTCCTTGTTTTGTTTTCCCTTGTGATCAACATAAAACATATTCTATGTCCAATTTTTGAAAGTGAACTGTGGCTTTTAAAAACGGACATTTTGTACATACATTACTGTCTACAAAAATATATGTTCCAAACCATATAGTTTGGCTGTGTGTTACTAGTATGTTGGACTGAAGGACCACCTGGAGTGCATATGTTTGCAACAGATTTTATAGGTGATGCTTTTTTCTGTTCAAAATATAAAAAAAACTCGATGGGGGTAAGACCGCCCCCACGGTATTAAATTAAGAAGAAACTCTCAGTTTCCCCGACCGAGAAAACCCCCGAACTCTGACCCTATCCTGACACTGGGCACAGACACCGTGGGGATCTGTTGCCCGGGCCGGTCTGCAGGCCGGGACACCGTTACCCCGGGTCGCCGTTGCCTGAGTTACCCAACCCACAGGCCGGGAATGGGCTGTACCACACACCAGTGCTTTAGCCAACAGGGGCAGCAAGGGGATTCTTTTAACCCATAGACCAGAAATTCGTCCCCAACAGGAATCGAACCCTGGTCTATGGGGTGCCGCCGGCACTCTTAGACCACTTGGTCTAGCGGCCCTTGGCCTGTTCAAAATATAGGAAGTAGATCTTTTTCTGTTCACCTCATTGCAGATCTTACAGGAGCAATTATAGGAAGCATACTAGCTTTACTGTATTACTACAAGGAACGGGCCTGTACTGGGCCATATTGAGTAGGGTGAGGTCATTTTTTTTGTCATTGTTATTGACTATGAAATTTAAAGAGCTTTGCAATAGGAGTCGACATGAATAAATAGTCCTTTGCAGTAAAGTAACATAATCTGAAAACAATTGGGGTCAGGTCTTTTGCTGTCTCCTTGTTGCTTCCATTTCGGCAACTCAGGCAAGTAGCACAGTAAAATGTTGACAGTATAATTCTAAATAGGACTACTGCACAATTGAGAAGGCATAGTCTTCTTCACATATTGGTCGTAGCAGGGTAGTATATTTTTTATTGGCGTTTTGCCTCTCTTTTTTCCCTCCTCGCTGCGGTGGCTCTCTCTCCTTTCTCTCCGCCGCCGCCGCTGCTAGATTGGGGGTTTCCGGCGTCCGGACCCTAGCAAGCTCTATCAGGAGCGGTGGGGCCGTGAGGCTGGTTGCTGGGTGGGGCGGTTGATCCTCGGCGCTAGGGGTGGGCATTCGGTCTATTCGGTCATTTCGGTCGGTCTATTCGGTTTCGGTCATTTCGGGTTTTGAAAAAGTGAGGACCGAAATTTTAAAAAGTAAAATAGGAACCGACCCCGAATAGACCGATTATTTCGGTTCGGTCTATTCGGTCCACCGAATTACCCGAATTTTCATAGATATCCTTGTCACCTCTCAAAACTCTATGGTAGAAATTCAAATTTCCAACTCATTTCAAGTCTATGGATTTAAGGACTACTCAATGGAAGCAAGTAACTAACAAGTTTATAAAAAAAATAAGATAGTTTAAAATATAAAGTTGTAACATTCATAAGCTAAATCAAAATACGTAAATATATTGAATTTCGGGTTATTCGGTCTATTCGGGTTATAGACCATAGGAACCGAAACCGAACTCCGAATTATAAAATTATCTAGACCGAACCTGAAACCCGAAACCCGAATAGACCGATAATTCAGGTAATTCGGGTTCGGTTCGGTTCGGTTTTCGGGTTTCGGGTTCAAAGTGCCCACTTCGGGTTATTCGGTCTATTCGGGTTATAGACCATAGGAACCGAAACCGAACTCCGAATTATAAAATTATCTGGACCGAACCTGAAACCCGAAACCCGAATAGACCGATAATTCAGGTAATTCGGGTTCGGTTCGGTTCGGTTTTCGGGTTTCGGGTTCAAAGTGCCCACCCCTACTCGGCGCCGCAGCTTCGGAGGGGTTTTATTTGTACATTAGTTTATCTTTGAATGAATTTTCTCTTACAAAAACATATTGAGATTATGTAGTACTGGACTATAGCACTTCATCAACATAGAGCACTGAAACTGCTTTGTTCTTGATTCATTCTTTCTGAAATTTTCTTTGTATCGATCTACTTAATCATCTTATTGCAGAAGACTCAAAGAGAAATTGAAGTGGAATTACAGGAAAGATTACACGAAATATTGCCATGTTGTTATCTTTCCAATCATGATCTGCATTAATTTTAATGTGCTGAAATGATCTCTCTTGTAGTGCCACCAGGCCTAAAATCTGATTCCTGAGCCAGGGAGCGAGCCAACTCGTACTGGTAAAGCTGTTCTTGAGATTCAGGTGTGTGCAGATTCCTATTTGGTGATGTTTCCTTGTTTTGTTTTCCCTTGTGATCAACATAAAACATATTCTGTGTCCAATTTTTGAAAGTGAACTGTGATGTTTCCTTGTTTTGTTTTCCCTTGTGATCAACATAAAACATATTCTGTGTCCAATTTTTGAAAGTGAACTTGTGATCAACGGACATTTTGTAATACATTACTGTCTACTAAAATATATGTTCCAAACCATATATATAGTTTGGCTGTGTGTTACTAGTATGTTGTACTAAAGTAATATTTATGCACTTGGCTTGTGAAGGAGCTGTTGTATCCTGGAGTGCGTATGTTTGCAACAGATTTTATAGGTGATGCTTTTTTTCTGTTCAAAATATAGGAAGCAGATCTTTTTCTGTTCACCTCATGTAGATCTTACAGGAGCAATTATAGGAAGCATACTAGCTTTACTATATTACTAGAATGAACGGGCATGTACTGGGCCATATTGAGTAGGGTGAGGTCTTTTTTTTTGTCATTGTTATTGACTATAAAATTTATAGAGCTTTGCAATATAGGAGTCGACATGAATAAATAGTCCTTTGCAGTAAAGTAACATAATCTGAAAACAATTGGGGTCAGGTCTTTTGCTATCTCCATGTTGCTTCTATTTCTGCAACTCAGGCAAGTAGCACAGTAAAATGTTGACAGTATAATTCTAAATAGGACTACTGCATAATTGAGAAGGCACAGTCTTCTTCACATTTTGGTCGTAGCAGGGTAGTGTATTTTTTAGGACCAGAATGGTGAGCTGTTGGCTGTTGGCGTGGCGCAATAGAATAGCCCGTTTTAGGTTCGGGATTCGAGTTTGGAGATTGTCATATAAATTATTTTTAATTTAATGAAAGGGAAAGCTCGCCCTTGATAAATAATTTCGTAGACCCAAAGAATGGAACCAATAGAAAATCAAGATGATGGATCACAGAATATCCATGACATTGCATCCTAGATGCATGAAGATGAAGACGACGAAAGCTTCGATGAAGAAGTTCATGGAGATGAAGGCAATGGAGAAGAAGAGTGTGGGATATTGTACCCCTGGGCCCACTGTCAGACCAGACCACGGCGTTCAGGGCCCACCTTTGACAGGCCCATGAGCCGACCCCTACGTGGCTCATACGGGCTCCCTAACTTGACGGACAAGTTGATGAATACTTGGTGGGCAAATCGTCCGGATATCCAGGGATATTCCAATTTTAACCGACCCGGACTAGAGTCCTGGTCGGAACCAAGTAGGTTTAGATGGAAACCGACTTTTAAACCCTAGCCTACTACCCTATATAATGCGGCCTAGGGCACTCCCCTGAGGGGCATCCGATCATCGCATCATATCCTGTAAACCATATGCTCGGCCTAGCTTCCTGAAGCTCGGCCGAGTACCCAGCAATACAAACGACGCCACCAACACAGGACGTAGGGTATTATACCTCCGGGTAGCCCGAACCTGTCTAAATCAGTGCCTCCTGTGTACCATCAAGTCACTAGTTCATCTATCGCCCCTCCTACAAATCAACCACTCGGGTGCCCCCAGGTGGATTGCCGGTCCTAAGGTCCGACAGTTGGCGCGCCAGGTAGGGGTATATTGGTGAGCTTTTTCGATTCGAAAACACCGTTGGCTTGATGGCAGATCGATCCGACGTCGTCTTCCCGGCGAATATGAGCGACAGCCCCAAGCACCTTCCGGGATGCAGCTCTTCGCCGACTCCAGCGACTCCAGCTCCACCAACATCGACCTGACGCCGGTGGACTCAACCTCGATAACTCCAGGGACTCCCCCCTTTCGACGTGCCCGATCAGCTCATGAAGCAGATCGAGCAGCTCAGCGTCCATGAACGGATTCCAGATCTGCTTTCGCGGCGCCGAGTACCCTACCCCGACGAGATCATCGACGGGCTGAACTGCGTCAACGACACGCTCGCTGAGTGCATCGCCATGTCCGAGCAAGTCCTAGATCGCTCAGGGCACACGTTCCCCCATGGACTGAGGAACGCGGCAGCCGACTATTCCGGCGGGCTCCCACACCGCGAGGCCCAGATCCAATCTGGAAACCCGCCCGAACCCACCCAGATCCCAGATTGTGGTGAGTTCCAGGTCGCAATGACCGTACTAAGGACCCCTGAGAACTCAGTGGGCGCCTCCAAGAGTCATACTTCGCGGCCAGACCGCGAAGTACTCGTCTCTGAGGACCAACCCACTCAAGACAACGAGACCGCATCCATGCGACAACGTCGCATTGATGCAAACACCCTCTGAGCCCAGCGCCGGCAGGCTGAGGCGGCAAATGTAGACGCTGATGGCGGTTCACGCCATGAGGATCTGGACCCGCGTAGCCTGGCACACGAATTCGAGCGGGCTCAGGCCGACTATCGCACCCCATCCGCGGCAATAGCGGCATGTATCGCCGATGTAGCACACATGGAGGCCACCCCAGAGGTGGCCCGACTCCGAGCTCGGCTGACCGTCGCACAAGACCTACACCAGAAGGACAGAGAGGCCAGATCAAGATCTAGCCGATCACACTCAAGCAGATCGAGTTCCCGTAGGAACGGGTACAGCAGATCTGCCTGAGGAGGCGCCGGCACAGATCCCCAACTCTGGATGCTATCCCAGAGGAGGTCGATCAGGAACGCATGACTGACCACCAGCCGGACGAGTCCGAGGGCAGGCACCCTCAGAACCGCTGCAACAGTGGCAACAGGCAACGCGACCGCCGTCGCAATGATGGCAACCTCCGCGATCGGTTACGCAGGCATGACCACGATGTACGAGAAGAACTCGACAATAGGCATCGCGAACGTGACGCCGTAGAGATGGAACGCCGGGAGCGATATGATCGGGACTTTGGCCGACCTGAACGCCGAGGCCATTACTCTGAGTACTCCGACGTCGACGATCACCGCGCACACCGCGAGCTCGACGAGCACGACTGGTATGACCGCCGCTATAGCTCACTCAGTGCCCGTGATCGCCGTCACAACGGCAGCAGCGACAGCTTCAGCGAGGACGAATTCGAGATCGAAGGCTTTCAGGCTTTCACTAAGCGGCTACGCCAGGTCCCATGGCCGGATACCTTTAAGCCGGCCATGGTCGAGAGGTTCGACGGCCGCTCCGACCCCAAGCTCTAGATCCAAACCTACATCACGGCGGTCAAAGCCGCACGCGGTAGCACCGACCAGGCAGCAGCCTACTTCCCGGTTAGGGGTTGGGGAAAGCGGCACTCCTATGGCTCTCAGGATTGCCGGAACAATCCATCGAAAGCTGGGCGCAGCTCTGCAAGGTGTATACAGAGAACTACCAGGCCACCTACACTCATCCGGGAACTAGGTTCGATCTGGATCTAGTACGCCAAAGCAGGGGTGAAAGTCTCCGAGACTACACCAACTGCTTATTCGACAACCGTAACAAGCTTACGGATGTCGAAGAAAGGGACGTCATACACGCCTTCCGACGCGGACTGTACGACAAGGACGTCTTCCGCAACCTGTTCAAGAAAGACCCCAAGACGGTTGGGGAGATGATGAAGGTGGTCGAGGAGGAGGCCAAAGCCGACGCAGCCGAGCTAGCTCAGTTCAGGACCAGAGACCGAAGAGACAAAGACAACGACCGCGCGCCGGCCGAGCAAAAGAAGGCAGAACCAACACGCAACAGACGCAGCAGGCCTGACGTCGCAACGGTTGCAGAAGGCGAAGGCCACGTGGAGTCACGACTCCAACCCGAACAACTCTCATGCTTAAACGAGCCGTGTCCTCTTCACAAGGATGCAAAGCACTCGTTCAGGGACTGCTGGACCCTAAAGAAGGAGCTCGGCGTTTCCCCGGCGCCAAAGAAGCCATGCTACAACAACAACCGCGGCGACAAGAGAGACGGCGACCGCTGCAACGATCGCCGCCCCGACCGCTGCAATGACCGTCGCCGTGATGACAGAGCACCGGATGGTGACGCCCGCCGTCCGGGCCCAGACGCCGCCGCTGCAGAGGAGCAGCGCGGCAACTTCCAGCGCGCCGACCGCCAGGTCAACGTAATCCTGGGAGGACCCGACGCGTTCCGCGACAAAAGGAAGAAGAAGCTCCATAGTTGCGAGATAAATCTCGTGGGTACCAAGGGCGTCGAGTACCTCAGGTGGTCAGAAACTTCGATCACCTTTAGCAGGAAGGATCATTGGGCCCACTTGCCTGAACCAGGCTCGTATCCATTGATCGTCAACCCGGTTATTGACAGAGTCCTCCTGACTAAGGTACTGATCGACGGGGGCAGCGCACTCAACATCATCTTCACCAGGACCCTGAACGACATGGGATTCGACTACAACAGGCTCCGACCACCCGTTCTACGGCGTCATCCCAGGCAAGGCGCCCTACCCAGTAGGGAGAGTCACCCTGCCGGTCACCTTCGGCATGCCCGACAACTACCGCACCGAGTTCATGCACTTTGAGGTCGCCGACTTTGGCAGCTCCTATCACGCCATCTTTGGGCGGCCCATGCTGGCTCGCTTCATGGCAATCCCCAACCACACCTACTTTGTGATGAAGATGCCGGCCCCGAACGGGGTCATCAGCGTCAGGGGCGACATCAAGACGTCGTACGAGTGTGATGGAGAAGCCGTACGCCTTGCCGAGCTCTCGCGACAACTCGGCAACAGCGTGCTCCTCGCAAGCGAGGCCAAGACCAACCCACCCGCCGACTCCAAGGTACCGGAGCAAGACGCAATGATGACAGTGCTCGAGCCAGACGCAGAGACCAAGGCGATCTCCCTCTTCAGCGACGACCCCAGCAAGACGGCGCTGATAGGCCAAGGCCTGTCCCCAAATAGGAAAGCGCGCTCACCTCCTTCTGCCTGGACAGCTGGGACATATTCGCGTGGAAACCCTCGGATATGCCAGGAGTCCCAAGGGAGAAGGCTGAGCACTCCTTGCATTTGGTGAAGACCGCCAAGCCGGTCAAGCAGAAGCTTCGACGGTTCGCACAAGATAGCAAGGAGGCCATTAGGGTAGAATTGAATAAACTTTTAGCAGCCAGTTTCATTCGGGAGTGCATGCACTTCGAATGGCTTGCAAATCCTGTACTTGTCAAGAAGAAAACCGGTGAATGGAGAATGTGCATTGATTATACCGATCTCAACAAACACGGCCCTAAGGACTCCTTCCCACTCCCCCGCATCGACCAGGTTGTCGATTCCACAGCCAGGTGCCTACTACTCTCCTTCCTCGATTGCTATTCCGGCTACCAGCAGAGAGCCCTGAACCCGGCCGACCAAGACAAAACGGCGTTCATCACGCCCCATGGCATATATTACTACAAGACGATGGCCTTCGGCCTCAATAATGCCGGAGCGACGTACCAGAAGGCAATCCAGGGTTGCCTGGACACTCAGATCGGATGTAACGCCGAAGCTTACGTCGACGACGTCGTGGTCAAGACCTACGACCCGGACACCCTGATCGCCGACCTCCAAGAGATGTTCAACAACCTCCGCCGCTACGGATGGAAGCTAAACCCGGCCAAGTGCATCTTCGGGGTACCCTCAGGCAAGCTCCTGGGGTTCTTGGTAAGCCAGCGGGGCATAGAGGCTAATCCGACCAAGATCGCGGCGATCCAGAATCTGTCGCCTCCCAAGAACAAGAAAGAAGTAATGAAGCTGATAGGGATGATGGTAGCCCTAAGCCGGTTCATCAGCAAGCTAGGTGAACGGGGGGCCCCTTCTTTAAGCTCTTGAAGAAGGCCAACAAGTTCGAGTGGATGCCAGAATCCGACCAAGCGTTGGCCGACCTGAAAGCATTCCTTGCCACCCCACCGGTGCTTGCCGGGCCGAAGAAAAATGAACCCCTCCTGCTATACATAGCAGCAACCACTAATGTGGTCAGCATAGCCCTGGTCGTTGTTGGCACTCCTTACGGCCTACAGATAAATCCGCAAGCGGACGGATACCAATGTAGCTTTCACCCGGGAGTATTCCAGGTATCGATTTGCACGGAGAACGAGAAGTACACTAATCCTAAACCGAGTTGTCCTAGGTATATGGATTGGATGGCATGGAATGGATGAGATGGTTGACGACAACAAGGAAGGAAGAGAAGAGATAGGAGGGTAGAAAAGGTACAGGTCTGGCAAGAGTATTCCACCGACTGCTGGGCATTTCAGAAGATACGAACAGATACTTGGTTCGGGACTACAGAGCCTCCGACACACAGAAAGGGATGAGAAGGGGTGCCGACTACCCTGAACCTTGGGTCCTAAGACACCAGAACTAACGTGATCGACTACAAAGACCGTAAGGGCTGTCACCACCTTGCGGCTACCACCTCCGTTGCGAGGGCGGATTCTAAGCTAGTCTCAAGTACAGGCACCACGCCTAAACTAGTTGACTAGTACTTATCTACTGCAGACAGATAAGCACTCAAGCTAAGCAGCTAGCATACAATTATACTAAACTACTAAGCACTAAATGGAGAACGATGCAACTAATGAAAGTAAGAACTGAATGCTCAATTAATCAGAGAGGGATACAAGGAGTACCAGACATGACCCGGATGTTACTCGAAGTGAAGTTGCATCCGTAGAGGTATAGCTAGAAGAGGGGCCGATACTCCGGCTCCTCTCCGGGACGCTCACCTCTTCTCTCTCCCTATTTCTACTGATATGAGTGGCGGAGCCTAGCGACGCCTACTCTTCTTCTCCTCTTGAGTTGTGTGTGTTTGCAGGTGAAGTGCTGCTCTATTTATAGCTGGAGAAGGACGGTGGGAGGTGGGGCACTGGCCAAGGAAACTCAGGGTCGGTTCCCTGCCGTTCGGGTGAATTCTCCGGTTCGGCCGAACTCCCCGGTTCGGCCGAACCGAGGGATGCACCGCCCTTGCATCCAAGGGCCAGGATCACGCCCTAGAGGCGGTTCCTCCCTTCTGCCGAACGGGCCAGTTCGCCCAAAGTGGGCCCGGCCCTCCTCTGCACCGCCTTGATTTTGCACACGTGCTGGGCCAGCTCCTGGGGTCGGTTGGCATGTCGGTTCACGCCCTGGGCTGGGTTGTAAGGCCTTCGGTGGACTTCGGGTCTTTGTCGGGTTGAGTTCTGGCCCAGGGTGATGTGGCGGGAGCCCGGGATGTTGGTGCAGACGTGGGTGGCTCCCGGTGGCATACACGGCTAAGGGGGATAACCGGTCGAATCGTGTCGTTCGGCCGAATCGGTCATTTCCAACCCCTATAGCCTGTGTTTCTCCACTTTGTACCTGCATACGGGACAATCACCAAAACTTGTGGAAATAGTCAGTAGTAAGCCCTATAACTATGGTGTGAGTCTATGTTGTGTTTATTTTATACTTGGTTGGAGGTCGGAAATCGGTCTGTAACGACCGCCAACAAGCTACCCCAGACTTAGATTTGCTCGTCCCGAGTAAAGAAATAAAAACAAGAGCAAGACCAAAGTAAGGGTTCTTTCATAACATGAATACTTACATACTGAATATTCCAAACTTTTCTCTCATACCTGTGAATTTGTAGTGGCTATCCCCTGGATCTTGGGCGGTTGATAACTGGAACGGCTCTTACAACAAAATCCTCTTGCTTATCCTACACTCGGGGTTTTCTCGTTTTTCGCAAACAAATAACTCTTGTCCCTTCATCCATAGCACTCAGCTCTCTGGAGCTTCTCCTTCACACTCACTCTCTTTTGTATTTTTCTGTGTCTCTCAAGTGGTGGCCGTGTCAAGTCATGTATTTCTGTCGAGCCGAAGATTGGTTCCCGAAGAGCCTCACCATTGCCCTCGGTCGGATTGCAAGTTGAAGATGAGGAGTTCATATCGGTCTTCAGCCTTGTGACCCCTTTCTTTTTCTCTTCTCCCTTTTTGGGATTTTTTTCATTAGGACTTTCATGAGTCCTTTATTTGCTTTTTCTCTTTTTTTTTTCAGGGTATCACCGAGGCATGAAGACTTCCACTATACTCCAATGATAGATTTGCTTGCAACCGGCCTGAGGCAATGTGATCAATCTGGGGACTCAAAATTCGACAAGACATTGTACTAGGCATGACAGGTTTCAGGAGTAAACTCTCAAACATATATGTAATGTGGTATTTTGTGGACATGATGAAGGGATAGAGTGTGATTTTTATATTTTCAAAATTAAATTCTCCCGAATGTAAGAATGAACAAGTGGTTCGTTTTATCGATTCATATCACAATTGACAACAACTTAGATCAGGGGGGTCCTAGAACGATGATTTTTCCACAGGCACTAGGTACTAGGTTTGAAAATAATCAATAGGCAAGATGATGAGATAAAAGATTACCAAGTTTCGTTTCGTTTAAATGATGGCTGCAGAGTTAAAATTCGAAAAGTGACAACACAGGAAAGTAAACAGGGGCTAGGGAGTGCAAACCAGCGTGTAGGTGCGCGAGAGGGGGCAGCCGGGCTGGTTCGGCCGAACAGGCTGGTTCGGCCGAACTGCCCAGTTCGCCCGAACTGACATGTTCGGCCGAACTGGCCCCGGGGTTCGGTCCATCGTGCCAAGTGCTCCTGTGTTGTTCCTGTACTCGTGCAATTCTCTGTTATGCATGGCATACTCCGGATGGCTCAAATGCACCAGCCGGAGTGTTCTCTCATTTTATTCAATTCTAACTTTATTTATTCTTCGAACTAATGATTGGAAGGGAAAAATTCAGAGCACCCAAAACATGAATCTAAGGAAAATAAATGAAACTCACAATTAACAAACACACCAAACTAAACTAAACTAAACGGTAGGGATGAAAACTGTAATCGTTTTCGATATTCTCGAGTTTTATCGTATTATATTGCTTTTTATCGTATTATATCGCGTTTAATCGTATTATTCTATTTTACTTTATTCATTTGATAAAACAAATAGATTTATCAAATTTGTGATACATTTGTATATATTGCGAAATTTGTGATACCGTTTACCGAAAATTTCCGACCGTTCCCGGCCATTTTCATCCCTACTAAACGGTGCTCTGTCTAACGACGAACGAGTCGGCCGTGAGACGCTACGGGTTGTAGAGATCCATGTGTCCTGTGGCCTTGAAGAGCCTCTTGAGCTTAGCGCACAGGCCCCGACGGAGGACTCTTGTCCTCCCATTCCAGGCGTGCAAGCTCGCCCTCCGCCACCTTCTCGTCAAGGTGGTTGATCCGCTGCTGCGCTACCGCCAAATCCGCCTTCAGGCTCTCCACGGTAGGCGGCTTCTCCTCCTCTTCCTCGCCGTTCTCATCGTCGGAGAACTCCATGTCCCCGGGCAGCCCTTTGATGGCCGGGGGCTGCCTGTGGCGCCGTACCCTCGGGTGGTGTCGTGGAGGAGAGGACTGGGACGAGTCCCCCAGCTCTATCTCATCCCGCTTAAGCGGCGGGACAAGAACCTTGCCGTATCCGCCCTCCGGCTTGCGTTCCCCCTTGATGATGAATCGCAGCGGTTTCTCCGACTCATCCTCCGGCACTGCCTCGGCCTTTCCCTTGAGCGAAAACAGCCCCAAGTCCGGCACCCTTGAGGAGGATGCCGACCTCGGGCGCAGTTCACCCATGGTAGGCCTTGGCGAAGGCGAGCGTGGAGGCTTCTTAATACCTCTCGTAGGGGCGAGGAGATCGCTCACCATGGCACGCAGCGGAGAATTGCGACGCTGCGATGTGGTACGTGATGGTGTCCTCCCCCGCGGCTTCTCTTCCACCATGTCGACGTCAGAGATCCGGAAGGCTTGTTCTTGAGCGAGATCGCCGTTCCGGCCAGCATGGCTTGAGCCTTGAGCTGAGGATGCACCCTTGGATGAAGATGAGGCCACGGGGCTGTGTTCTATGGGATGGAGCTGGCTTAGATGAGATGGGGAAAGTCAATAGAAGGTCTCTGTTTTTATCGGGGATTTCCCCGATCGAAAAATGACTCTCCCGACGTTTTCCTCGCGTGGATCGGGATATTTTCACTTAGGGATAAACTTGGAGGCGCAAATCTGAACGAGGGGGCCAGGGGGTGGTTCGAAGTTCTGGTCATGGGAGAATTGGGTCGAGGTGGTTTTCAAGGTTCGGGAGGTTTTGGCCCAGAAGGTTTGGACGTTTAGTTTCGGGCCAGATTTCTACGGACAGGGTTTAGAGCTCTATGAACTCGACGACATCTAATTCGTCGAGTGGCGGAGGTTCCGGTTCCAGGAAAATCTTCAACCGCTGTCCGTTGACCTTAAAGGTGTTTCCGTCCTCGCTTTGCAAGGTGACGGCCCCATGAGATGCAGCGTTGATCACTGTGAATGGGCCATCCCACTATTTGTGGACAGGATGAAGGGATAGAGTTCGATTTTTATATTTTCAAAATTAAATCCTCCCGAATGTAAGCATGAACAAGTGGTTCGTTTTATCGAGTCATATCACAGGCATCAACAACTTAGATCAGGGGGTCCTATCATGATGAATTTTTTTTTTCACAGGCACTGGATACTAGGTTCGGAAATAGAGGGATCAATCGTGTTGGTTCAATGAAATATT
>OAMR01000438.1:715342-742575 GCA_900205405.1 Echinochloa crus-galli | reverse complement strand
GGGTCCATACCCCTTCGGTGGTCATGCATATATGCAATACGGCTAGATAGCCGATTCGGGTTCCATGAAGAAGGAACAAGCTTCGTCGATGTTGATAGACCTATCAGATCGATTTCGAGCTCTAATCCACCGGATGATTAGTTCTAAAACGACCCAAAAACCTGCATCTACCGAACTTGTTGATTTTGTATGGATCTATTAGATCTTTGCCAAAATCTAATAGAGCCGATAACTTGCTTCAAGCTAAACCTTAGCCTACCGCGAAGGCACGGATTCGCCAAGGATCAAGGGCACTCCATGTGGGAGGCGTCCTACGATATTGTTGACGTAAAATCCGCACCTCACGCCAAGCACACAGCAAGCCGAACAAAGCTGGCTTCAAACGTGGCCCGGGCTTTCGAATCCGGAAGCGTGCCAGTCAGTTTGCCTGAAAACTAACAAAGGGATAAAAACGTTTAGATTAAAACCTGGAACGTGCCGGGTGAGACCAGACAGTTCCATGTTTGCGGCGTTGAAGCCAATCTTGAGAGACATATAGCTACAGGGAAGCTATCTGTCGGCAGTTAAAACCTCATTCGGCAATCGGCAAGGCACGCAAGGAGCGCACTGCCGAATAGCATGTCTCTTTCTTGGTTGATCATCAAAACGCCGATCATCACTAAGATGCACCCTACCAATTCTTTCATGGACAGATCGGCGATTGGCAACATTTTGCCTATGTTCGACATACCCATTATTGCACTCAGGACAGTTATTCTTTGTAGGCAGCTTTAAACCTTCGTTCCAACAGTGTCTGAAGAATGCACACCCCCAATGCGCTCGTTCCTGCTCTCGAGCATACTCTTCTTGTTCTTCCTCAAACCTTTCTTCTTCGCGCCTTCTTTTCTCCTCCTCGTATTCACGCCTTTGAAAACGCTCTTTTTCTTGCTGACGCTGCCATTTGTTGAGGAGAATACGTGTAGTAACTCTAGGTTTAAAGGATTCGCCCACTTCAAATCGGCTATTCGGGAACCGAAGATCTTTCTGGCGAATCTGTTCAATTGTGATCTGCCGAGTGGGATCAACTGAGCCATCCTGTCTTGCCTTCCTTGAGGTTAAAACTTTCAATCTTCCCTTTTCTCCAGATGGAACAGCATTTACCATGTTAACCGAGAACCCGATCATATTCTGAGGGAAAGGGTTACTGTCCAGTTTCATCTTGTTGTCGAATTTCAGATGTCCTTCCTGGATAGCTTTCTGAATCTTCATCCTAAAGACTCTGCATTCATTAATGGAATGAGAATTTCTATCATGAAACCCACAGTACCTCTTATCTTTCACTCCATCGGGCCGAAGCATAGAATGCCCCTCTGGCAATTTGATTCGGCCTTCTTTCACCAGGAACTCAAATAATTTGTCTGCCTTAGTCACATCAAAATCATATGTTCCTTTCATCTGTTTGATCCATCTTTGAGTCATTGTAACTGGTTCTTTGCTCCACACTATCTCTGCTGCAGCTATTTCCTCGCTATCTTCATATGACAACCCACTCAAACAACCCTATGTGTCCAGGACATCTGAAAGCTGTCTTTACTATATCTTCCAATGCCATATAAATCTGATTGTATCCTGCGTTACCATCCATGAAACTGAGCACTTTGTATCCAGCAGCAGCATCAACCAATGAATCAGCAATAGGCATTGGATATCCATCCATGGGTGTAGCCTTGTTTAAGTCTCTAAAGTCTATGCAAACCCTCATTTTTCCATTTTTCTTATAGACAGGAATGATATTAGAGATCCAATCCGCGTATTTACATGGCCGAATGAAATTTGCATCTAGTAATCTTTCAATCTCCTTTTTCACATCGGCCAACACTTCTTCCTTGTAGACTGACCTTGAATGGCAGCACGAGCGCAAGCAGCTGCTCGAAGTCATTGATGGTGAGTCCTGCAATCTGCTTAATTTCAACCTCGTCTTCCAAATGATATTAATCTGTTATCCCCTTGTAACCTTGCAGTGCGTGATGCTGAACTTGATCGACTGAAGGCGCTGGTGGAGGAGTTGGCGGACAAGGTGAACGCCCAAGGGGACACACCCGAGGCACGCCTTGGTGCGGTGGCAGGCCGTGTCGACGAGGTGGCCTCCCATGGCGTTCGCCTGGGCGTCGCTACGGGTCTCGTTGCCATGTCGACGCACACCGGCCGCGACTACTCCGAACTCCCGGCCGGTTTTGCTGGCGGCAACCCAGAAGACATCGATGACATCGACGCCTCCATCGAGCGCCTCGAGGGCCATGGCGCTGCCGTCGCCGATTCAATCCATCCCCAGTCTGTCTTGAACAAGCTGTTTGATTAGTTTATACTAGGGATGATTGAATGTAAATAGTAGCTTCCGCAACAATCGAAATTCTTTCCGTCACGTTTGGATTTTTGCGGAAGCATCGATGATGTTGAACACCTTGATTGCCGATTCAGTTCATTCCCAGTCTGTCTTGAACAATTTGTCTCAGTAGTTTGTACTAGGGATTATTGAATTTCGGCAATAAAGTTTATCTTTTGTGATTCCTCTGTGATATCTCCACTGGAACTCTCCAATCTCTCTTCAGTATGATATGCAGGGCCCTTCTACTGAGCTTGAGAGGTCTCCTTCTCCCATTCAGGAAGTCAGGACAGAGGTAAATAAAGTCATTCCTCTCTTATTCATTTATCATCATTCAATTCATCAATAGTCTTCTCTTTCTGGAGGGGCCTGCTTCATCACTCAGCTACTCCTTTGCTGTGGATGAATTCAATGTTGAACAAGGAGAAGAAACATCGTCCAGTCAAGCTCCATCAGAGAGAATTCAGGCAAAATTGAAGGACATTCTCTCCTTGCTGCACAGAGATATTCAAGACCAAGTCAAGGACGCTGATCTCCTGAGGGATGTACTTGAATCTGTTGATCAAGACCTTCCTGCTGACATCAGAGCTTCTTTGGATCCAGTTTCCAAGCTGGACAATCACTTTGCTGCAGTGAAGCAGGCTTTGAGGAACCAATCTGTTCAGTCAGATTTAGAGCAAAAGAGAGCCATGGCCAAACAATCTATGAAAAATCTGCATTCACAGGTTCAAAGCAATAAAGAGTTGCTAACTAGCCTCCAATCTGCACTTGAGTCAAAAGAAACCAGGAAGGCTGAGTTGGAAGCTGAATTGAAGAACTTATCGGCTGAAATTGAAGCTGATAAAAAGAAGATAGCCGAACTCCCTGGTCTGACAGAGGAAATGCGCAAGGAAGGTTTAGCAGCTCTGAATGAAGACAAGCAGATCAAGGCTAAACTCTCTGCATTGGCAAAAACCCAAGAAGCTGACAAGAAACTTTTGGAGAACATTAGCAGCATGGTATCCAATGCGAGAAATGTAATTTTAAAATTTCTGAATGTGTAATTGTAATGAATACTTTGCAGCCGAATGACCTATGCAGTTCTGTTCTGTATCCTTGCCTTTGTTTCACTGTTTGTAACCCATTCAGCAAAGCTGACTGCAATAAGATTCGTTGCCTAAAACCCATTCGGCAAAGCTGACTATGATAAGCATAGCATAGCCGAATTTTACCTGGTCAAACCGAATATGACTCAGCATGAATCCCAAACGACACGGCAACTGCTCGGTTCGTGGGGCTTTCCACCTTCCGAATTTTTGGGATGCGCGCCACGATTTCGGGTTCCATGAAGAGATGTGTATAAGAGACAGCATATCGAGTGCCGCTATCTCCTCACCAAGTCTTTCGCCTTCCTAGCCTCTGCCGGTCTCGAGCTCTCCTCTCCCCAAAGCACAGTAACCTCCAAGAAAACCCTGATGGCCAACGGGAGGCGTCCGGCTGCCGACGAAGCTGAGGGGAGCCGCGCCGGCGCTCGTCGGAGGTAAAGATTGTATTCTACTCATTCCTTTTTTTTCAGGATTTTATTCCCTTTCGCCACAAATTTCTTCGCTTTCTCAGGGTAATCCAATGGATCTCCGCCAATGCTGCTCCAGCCGCAGCTCCTGCTGCGCCTCCAGCCGCGGCCCCTGCTGCGGCATCCGATTCTTTGAGTTCGTCCAATCGAACTCTGGAGCCGGATGACTTTCGCTATTCAGATAGCGATGCTCGTCGCTTCAAGCAAGAGCGCGACGAGACGCGCCACGAGCTGGAGGTCGTCTCCAAGCAAGCCGGGATCGCGGATCTCGAATGGCAGCACGAGCGCAAGCAACTGCTCGAGACCATTGACGGTGAGACTTGTTCTTTGCATTAATCCCAATCTGTTCTTGAACCAATCTAATCTTTGTTGCCTCGTCTTGCAGATCGTGACGCCGAGCTCAATCGGCTAAAGGCGCTGGTGGAGGAGCTGGCGAACAAGGTGAACGCTCCTTGAGAGACACCAGAGGCTCGCCTCGGTGCTGTAGCAAGTCGAGTCGACGAGGTGGCTCTTCATGGCATTCGTCTGGGTGCTGCTGTGGGCCTCGTCGCCATGTCAACACATACAGGCCGCGACTACTCCATCCTTCCGGCCGGTTTCGCCGACGGCAACCCAGAAGACGTCGATGACATCGACACCTCCATCGAGCGCCTCGAGGGCCATGCCTTGTGAGTTTAGTTTTGACACTGGCTGCACCGATGCCCAATCCACAACTATTTTTAATTCTTTCATTCGGCCCTGTATCTTGCCAGCTGAATTTTGTGGAGGGAGGCTGGTTCAGAGTACCTTTGAGTACTATCAGCCGAATATGATGGCTAGACAATTAGGCTGTGGCCAAGTGCCCCCAAGACTATTTCTTCATGAATTTCTCAACTGCCAACACTTCATTGACTGGTAACAATTTCTTATCATCTTTTCTGTTTTTCATTGGTATTAACTCCCTTTTAGCCAGCTTCATCACTCAGCTACTCCTTTGCTGTGGATGAATTCAATGTTGAACAAGGAGAAGTCAACATTGTCGGCCAGTAATATCCAGTTCTTCTAATAACCCACTTCATTCGGTAAGCTGACTGATGTGCTCCACATAATCCATCATGCACTTCGCTCATCAACTTCTTTGCTTCTTCTTGATTTAAGCAACGTAATAATACTCCGTCCAGGGATTTATAATATAAATCTTTATCAAGAAGAACAAACTTTATAGCTTTATACCTGAGTCTTCTAGAAACCTTCTGGGATGGATTCTCCAAATAATCGGCAATTTCTTTCCTCCAATCACCTTCTGCCAAACTACTCCCGAAAGCACAGTCATCAGTAGCAAATACCTCTTGATTTTCTCTGTAACCTGATGCACTTTGGGCCAATCTATTTGCCTCTCCATTATCCCCTCTAGGAATGTGTTGTAGAATTACTGACCGAAAGCTCTTCAATATTTCTTTGCATTCTTCATAGTAATTCCTCAAGATATCACTTTTGCATTCATATTCACCATTCAATTGTTTTATGACCAATTCTGAATCTCCAAAAATTTCAACTGCAATGGCTTTTGCTTCTTTCAAATATTGGAGCCCTTTGAGTAATGCCTCATACTCAGCCTGATTGTTAGTAACAGTAGATTGAATGGGAATAGCAAACTCAAATGTTTCTCCTTTGGGTGAAATTAATAAAATACCTGCTCCACCACCTTTGTCGCATGAAGATCCATCGAAGAATAATACCCAAGGAATAATGTTAAGCAAATTTATTGATGTATCATGATGTTCGGTAATGAAGTCAGCAATAATCTGCCCCTTGACAGCTTTTGCCGATTCAAACCTTAATTCGAATTCAGATAAGGCCAAAATCCATTTGCCAATCCTTCCATTCAAAATTGGCATTGACAACATGTGCTTAATTACATCAAATTTTGAATGTACAACGCATTCGGCATTTAGCAAATAGTGCCGAAATTTTGTACATGAGTAATAAACACATAAGCAAAGCTTCTCTATAGCCGAATACCTTGTCTCCGGGTCTAGTAACTTTCGGCTAAGGTATGCAACTACTCTTTCCTTCCCTTCAAATTCTTGAATAAGGGCCGATCCAATAGTTTGGGCATCGGCCGCCACGTACAACTTGAAAGGCTTGTTCAATTGTGGAGGCACCAATACTGGTGGCTTCTTCATGTACTCTTTTATTTCATCAAAAGCCTTCTGTTGTTCGTCACCCCATACAAACTTTTGATCCTTTTTTATTTTCAATAGTGAGGAAAAGGGCAACACCTTCTGTGACAAGTTTGATATGAATCTTCTCACAAAATTTATCTTGCCAAGCAGTGATTGTAACTCTTTAAGATTAGTTGGAGGAACAATTTCATCAATTGCCTTCATGCTTTTCTTGCCAACTCCTATTCCTCCTTCATGTATCAAAAATCCCAGAAACTCTCCAGCCGAAACTCCAAAAGCACACTTGTTCGGGTTCATTTTAAGCCCATGCTTCCTGGTGCATTCTAGAGTTTTCCTTATGTCGGCCAAATGAGACTCATGATCCAGTGACTTGATCACTACATCATCAATATATATTTCCACAATCTTGCCGATCAACTCATGAAAAATATAATTCATAGCCCTTTGATAAGTTGCACCAGCATTTTTCAATCCAAAGGTCATGACAACCCACTCAAACAACCCTATGTGTCCAGGACACCTGAAAGCTGTCTTTACTATATCTTCCAATGCCATATAAATCTGATTGTATCCTGCGTTACCGTCCATGAAACTGAGCACTTTGTATCCAGCAGCAGCATCAACCAATGAATCAGCAATAGGCATTGGATATCCATCCATGGGTGTAGCCTTGTTTAGATCTCTAAAATCTATGCAAACCCTCATTTTTCCATTTTTCTTATAGACAGGAACGATATTAGAGATCCAATCCGCGTATTTACATGGCCGAATGAAATTTGCATCTAGTAATCTTTCAATCTCCTTTTTCACATCGGCCAACACTTCTTCCTTGTAGATTTTTCGGGGTGGTTGCTTGTAAGGCCTGTAACCAGGTTTGATCGGCAACCGATGCTCAACAATTGAACGGTCTAGACCGGGCATCTCCGAATAATCCCAAGCAAAGCAGTCCTTGTATTCTTTTAACAATGTCACCAACTTTTCTTTGAAAACCGAACTCAAGTTAGCACTGATAAATGTCGGCCTTGGCTTGTCACCATCTCCAATGTCCACTTCTTCCAATTTATCGGCCGACACAAATCCACGTCCTAATTTTCCATCAGTTCCATCAATTGGATTCTCCATCAAAAATTACTATGAGAGCCGACTGCTTCGATCGGCTGTTGATCACTGCTGGCTGGTGCAACAGGACCTTCTCCCCAGTCTTTGCCTGAGAAACAATCTATGCCTTGATATTCCCAAAAAGCTGGTTCCATATTTGCCACGCTTATTGAATCATCTGCTTGGACAATCTCCACCTCATCATCTATCCACTGAATGAGCTGTTGATGCATGGTTGATGGGATACAGCAATTTGCATGAATCCAATCTCTTCCAAGCAGCAAACTATATGCCCCTTTGCCCTCAATGACAAAGAAAGTTGTGAGCAGCACTTTGGATCCAATCATCAGTTCTACATGAACACAGCCTTTGGTGTCTGAAGGATTTCCAGCAAAATCATTTAGAATTATGCTCGTTGGTGTTAAATCTCCAGGGCCCATGCCAAGCTTCCTAAATGTAGTATATGGCATCACATTCACAGCAGCTCCACCATCGACGAACATCTTGGTTAAAGGCTTCCCATTGACAAATCCTTTCAAATATAATGGCTTCATATGTCGATTCTGGATTGGCTTTTCAAAGACAGCTTGCTTATTGAGCATCAATTGTGCCATTAGCTGTTCGACTTCATCTACCTCTGACAACGCTTCCTCCTGCACAACTTGATCAGTGGGAGCCATAAATTCATTCGGCAAAAAGCATACCATGCATGTAGGAGCCGAATGACCATCTTCTTCAGGCTTGTCCTTTCGACGCCATATTGATTTCATCTTAGGCCTTGCTTGCTTTAATTCTTGATTCCTCAAACGTTGTACTCTTCTCTTTTGGCTTTTCCTCAAGCCAGGTGGACACCATTGTCCTTCTTGCCAGACATAAGCATGATCTTCTTCTTCTTCATGATCAACCCACCTGTAATCAGCATGCCTCTTTCTTGGTTGATCATTAAAACGCCGATCATCACTAGGATGCATCCTGCCAATTCTTTCATGGACAGATCGGCGATTGACATCATTGTGCCTATACTCAACATATCCATCGTTGCATTCGGGACAATTATCCCACGTGGGAAGCTTTAAGCCTTCGTTCCAACAGTGCCTGAAGAAAGCACATCCCCAATGAGCACGTTCTTGTTTTCGGATAAATTCCTCTTGTTCTTCCCTGTGCCTTTCTTCTTCATGTCTTCTTTTCTCCTCCTCATACTTACGCCTTTGAAAACGCTCCTTTTCTTGCTGACGCTGCCACTTGTTGAGGAGAATGCGTGTAGTAACCCTAGGTTTAGAGGATTCTCCTACTTCAAATCGGCTATTCGGAAACCGAAGATCTTTCTGGCGAATCTGTTCAATTGTGATCTGCCGAGTAGGATCAACTGAACCATCCTGCTTTGCCTTCTTTGAGGTTAAAACTTTCAATCTTCCCTTTTCTCCAGATGGAACAGCATTCACCATGTTAACCGAGAACCCGATCATATTCTGAGGGAAAGGGTTACTGTCCAGTTTCATCTTGTTGTCGAATTTCAGATGTCCTTCCTGGATAGCTTTCTGAATCCTCATCCTAAAGACTCTGCATTCATTAATGGAATGAGAATTTCTATCATGAAACCCACAATACCTTTTGTCTTTCACTCCATCAGGCCGAAGCATGGAGTGCCCTTCTGGCAATTTGATTCGGCCTTCTTTTACCAGGAACTCAAACAATTTATCTGCCTTAGTTACATCAAAATCATATGTTCCTTTCATCTGTTTGATCCACCTTTGAGCCATTGTAACTGGTTCTTTGCCCCATACTAACTCTGCCGCAGCCACTTCCTCGTCATTTTCGTATTCATCTTCTTGATCTACCCTTTTGAGGAACTGGTTGTAGATACTGGCTATATCATTGTGCTTAGCAAATCTAGCATCTTTCTTAAAGCCATATGCTTGATTGCTCATCAATGCTAATCTCTGTGACAGGAACTCAAGTTAGCACTGATAAATGTCGGCCTTGGCTTGTCACCATTTCCGATGTCCACTTCTTCCAATTTATCGGCCGATACAAATCCACGTCCTAATTTTCCATCAGTTCCATCAATTGGATTCTCCATCAAAAATTACTATGAGAGCCGACTGCTTCGATCGGCTGTTGATCACTGCTGGCTGGTGCAACAGGACCTTCTCCCCAGTCTTTGCCTGAGAAACAATCTATGCCTTGATATTCCCAAAAAGCTGGTTCCATATTTGCCACGCTTATTGAATCATCTGCTTGGACAATCTCCACCTCATCATCTATCCACTGAATGAGCTGTTGATGCATGGTTGATGGGATACAGCAATTTGCATGGATCCAATCTCTTCCAAGCAGCAAACTATATGCCCCTTTGCCCTCAATGACAAAGAAAGTTGTGAGCAGAATCTTGGACCCAATCATTAGATCTACATGAACACAACCTTTGGTGTCTGAAGGATTCCCAACAAAATCATTCAGAATTATGCTCGTTGGTGTTAAATCTCCAGGGCCCATGCCAAGCTTCCTAAATGTAGTATATGGCATCACATTCACAGCAGCTCCACCATCGACGAACATCTTGGTTAAAGGCTTCCCATTGACAAATCCTTTCAAATATAATGGCTTCATATGTCGATTCTGGATTGGCTTTTCAAAGACAGCTTGCTTATTGAGCATCAATTGTGCCATTAGCTGTTCGACTTCATCTACCTCTGACAACGCTTCCTCCTGCACAACTTGATCAGTGGGAGCCATAAATTCATTCGGCAAAAAGCATACCATGCATGTAGGAGCCGAATGACCATCTTCTTCAGGCTTGTCCTTTCGACGCCATATTGATTTCATCTTAGGCCTTGCTTGCTTTAATTCTTGATTCCTCAAACGTTGTACTCTTCTCTTTTGGCTTTTCCTCAAGCCAGGTGGACACCATTGTCCTTCTTGCCAAACATAAGCATGATCTTCTTCTTCTTCATGATCAACCCACCTGTAATCAGCATGCCTCTTTCTTGGTTGATCATTAAAACGCCGATCATCACTAGGATGCATCCTGCCAATTCTTTCATGGACAGATCGGCGATTGACATCATTGTGCCTATACTCAACATATCCATCGTTGCATTCGGGACAATTATCCCACGTGGGAAGCTTTAAGCCTTCGTTCCAACAGTGCCTGAAGAAAGCACATCCCCAATGAGCACGTTCTTGTTTTCGGATAAATTCCTCTTGTTCTTCCCTGTGCCTTTCTTCTTCATGTCTTCTTTTCTCCTCCTCATACTTACGCCTTTGAAAACGCTCCTTTTCTTGCTGACGCTGCCACTTGTTGAGGAGAATGCGTGTAGTAACCCTAGGTTTAGAGGATTCTCCTACTTCAAATCGGCTATTCGGAAACCGAAGATCTTTCTGGCGAATCTGTTCAATTGTGATCTGCCGAGTGGGATCAACTGAGCCATCCTGTCTTGCCTTCCTTGAGGTTAAAACTTTCAATCTTCCCTTTTCTCCAGATGGAACAGCATTCACCATGTTAACCGAGAACCCGATCATATTCTGAGGGAAAGGGTTACTGTCCAGTTTCATCTTGTTGTCGAATTTCAGATGTCCTTCCTGGATAGCTTTCTGAATCCTCATCCTAAAGACTCTGCATTCATTAATGGAATGAGAATTTCTATCATGAAACCCACAATACCTTTTGTCTTTCACTCCATCAGGCCGAAGCATGGAGTGCCCTTCTGGCAATTTGATTCGGCCTTCTTTTACCAGGAACTCAAACAATTTATCTGCCTTAGTTACATCAAAATCATATGTTCCTTTCATCTGTTTGATCCATCTTTGAGTCATTGTAACTGGTTCCTTACTCCACACTATTTCTGCTGCAGCCACTTCTTCATCATTTTCGTATTCATCTTCTTGATCTACCCTTTCGAGGAACTGGTTGTAGATACTGGCTATATCATTGTGCTTAGCAAATCTAGCATCTTTCTTAAAGCCATATGCTTGATTGCTCATCAATGCTAATCTCTGTGACAGCTGGCCAAGATCATCAAATTCCATCCCGAATAGCTTCTCCCGAATGGTAGGCAGCATACCAGCCACAGCCATTCCGGCCAACTGATCATCAGGTATGTTCAAGGAAAAGCACATGCCTTTAGTTTCTCTAAATCTCCTGAGAAATTCTGTAGGTGTTTCATTATTCCTTTGCCTCAAGCTGGTTAGATCAACCAACTTCTTCTCTGTACTACCGGTATAGTAATGAGCATGGAATTTCTGCTCTAGATCTTTCCACGTGCAAATTGACTGAGCAGGCAAAGAAGCAAACCATGTAAAAGCTGGACCTGTTAATGACAAAGGAAAGTATCTGATTCTAAAGGCCTCATCTGCCGAAGCTTCTCCAAGCTGCATCAAATATCGAGCTATATGTTCCACAGTACTTGTATCATCTTGTCCCGAGAATTTGGTGAATTCTGTAGGAACCTTGACTCTACTCGGCAACGACACCCTTTGGTACCACTCTGGAAAAGGAGGTGAGTACATATATCCTTGATTCTTGGGTTTCAGACCGAATTGATTTTGCAGCACTTCGGTCATTTTCTGTACCATGAGATCGACATTTGAATCTTGATTCCCCGGTCTTCCAGCGGGCATCCCCGCAACGCTTACATACCCGGGATTCGGGAGAGCGTTAATAGCATTGTAGTCCAGGAACTCCGAGTATCCATTCCCATATAAATCCCTTCGGCAACCGATGTTCAACAATAGAACGGTCTAGACCGGGCATCTCCGAATAATCCCAAGCAAAGCAGTCCTTGTATTCTTTTAACAATGTCACCAACTTTTCTTTGAAAACTGAATCCAGGTTAGCACTGATAAATGTCGGCCTTGGCTTGTCACCATCTCCAATGTAGTAATATCCAGTTCTTCTAATAACGAGCCCGAAGGAAGCCGTGCCGGCGCTTGCCGCAGGTGATTAGCTGCTTGCCTTTCTCCGTTCTTCTCAAGATTCTTCTTTCTTTCTTGACGAATCTCTTTGTTCTTTCAGGGTAATCCAATGGATTGCCGGCGCTGGTGTGCCAGTTGCAGCTCCAGCCGTTGCTCCTGCGGCGCCCAACTCCTTGAGTTCGTCCAATCGATCTCTCGAATCGGACGACTACCGCTACACGGACGGCGATGCTCGCCGATTCAAAGCGGAGCGTGACGACACTCGCCGCGAGTTGGAGGTCATCTCCAAGCAAGCCGGGATTGCTGACCTTGAATGGCAGCACGAGCGCAAGCAGCTGCTCGAAGTCATTGATGGTGAGTCCTGCAATCTGCTCAATTTCAATCTCGTCCTCCAAATGATATTAATCTGTTATCCCCTTGTAACCTTGCAGCGCGTGATGCTGAACTTGATCGACTGAAGGCGCTGGTGGAGGAGCTGGCGGACAAGGTGAACGCCCAAGGGGACACACCCGAGGCACGCCTTGGTGCGGTGGCAGGCCGTGTCGACGAGGTGGCCTCCCATGGCGTTCGCCTGGGCGTCGCTACGGGTCTCGTTGCCATGTCGACGCACACCGGCACTGACTATTCCAGGATGCCGGTTGGTTTCGCCAACAGCAACCCAGAAGACATCGATGACATTGACGCCTCCATTGATCGTCTTGATGGCCATGGTGCTGCCATTGCCGATTCCATTCATCCCCAGTCTGTTTTGAACAGGCTCTTCCAGTAGTTTGTACTAGGGATTTATGGAATTTCGGCAATAAAACTTATCTTTTGTGATCTTGCATGAACTCCTGATGTAATATATTTTGTGCTAAGGGCAATACATTCAGTACTGGCCATTTTTCTTTTTCTCCAATGTCTCTGTTAATTTCCCTCTAAAGACGATTTCTTCCCGAATATCGGCTGTTCGGCAATTTAATATATCAATCACCGATCGATTTCAATACTGGGATAATACCTCTTCAAATATCTTCCATTTATAGCAGAAGCAAATTCTTCTCCCAATAATGTCTTCAAAATATATGCATTTCCAGGCACGCATCTAACCACTCTGAAAGGACCTTCCCAATTTGGAGACCATTTGCCGAATGCTGCATATTTGGTTCCAATCGGCAATATCGCTTTCCAAACCAAATCTCCTTCTGCAAATTGCCTGACTTTTACCTTCTTGTTGTAATATTTGGCAACTCGCATCTTATTTTTCTCAATATTTTCCAATGCTTTGAGACGAATCATATGCAAATCTTCCAATTCGTCCATCATCAAGTTACTGTAATCTTTAGAACTTAAATCTTTCTGCAACTGTATTCTCCTTGACTCTGTTTGTAATTCCCATGGCAAAATGGCATGATGTCCATACACTAGTTCATAAGGAGACGTTTTTGTAGCCCCATGAGGAGCCATTCGGTAAGCCCACAATGCTTCATTGAGTACCGAATGCCACCTTCTTGGCTTTTGATCAATTTTCTTCTGTATGATTTTAATCATGATCTTGTTGGAAGCTTCTGCCTGTCCATTGGCTTGAGCATAATAAGGAGAAGAATTCAGTAATTTTATCCCCATACTTTCAGCAAAATCTCTGAATTCTGAAGATGTAAATTGAGTCCCTTGATCTGTGGTAATTGTCTGAGGAATTCCAAATCTGTAAATGATGTGCTCTTTGACAAATTCAATCATATCTTCTGATGCTACCTTTCTCAATGGAATCGCCTCAACCCACTTGGTAAAATAATCTGTTGCTAAAAGTACAAACTTATGCCCCTTGCTCGATGGAGGATTTATTTGGCCAATCAAATCTATTCCCCATCCTCTGAATGGCCATGGCTTGATAATGGGATTCAAAGCCGATGCTGGAACTCTCTGAATGTTTCCAAATTTCTGACAGTCTTGACATCCCTTATAATATTCAAAGCAATCTTCCAACATTGTCGGCCAGTAATATCCAGTTCTTCTAATAACCCACTTCATTCGGTAAGCTGACTGATGTGCTCCACATAATCCATCATGCACTTCACTCATCAACTTCTTTGCTTCTTCTTGATTTAAGCAACGTAATAATACTCCGTCCAGGGATTTATAATATAAATCTTTATCAAGAAGAACAAACTTTATAGCTTTATACCTGAGTCTTCTAGAAACCTTCTGGGATGGATTCTCCAAATAATCGGCAATTTCTTTCCTCCAATCACCTTCTGCCAAACTACTCCCGAAAGCACAGTCATCAGTAGCAAATACCTCTTGATTTTCTCTGTAACCTGATGCACTTTGGGCCAATCTATTTGCCTCTCCATTATCCCCTCTAGGAATGTGTTGTAGAATTACTGACCGAAAGCTCTTCAATATTTCTTTGCATTCTTCATAGTAATTCCTCAAGATATCACTTTTGCATTCATATTCACCATTCAATTGTTTTATGACCAATTCTGAATCTCCAAAAATTTCAACTGCAATGGCTTTTGCTTCTTTCAAATATTGGAGCCCTTTGAGTAATGCCTCATACTCAGCCTGATTGTTAGTAACAGTAGATTGAATGGGAATAGCAAACTCAAATGTTTCTCCTTTGGGTGAAATTAATAAAATACCTGCTCCACCACCTTTGTCGCATGAAGATCCATCGAAGAATAATACCCAAGGAATAATGTTAAGCAAATTTATTGATGTATCATGATGTTCAGTAATGAAGTCAGCAATAATCTGCCCCTTGACAGCTTTTGCCGATTCAAACCTTAATTCGAATTCAGATAAGGCCAAAATCCATTTGCCAATCCTTCCATTCAAAATTGGCATTGACAACATGTGCTTAATTACATCAAATTTTGAATGTACAATGCATTCGGCATTTAGCAAATAGTGCCGAAATTTTGTACATGAGTAATAAACACATAAGCAAAGCTTCTCTATAGCCGAATACCTTGTCTCCGGGTCTAGTAACTTTCGGCTAAGGTATGCAACTACTCTTTCCTTCCCTTCAAATTCTTGAATAAGGGCCGATCCAATAGTTTGGGCATCGGCCGCCACGTACAACTTGAAAGGCTTGTTCAATTGTGGAGGCACCAATACTGGTGGCTTCTTCATGTACTCTTTTATTTCATCAAAAGCCTTCTGTTGTTCGTCACCCCATACAAACTTTTGATCCTTTTTTATTTTCAATAGTGAGGAAAAGGGCAACACCTTCTGTGACAAGTTTGATATGAATCTTCTCACAAAATTTATCTTGCCAAGCAGTGATTGTAACTCTTTAAGATTAGTTGGAGGAACAATTTCATCAATTGCCTTCATGCTTTTCTTGCCAACTCCTATTCCTCCTTCATGTATCAAAAATCCCAGAAACTCTCCAGCCGAAACTCCAAAAGCACACTTGTTCGGGTTCATTTTAAGCCCATGCTTCCTGGTGCATTCTAGAGTTTTCCTTATGTCAGCCAAATGGGACTCCAATCGATCTCTCGAATCGGACGACTACCGCTACACGGACGGCGATGCTCGCCGATTCAAAGCGGAGCGTGACGACACTCGCCGCGAGTTGGAGGTCATCTCCAAGCAAGCCGGGATTGCTGACCTTGAATGGCAGCACGAGCGCAAGCAGCTGCTCGAAGTCATTGATGGTGAGTCCTGCAATCTGCTCAATTTCAATCTCGTCCTCCAAATGATATTAATCTGTTATCCCCTTGTAACCTTGCAGCGCGTGATGCTGAACTTGATCGACTGAAGGCGCTGGTGGAGGAGCTGGCGGACAAGGTGAACGCCCAAGGGGACACACCCGAGGCACGCCTTGGTGCGGTGGCAGGCCGTGTCGACGAGGTGGCCTCCCATGGCGTTCGCCTGGGCGTTGCTACGGGTCTCGTTGCCATGTCGACGCACACCGGCACTGACTATTCCAGGATGCCGGTTGGTTTCGCCAACAGCAACCCAGAAGACATCGATGACATTGACGCCTCCATTGATCGTCTTGATGGCCATGGTGCTGCCATTGCCGATTCCATTCATCCCCAGTCTGTTTTGAACAGGCTCTTCCAGTAGTTTGTACTAGGGATTTATGGAATTTCGGCAATAAAACTTATCTTTTGTGATCTTGCATGAACTCCTGATGTAATATATTTTGTGCTAAGGGCAATACATTCAGTACTGGCCATTTTTCTTTTTCTCCAATGTCTCTGTTAATTTCCCTCTAAAGACGATTTCTTCCCGAATATCGGCTGTTCGGCAATTTAATATATCAATCACCGATCGATTTCAATACTGGGATAATACCTCTTCAAATATCTTCCATTTATAGCAGAAGCAAATTCTTCTCCCAATAATGTCTTCAAAATATATGCATTTCCAGGCACGCATCTAACCACTCTGAAAGGACCTTCCCAATTTGGAGACCATTTGCCGAATGCTGCATATTTGGTTCCAATCGGCAATATCGCTTTCCAAACCAAATCTCCTTCTGCAAATTGCCTGACTTTTACCTTCTTGTTGTAATATTTGGCAACTCGCATCTTATTTTTCTCAATATTTTCCAATGCTTTGAGACGAATCATATGCAAATCTTCCAATTCGTCCATCATCAAGTTACTGTAATCTTTAGAACTTAAATCTTTCTGCAACTGTATTCTCCTTGACTCTGTTTGTAATTCCCATGGCAAAATGGCATGATGTCCATACACTAGTTCATAAGGAGACGTTTTTGTAGCCCCATGAGGAGCCATTCGGTAAGCCCACAATGCTTCATTGAGTACCGAATGCCACTTCCTTGGCTTCTGATCAATCTTCTTTTGTATAATTTTAATCATAATCTTGTTAGAAGCCTCTGCCTGACCATTAGCTTGAGCATAATAAGGAGAAGAATTCAGTAATTTTATCCCCATACTTTCAGCAAAATCTCTGAACTCTGAAGATGTAAATTGAGACCCTTGATCTGTGGTAATTGTCTGAGGAATTCCAAATCTGTAAATGATGTGCTCTTTGACAAATTCAATCATATCTTCTGATGCTACCTTTCTCAATGGAATCGCCTCAACCCACTTGGTAAAATAATCTGTTGCTAAAAGTACAAACTTATGCCCCTTGCTCGATGGAGGATTTATTTGGCCAATCAAATCTATTCCCCATCCTCTGAATGGCCATGGCTTGATAATGGGATTCAAAGCCGATGCTGGAACTCTCTGAATGTTTCCAAATTTCTGACAGTCTTGACATCCCTTATAATATTCAAAGCAATCTTCCAACATTGTCGGCCAGTAATATCCAGTTCTTCTAATAACCCACTTCATTCGGTAAGCTGACTGATGTGCTCCACATAATCCATCATGCACTTCACTCATCAACTTCTTTGCTTCTTCTTGATTTAAGCAACGTAATAATACTCCGTCCAGGGATTTATAATATAAATCTTTATCAAGAAGAACAAACTTTATAGCTTTATACCTGAGTCTTCTAGAAACCTTCTGGGATGGATTCTCCAAATAATCGGCAATTTCTTTCCTCCAATCACCTTCTGCCAAACTACTCCCGAAAGCACAGTCATCAGTAGCAAATACCTCTTGATTTTCTCTGTAACCTGATGCACTTTGGGCCAATCTATTTGCCTCTCCATTATCCCCTCTAGGAATGTGTTGTAGAATTACTGACCGAAAGCTCTTCAATATTTCTTTGCATTCTTCATAGTAATTCCTCAAGATATCACTTTTGCATTCATATTCACCATTCAATTGTTTTATGACCAATTCTGAATCTCCAAAAATTTCAACTGCAATGGCTTTTGCTTCTTTCAAATATTGGAGCCCTTTGAGTAATGCCTCATACTCAGCCTGATTGTTAGTAACAGTAGATTGAATGGGAATAGCAAACTCAAATGTTTCTCCTTTGGGTGAAATTAATAAAATACCTGCTCCACCACCTTTGTCGCATGAAGATCCATCGAAGAATAATACCCAAGGAATAATGTTAAGCAAATTTATTGATGTATCATGATGTTCGGTAATGAAGTCAGCAATAATCTGCCCCTTGACAGCTTTTGCCGATTCAAACCTTAATTCGAATTCAGATAAGGCCAAAATCCATTTGCCAATCCTTCCATTCAAAATTGGCATTGACAACATGTGCTTAATTACATCAAATTTTGAATGTACAACGCATTCGGCATTTAGCAAATAGTGCCGAAATTTTGTACATGAGTAATAAACACATAAGCAAAGCTTCTCTATAGCCGAATACCTTGTCTCCGGGTCTAGTAACTTTCGGCTAAGGTATGCAACTACTCTTTCCTTCCCTTCAAATTCTTGAATAAGGGCCGATCCAATAGTTTGGGCATCGGCCGCCACGTACAACTTGAAAGGCTTGTTCAATTGTGGAGGCACCAATACTGGTGGCTTCTTCATGTACTCTTTTATTTCATCAAAAGCCTTCTGTTGTTCGTCACCCCATACAAACTTTTGATCCTTTTTTATTTTCAATAGTGAGGAAAAGGGCAACACCTTCTGTGACAAGTTTGATATGAATCTTCTCACAAAATTTATCTTGCCAAGCAGTGATTGTAACTCTTTAAGATTAGTTGGAGGAACAATTTCATCAATTGCCTTCATGCTTTTCTTGCCAACTCCTATTCCTCCTTCATGTATCAAAAATCCCAGAAACTCTCCAGCCGAAACTCCAAAAGCACACTTGTTCGGGTTCATTTTAAGCCCATGCTTCCTGGTGCATTCTAGAGTTTTCCTTATGTCAGCCAAATGGGACTCATGATCCAATGACTTGATCACTACATCATCAATATATATTTCCACAATCTTGCCGATCAACTCATGAAAAATATAATTCATAGCCCTTTGATAAGTTGCACCAGCATTTTTCAATCCAAAGGTCATGACAACCCACTCAAACAACCCTATGTGTCCAGGACATCTGAAAGCTGTCTTTACTATATCTTTTAATGCCATAAAAATTTGATTGTATCCTGCATTACCATCCATGAAACTGAGCACTTTGTATCCAGCAGCAGCATCAACCAATGAATCAGCAATAGGCATTGGATATCCATCCATGGGTGTAGCCTTGTTTAGATCTCTAAAATCTATGCAAACCCTCATTTTTCCATTTTTCTTATAGACAGGAACGATATTAGAGATCCAATCCGCGTATTTACATGGCCGAATGAAATTTGCATCTAGTAATCTTTCAATCTCCTTTTTCACATCGGCCAACACTTCTTCCTTGTAGATTTTTCGGGGTGGTTGCTTGTAAGGTCTGTATCCAGGTTTGATTGGCAACCGATGCTCAACAATAGAACGGTCTAGACCGGGCATCTCCGAATAATCCCAAGCAAAGCAGTCCTTGTATTTTTTTAACAATGTTACCAACTTTTCTTTGAAAACCGAACTCAAGTTAGCACTGATAAATGTCGGCCTTGGCTTGTCACCATCTCCAATGTCCACTTCTTCCAATTTATCGGCCGACACAAATCCACGTCCTAATTTTCCATCAGTTCCATCAATTGGATTCTCCATCAAAAATTACTATGAGAGCCGACTGCTTTGATCGGCTGTTGATCACTGCTGGCTGGTGCAACAGGACCTTCTCCCCAGTCTTTGCCTGAGAAACAATCTATGCCTTGATATTCCCAAAAAGCTGGTTCCATATTTGCCACGCTTATTGAATCATCTGCTTGGACAATCTCCACCTCATCATCTATCCACTGAATGAGCTGTTGATGCATGGTTGATGGGATACAGCAATTTGCATGAATCCAATCTCTTCCAAGCAGCAAACTATATGCCCCTTTGCCCTCAATGACAAAGAAAGTTGTGAGCAGCACTTTGGATCCAATCATCAGTTCTACATGAACACAGCCTTTGGTGTCTGAAGGATTTCCAGCAAAATCATTTAGAATTATGCTCGTTGGTGTTAAATCTCCAGGGCCCATGCCAAGCTTCCTAAATGTAGTATATGGCATCACATTCACAGCAGCTCCACCATCGACGAACATCTTGGTTAAAGGCTTCCCATTGACAAATCCTTTCAAATATAATGGCTTCATATGTCGATTCTGGATTGGCTTTTCAAAGACAGCTTGCTTATTGAGCATCAATTGTGCCATTAGCTGTTCGACTTCATCTACCTCTGACAACGCTTCCTCCTGCACAACTTGATCAGTGGGAGCCATAAATTCATTCGGCAAAAAGCATACCATGCATGTAGGAGCCGAATGACCATCTTCTTCAGGCTTGTCCTTTCGACGCCATATTGATTTCATCTTAGGCCTTGCTTGCTTTAATTCTTGATTCCTCAAACGTTGTACTCTTCTCTTTTGGCTTTTCCTCAAGCCAGGTGGACACCATTGTCCTTCTTGCCAAACATAAGCATGATCTTCTTCTTCTTCATGATCAACCCACCTGTAATCAGCATGCCTCTTTCTTGGTTGATCATCAAAACGCCGATCATCACTAGGATGCATCCTGCCAATTCTTTCATGGACAGATCGGCGATTGACAGTTTCCTGCCTATATTCATCATGCCTATCATTGCATTCAGGACAATTATTCCATGTGGGAAGCTTCAAACCTTCGTTCCAACAGTGTCTGAAGAATGCACACCCCCAATGCGCACGTTCCTGCTCTCGAGCATACTCTTCTTGTTCCTCCCTATATCTTTCTTCCTCGTATCTCCTCTTCTCCTCTTCACGTCTATGCCTTTGGTAACGCTCCTTTTCTTGCTGACGTTTCCATTTGTTAAGGAGGATACGTGTAGTGACTCTAGGCTTGGAGGATTTCCCAATTTCAAATTGATCATTCGGGAAGCGAGAGTCTTTCTTGCGAATCTGTTCAATTGTGACTTGCCGAGTAGGGTCAACTGAGCCACTTTGTTTTGCCTTCTCTGAAGTTAAAACTTTCATCTTCCCCTTTTCTTCAGGTGCAACAGCATTCACCATGTTGATTGAAAACCCAATCATATTCTGAGGGAAGGGATTGCTATCCAATTTCATTCTGTTGTCAAACTTCAGGTGCCCCTCTTGAATAGCCTTTTGAATCCTCATTCTGAAGATCCTGCATTCATTAATGGAATGAGAATTTCTGTCATGAAATCCACAATACTTCTTGTCTTTCACTCCTTCAGGCCGAAGCATAGAATGCCCCTCTGGTAATTTGATTCGGCCTTCTTTCACAAGGAAATCAAATAATTTGTCCGCCTTAGTCACATCAAAATCATATGTGCCCTTGGTCTGTTTAATCCACTTCTGATTCACTGCAATCGGCTCTTTGCCCCACACTATTTCTGTTGCAGCTACTTCTTCATTGTCCTCATACTCATCTTCTTGATCTGCTCTTTCGAGGAATTGGTTGTAAATATCGGCTACATCATTTTGCTTGGCAAATCTACCATCTTTCTTGAGGCCATATGCTTGGTTACTCATCAATGTCAATTTCTTTGACAACTGACTCAGATCTTCAAACTCCATACCGAACAGCTTTTCACGAATTGCAGGTAGCATCCCAGTCACAGCCATACTAGCCAACTGATCATCTGGAATATTTAGAGAAAAGCACATATTCTTTGTCTCCCTGAATCTTCTGAGGAATTCTGTGGGTGTTTCATTAAATCTTTGCCTCATGCTAGTCAAATCAACCAATTTCTTCTCAGTGCTGCCAGTGTAGTAATGAGCATGGAATTTCTTTTCTAGGTCCTTCCAAGTGCAAATTGACTGAGCAGGTAATGAAGCAAACCATCTGAAAGCTGGACCTGTTAATGACAATGGGAAGTATCTTATTCTGAAAGCCTCATCTGCTGAAGCCTCACCAAGTTGCATCAAATACCGTGCTATATGCTCCACAGTACTAGTGTCATCCTGTCCTGAAAATTTAGTAAATTCTGTAGGCACTTTAACTCTGTTAGGCAATGACACCCTTTGATACCATTCTGGGAAAGGCGATGAGTACATGTATCCCTGATTTTTAGGCTTCAGACCGAACTGATTTTGCAATACATCGGTCATTTTTTGTACCATGATATCAACATTGGTATCTTGATTCTCTGGCCTTCCAGTAGGCATTCCTGCAGCACCATGATATCCAGGATTGGGTAGAGCGTCAATAGCATTATAATCCATGAATTCTGAATATCCATTCCCATATATATCCCTTTGCAGCCTGTTTCTTAAAGGAGATATTTTGTAAGCAGAAGCAGGTGGATTCCCTGTAGTACCGAATGCCGCTTCACCAAATGTGCGAGGTTTTGGCACTGCTTGCTGAGGATCTTGCTGAATTGGGCGACCATTCGCATCTTTTGTCCCAGAAGCTCCAGTTTCTCCAACATTGTCTTTTCCATGCGGCTTTTGAGTTGTTGTGTGTGGCCCGAAGTACGTTGGTCCACCCGGTGGCCCATATTCCTGCTCAAAAGTTTTATCCACGCTCTGACCAAAAATACTGATCATTATTAATCGAAAGCTGTTCAAGAATGCAGTATTGTGATTGGTCATTGTTTCTCCCAGAGCCTTGTACAACAAGCAAGAAAAATGCTCTCTTTCTTCGTCTGAGCTCATGTCTGACTGTCCAGGCAGCAAGACTCTTGGCAGTCAATTGTGCCATTAGCTGTTCGACTTCATCTACCTCTGACAACGCTTCCTCCTGCACAACTTGATCAGTGGGAGCCATAAATTCATTCGGCAAAAAGCATACCATGCATGTAGGAGCCGAATGACCATCTTCTTCAGGCTTGTCCTTTCGACGCCATATTGATTTCATCTTAGGCTTTGCTTGCTTTAATTCTTGATTCCTCAAACGTTGTATTCTTCTCTTTTGGCTTTTCCTCAAGCCCGGTGGACACCATTGTCCTTCTTGCCAAATATACCCATGATCTTCTTCTTCTTCATGATCAACCCACCTGTGATCAGCATGCCTCTTTCTTGGTTGATCATAAAAACGCCGATCATCACTAGGATGTACTCTGCCAATTCTTTCATGGACAGATCGGTGAGCTCTAATCCACCGGATGATTAGTTCTAAAACGACCCAAAAACCTGCATCTACTGCATGATACCCGGCTCTGTCAAGATCCATACAAAATCAACAAGTTTGAACCTGCGACACGTGGCAATCTAGATTGGTTCGAATTCGGCTTTGTAAGGAAACAGCATAAAGCATGATAAATGTGAAAGCACGATCGTAAATCTCTAATAAACAAGAATGCATAGGTCTAAAAGCACTAGTCTACCGCATGTCTAGGTACCTTCGATTCCAGAGGATTTCCCAATTTCAAATTGACAATTCGGGGCACGAGGATCTTTCTTGTGAATCTGTTCAATCGTGACTTGCCGAGTGGGGTCAACTGAGCCACTTTGTTTTTCCTTTTCTGAAGAGCGTTCAGTTCCTGGAAGCGTGCCAGTCAATTTTCCCTGAAACTGACAAAGGAAGAAAAAATGTTTAGATATAAAACCTGGAACGTGCCGGATGATACCAGACAGTTCCATCTCTACGGCTTGCAAGGCCAATCTTGATCGGCATATAGCTATGAACAAGCTATCTGTCAGCAATACAGGGATAGTTTCTGTCGTGGAATCCACAATATTTTTTGTCTCTTAATCCATCCGGCCGAAGCATGGAATGCCCTTCTGGTAACTTGATTCGGCCTTCTTTCACAATGAAATCAAACAATTTGTCTGCTTTGGTTACATCAAAATCATAAGCACCTTTAGTCTGCTTGACCCACTTTTGATTCACAGTAATCGGCTCTTTGTCCCACTGGGCGTGCCAAAAAGTGTGTTGACGTAAAACCTACAGTTCACGCCAAGCACACAGCAAGCCGAATCAGCTCGCATGACTCATGATTTAACAAAGAAGCCTTCTCATACCAAGCTTAAATCCACCGCATGATACTAAGCATGATACAAGGTTGTCGATACTTACGGAGGTCGACGGATCGATGGTTCCTCTCGAAGATTTCGACGACACGACTAAAGGACTCGAAAAGGTGGCGCAAGGCCGGTTTGTTGTATGATTGTTCGATCCCTATTACAATTGTCATGGGTTTATATTTATACCCAGACTTTGACACGATTCTTAGTCGACTACGATTACAAAACGTTTATTTCCAAAGAAATACGTCGAAGTGCCGTATTCATCTCGCATTCTTTATCAAATCGGCTTTTTCCTTGTATTCAATCCACGTCATCATGCGTCCCGAATGCTTTCCATAGAGCAACTCCCTTGCCGAATCGGCGACGGACTCCCGACCGCAGAATGCCTTTGCCGAATCGTTCTTGAAGATAAGCTTTCTTAGCTGAACGATGTTTATCTTTTCACCAAATCCGGCCCACATGTCAGCCTCTTCCTGGTGTCAATTTTTGGTGTTAACACATGCCCCTTCAATTTCGGGATAAAAGATACTTTTATCTTGGAATTGACTAGAAATCCGCAACATTCATGACTCATGGTCTAACGAAGAAGCCTTCTTGAACCAAGCTTAAATCCACCGCATGATACTAAGCATGATACAAGGTTGTCGATACTTACGGAGGTCGACGGATCGATGGTTTCTCTCGAAGATTTCGACGACACGACTAAAGGACTCGAAAAGGTGGCACGGGGCCGGTTTGTTGTATGATTGTTCCATCTCTATTACAATTGTCATGGGTTTATATTTATACCCAGACTTTGACACGATTCCTAGTCGACTACGATTCCAAAACGTTTATTTCCAAAGAAATACGTCGAAGTGCCGTATTCATCTCGCATTTTTTATCAAATCGGCTTTTTCCTTGTATTCAATCCACGTCATCACGCATTCCCGAATGCTTTCCATAGAGCAACTCCCTTGCCGAATTGGCGACGGACTCCCGACCGCAGAATGCCTTTGCCGAATCGTTCTTGAAGATAAGCTTTCTTAGCTGAACGATGTTTATCTTTTCACCAAATCCGGCCCACGTGTCAGCCTCTTCCTGGTGTCAATTTTTTGTGTTAACAGCGGGATTGGCGATGCGAGATCCACAGGATCCGAAATTGACGGATGGGATATGTTTCCATTTCAAAGGACTCGGTGCATTCGAAGAGAACCAGGCCAAGTCCCTCGCATGCTCGGGGGCTGGGCGCCGTACTACAACTCGGCGCGTTCCAAGAGAACCAGGCCAAGTCCCTCGCACGCTCGGGGGCTGGGCGCCGCACTACGACTCGGCGCGTTCCAAGAGAACCAGCCCAAGTCCCTCGCACGCTCGGGGGCTGGGCGCCGCACTATGACCCGGCGCGTTCCAAGAGAACCAGGCCATGTCCCTCGCATGCTCGGGGGCTGGGCGCTGGGTAGTTTTCGGCACATCTACACGACCTCTACTGAGCCACTCAAGTAGTCGGACACAGTTCACCACCGCCAGAATGAACATGTTCATATTCTATACTTTACGAATCGCAAAATTTATAAAGGAAAAGTACATCTGGCCAAAGGCCATTCAGGAACACAAAGATATGAGCCGCTCATTACAGGGCTCTTGGACAACTTCAGTTAGGTGTTCAAAAGACAATCGCTGGAACCAGTCTCCACAGCTTTCTCGACGATTTTCTTGTGGCATCCCACTAACTGAAGAACTTGGTGGCTGCATTGCTGGAGGAAAGGAAGGACTAAGCACTACCATCGGCGTTCAGCTCGATCCGCGCCACCCGTCCTCGATTGGCCCACGAAATCAGCCATCAACTCGGCGTCATTCACTGGCTTCCCGACGAAGAGTACACTTACCACAGCCTCCTCGCCCGGATCCACCAAGAAGTAGGCACCTCCCCCGCCTATGAGGAGCGCGATGCCCAGCTCCTTTCCCGCAGCATTTGCACCACCCTTCGACAATTTTCTTCTGGCATCAATGGTGAACACCAAGGCATGTACCTTGGCCTACTCTACCCTCACGCAGAGTCCTCTCAGGAAGAAGGATTCTCAAGATCCACATGGCGGCTATCATCCCCAACACACTGCGGCGGTGAACAAACGCCAGTGCACCTATTTATAGGCACCCCCGGGTCATGGATCCGTTGGCCTGTGAGCCATTAATGCCTGGGAGCGGATACGCATGCATTTCACCTTTTCCCCGGACAGGTGGCCATTAATGCTCTTGACTGAGCATGCTCAGCGGCGGGATTCCCGCATGACCGGCTTTTGCAGCTTTTGACCGAGCAGGCTCGGCCCATAGTTATCAATGCACTGTTGAGTCACGGGCGCTGATGAATTTTGGCCCCTTCCTTGGTGGCAGCATGCTCTCACCTACATACAACTCAGCCAACTCGACGGAGCAAGCCCTCAACTCGGAAAGTATCCTTGGTGGCAGCAAGCCTCCACCAACTCTTGGGCAACATGTTGTCTAGCTATTTTTTGAGCCTTGGCTCGCTTATACTAACCAACCCAACGCTCAGGGGCTACTGTGCGTACAGTGCTCCTAATCGTCGCCCTGTACTCAGCCCTCATGAGGACCGACCGACTACCTCGAAGAACTCGGCGTCAATGTTGGGTGTTCTCTTCTTTTTGAGCACCGCCCATCCTTGTGCCGACTACATGTAGAAGCACCTTCAGCCGACCTCATTGGCCTCGGCACTTCATCAAGCAGTTCGGCACGCGCCTGCATGTTGCTTGGGGGCTTGTGGGATATGGGTACCCTTGGGCCCACTGTCAGACCAGACCACGGCGTTCAGGGTCCACCTCTGACAGGCCCATGAGCCGACCCCTACGCGGCTCATACGGGCTCCCTGACTTGACGGACAAGTTGATGAATACTTGGTGGGCAAATCGTCCGGATATCCAGGGATATTCCAATTTTAACCGACCCGGACTAGAGTCCTAGTCGGAACCAAGTAGGTTTAGATGGAAACCGACTTGTAAACCCTAGCCCACTACCCTATATAAAGCGGCCTAGGGCACTCCCCTGAGGGGCATCCGATCATCGCATCATATCCTGTAAACCATACGCTCGCCCTAGCTTCCTGAAGCTCGGCCGAGTACCCAGCAATACAAACGATGCCACCAACATAGGACGTAGGGTATTATACCTTAGGGTAGCCCGAACCTGTCTAAATCAGTGCCTCCTGTGTACCATCAAGTCACTAGTTCATCAATCGCCCCGCCTACAAATCAACCACTCGGGTACCCCCAAGTGGAT
>OAMR01000438.1:689663-714707 GCA_900205405.1 Echinochloa crus-galli | reverse complement strand
CGTGGTGCTAAGATTGCGGGGTTTGAGTTGCTGACTTGAAGCCGGATCGGTGTGTCGGTGTGGTATATGGGTACCCCTGGGCCCACTGTCAGACCGGACCACGGCGGCCAAGGCCCACCTCTGACAGGCCCGTGAGCCGACCCCTATGCGGCCCATACGGGCTCCCTGACTTGACGGACAAGTTGATGAAGACCCGGCGGGCGGCCCGACCGGATATCCAGGGATATTCCGGTTGTAACCGACCCGGATTAGAGTCCTGGTCGGAGTCAAGTAGGTTTTCAAGTCACTATTTCATCGATCCCTAGCCCGCTATCCTATATAAAGCGGCCTAGGGCACCTTCGTGAGACATCACGCCAAACAACGCAACACATCCTGTAAACCATACGCTCGTCCTAGCTTCCTGAAGCTTGGCCGGGTTCCAGCAATACAAACGACGCCACCGACATAGGACGTAGGGTATTATACCTCCGGGTAGCCCGAACCTGTCTAAATCAGTGCCTCCTGTGTACCATCAAGTCACTAGTTCATCGATCGCCCCTCCTACAAATCAACCACTCGGGTACCCCCAGGTGGATTGCCGGTCCTAAGGTCCGACAAAGAGATAGAAGAAGAAGAAGTCGGCAGATGGGTAGATGGCGTGTGGCAAGATCGACCAGACCCACACCCCTCTAAGGTGAGAGTACGACCCTCAAAATTATGATCCGACAGAACAGGTATTGCCAAATATGAGCATTGTAATTTTGTAAAATTTTAAAATGTTTCATTCACTTACTTGGTACACATCTTATAATGTCTCAATTGATGCCTCATCGTTCCACAAGGAGCAAATGCAGGCGCCAAGGGCTTCCACGACATCAAGAACAAGATAACCCTGAGCATGAACAACAAGACGTTGATACATCGGCTCCTGAACCGGAATCTACAACCTCTGGGAGTCAAAATAAAATAAAACGTGGGCAGCGAGGAAAAAACCAATACCCCACAGGCACCTGGGTGGTTCATATTGTTAACTCAGTAGGGGAGCCAATAAATCCTCCGAAGGTTCATGCCAAGTATCGAAATGCCATAGGAGCCGTAATTAGAACAAAAGAGAAATTAGATCCAACGATTGAAGATTAGACTCCGGTGCCAGCTGGGCTTAAAGAGGAAATGTGGAAGCGCTTGTCCAAAACTTTCCGTTTTCCGCCAGGAGCAATGAAATCTGCAAAGCATTACACTTTGAAGCAACTTGGCGAAGTCTTCCGCAGGTGGAAGTGTGAATTGGATAAAGATTACGTGAAGAAGGGCCGAACACCCTTTCTCGAGTACATGCATATAACTCAAGTCTTGTGGGACTTGTTTGTAAGCCAGAAGACTTGTGAGAAGGCTCTAGCACTGAGTATGAAGAATTCAGAGCTCGCAAAGAAAAACATACACAAAGTTCGCCTCGGGCCTGCTGGTTACCAAGGGAAGAAAGAGGAGTGGCGGCTAGAAAGGGAGGCAGCAATAGCTGCAGGTGAATCGGACCCTTGGCAAGGCTTGGATGAGCGTGGCTATAATTGGCTTAAAGCAAGGAAGCCGAAGGTAGAAGAGGGGTAGAGTAAAATTCCCTCAACCTGAGGCCGGTGTAGTGGCAGAAAAGATGCTACAACTTGCTAAGCTCCAGGAAGAGGGGAAGTTTGTTGCAAAAAGGGACAAGGATATCCCCACCGTTGCCATTGGGTCAAAGGAGCATGGAGGCCGTGTGAGAGGCTTATCGTATAAGTTCACCATCAAGGAGGGGTTCCAGAATGGTAGAGGTTCCTATAGGCGACATGATCGCTACAAGGAGGATCTAAGAGAAGTTGCCGAGAAAGCATTACAAGACCGGTTCAAGGATTTCTTTGATGCGGCACTTGCGGAGCAACTGCAACAAGGGGCGACGAGCCAACCACCAACGAGCACACATCAATTGTGTTTGCCTATAATTGCCCAGACAGAAGCAAACATAGATCCTAGTAGGCACAATCATATCCAATACATGATATAACTGTCATTACTCCTTGCGAGCTACATGTTCCATATGGTAGATTTGGGAAGACCCGAAAGATGGCCTCTTCGAAGGAAAACCTACCCCGCAACAATATGCATGCGTACAAGTGGTCACAATCAATCCTGCATACTCTGATGACGAGATAGACATCCCGACTGCCACTGGGATCATTTGCCTGGGACAATCGATAGGCAGTGAGATACTTTGGCATAAATGGGAGATTATATTGAAAGGTCCACCACCTTCAGTTGCCCTAGATCCTACCCCTAATCACCCCTTCCTCTAATCAAGATGCACAAGCTGTGGACATATGTCAAGATGCACAAGATGTGAACATATGTCAAGATGCACAAGTTGTGGACATATGTCAAGAAGCACAAGATGTGAACATATGTCAAGATGAAGCGTTGTGCCGCCAATCAACCCCGGTTCAAGAAAATATGAGCTCACCTAAACATGCGCATGATACTTTGTTGGTACAACAATCACCAGTACCACCACAACAAGAACAAACATGTGCTCCGTCGGCAACAAGAGGTGCCAGAACCACATGCTAGGTTGAATATACCAAGAATGGTACGAGCTTACGAGATGACGAACCCAGAAATTTCAGGTAAGTGGTTTGCTTGCAACCCAACAAAGGAGAAGGTATTGCAGAATAAGGCAAAGTCAGCAGACAAGTTTAATGCCAACAAGGTCAACCAGAGTGCGAGCTCCCAAAAGGGTGGTGAGCGACTCAAACTATCTCTTGATATCGAAAATATATCAAGCTTTCCCGATTGTCCACGTGAATATGAGCCTGGGAAACAATTCCTACCTCATTGGGCATTACGGTAGGTACCGATGGAGATGCAAAGGTTCCATACTTGGTACTTGAGGTCATACAGGCTAGGCCTCACTCCAATTTGGACACGATTCCCACTAGAAGTGTTTGGTTATAAAGTCGATTATCGGGCTAAACACTTTTCGATTTCCATGACATGCACGCAATCTTTCGCCTCAAAATAATGGAGCTAAACTTAGTCAGACTTTGGTGCATGTAAGTGGCTTAATTTTGTATACAAACCCTAACGATAATAAAAATTATGATATACAATGACTTGTGATAAATTGTGTAGGATGCAATATAATGATGCTCTTGCGAGAAAGGAAGCTGTTGGGTTTCTTGACCCCTATGCTATTTACCAGACCAAGCACAACCTCCCTTCCACGTGGCCGTTGGAGCACCAGCAGCTAGATGAGGCTACGACTCTTGCTGAGAGACGAGGACTTCAGAAAAAGAAACACATGGAAGCAATGGTGACAGTGACTCTGATGACGAGATAGACATCCCGACTGCCACTGGGATCATTTGCCTGGGACAATCGATAGGCAGTGAGATACTTTGGCATAAATGGGAGATTATATTGAAAGGTCCACCACCTTCAGTTGCCCTAGATCCTACCCCTAATCACCCCTTCCTCTAATCAAGATGCACAAGCTGTGGACATATGTCAAGATGCACAAGATGTGAACATATGTCAAGATGCACAAGTTGTGGACATATGTCAAGAAGCACAAGATGTGAACATATGTCAAGATGCACAAGTTGTGGACATATGTCAAGAAGCACAAGATGTGAACATATGTCAAGATGCACAAGTTGTGGACATATGTCAAGAAGCACAAGATGTGAACATATGTCAAGATGCACAAGTTGTGGACATATGTCAAGAAGCACAAGATGTGAACATATGTCAAGATGCACAAGTTGTGGACATATGTCAAGAAGCACAAGATGTGAACATATGTCAAGATGCACAAGTTGTGGACATATGTCAAGAAGCACAAGATGTGAACATATGTCAAGATGAAGCGTTGTGCCGCCAATCAACCCCGGTTCAAGAAAATATGAGCTCACCTAAACATGCGCATGATACTTTGTTGGTACAACAATCACCAGTACCACCACAACAAGAACAAACATGTGCTCCGTCGGCAACAAGAGGTGCCAGAACCACATGCTAGGTTGAATATACCAAGAATGGTACGAGCTTACGAGATGACGAACCCAGAAATTTCAGGTAAGTGGTTTGCTTGCAACCCAACAAAGGAGAAGGTATTGCAGAATAAGGCAAAGTCAGCAGACAAGTTTAATGCCAACAAGGTCAACCAGAGTGCGAGCTCCCAAAAGGGTGGTGAGCGACTCAAACTATCTCTTGATATCGAAAATATATCAAGCTTTCCCGATTGTCCACGTGAATATGAGCCTGGGAAACAATTCCTACCTCATTGGGCATTACGGTAGGTACCGATGGAGATGCAAAGGTTCCATACTTGGTACTTGAGGTCATACAGGCTAGGCCTCACTCCAATTTGGACACGATTCCCACTAGAAGTGTTTGGTTATAAAGTCGATTATCGGGCTAAACACTTTTCGATTTCCATGACATGCACGCAATCTTTCGCCTCAAAATAATGGAGCTAAACTTAGTCAGACTTTGGTGCATGTAAGTGGCTTAATTTTGTATACAAACCCTAACGATAATAAAAATTATGATATACAATGACTTGTGATAAATTGTGTAGGATGCAATATAATGATGCTCTTGCGAGAAAGGAAGCTGTTGGGTTTCTTGACCCCTATGCTATTTACCAGACCAAGCACAACCTCCCTTCCACGTGGCCGTTGGAGCACCAGCAGCTAGATGAGGCTACGACTCTTGCTGAGAGACGAGGACTTCAGAAAAAGAAACACATGGAAGCAATGGTGACAGTGAGTGCCTATATTGGACGTACGATGTTGGATTGCCAAGACAAGGATTATATATGGACACCCTACAACTTTGAGTATTTCTACTTTATATAATTTATGTATATGTTATATATATATATATTGATAATTATCAATAACTTTGTATTATACTTCTGTAGTGACCACTGGATTGCTATTATGATAATGCCGAAGGATGGGAGGTACATCGTCTTTGACTCAGCCGACTACCACAGAAGAAAATACCACGAATTTATAACCATCATACAACGGTGAGATCTTACCATATCATTCTTTTATGATACATATGTGTATAAAATAATTGATACTAAACTTTTCCTTCGTTCTTCCAAAGCACAACGCTTACAGGCGGTACGTCAAGAAAGGAGGGAAGCATAAACCTGAAAGAAAGGACATGATGTCTTCACGCACACACTTCCCATGCCACAAGCAAGCATGGGGTTCCGTCCATTGTGGCTACTATGTCTGTGAGTTCCTTAGGGTCAATGGGAGGTACGCAACGAATCCTGACGTAAGTTTTACATTCAGAGACCTCATCATGTGGACTGTATGCATGTTTCCATCTCTCTAACACATGATTCGCCTTGGTTCCATTACAGCTGCCTCCGATCCCGCTACACAACACTAAAATTGAAGAGTAACATCTTCTAAATATAGTAGCAGACCTGTGTCGGTTCATTATGCATGAAGTTGTCAACCACAGGGGAACATGGTTCATGCCTGAAGCAAATTTAGCAACTGAAGAAAAGATGGGTCCTCTTCGAGAGTGGGAACTTCAAGAGTGGAAATTATTTTATTATGTAAGTTATACTTATATTCAGCATATTCAACATGGCCTATGTGCGATCACTCATTTAGTATACTTATATTCAACATATTGCTGAACTAATGATTATAGGACATATATAATAATCTTATATGATAATATTGCTGCTCGGTCTTTCTGTGAAGCAGTAGCACACAAGTTTTAAATTGAAGTTTGAATTATGCTTGTTTTCTTACATTGGACCAAACAACATGGCTATAACTTTTTTTAGTATATACCTGCAGATTTATAAATCATTCAAGTAAGCATCTTTGTGTAATGGACCATTGATAGGCCTTTGCAACTATCAGCAATCTCTTTTCAGTTGCATTGCGCTCTAGTAGCATTGCTTGTTAAGTAGTACAGTACGTAACAAACATATACCAGTAATCCACTCAACTTGCATATTTCCGTTCTTTTCTTTTTCCCATTACATTTGCACTGACTGCAAAATCGAGCCACATTTTCATTGTTATATGTAGTCACAATCATACATCACTCATCCATTAAACTTGTGTACTTCAATTATTTTTCTCTGAGCATTCCATTTGCCTTAGCGCTTCATCAACTTCTGATGAGACAAAAATGCCTACTATTTAGTTTTAACTTTCCACCTCGCTACAAATCCAATCCACAATATTCCCATTGTTACTATCTGGTTGGCTCTTCTTGTAATATGTAAATTATTTCAAAAGTGTCTTGTTACAGCTCTGCTTTTGTGATAGCTTCTCAGGTTTCTCCTTTTGCTTTCCATGTTTGATAGGACCCGGAGCAGGGCTTCGCGCGAGGACCCTCCTGCTGGAGTCGGCTTTGCTGGGTCAGGTGTCCATGTATCCATCGTCTAACTCAGTCGTGGACCCTCCTGCTTTTGTGTGTGATAGCTTCTCAGGTGTCCAGGAATCGGCTGATGCTTTGGAACCATTTTGTGAACCTGTTTGTGAACCTGCTTTGGTCAGGGTGTACGTGTGGTCAGGGGTGTATGTGGGATCCCTGGAACCTGTTTGTGAACCTATTAATACTTTGGATGATATCTCGGACTCATTTATAAGCTTTGTGTGGTGATGTTTAATTAAATATTGACTGATCTGTTGTGTTAACGAACTTTATGTGGAAATTAGTGGCTTTGTGTGGAAATTAATAGCTGATATGTTAATTATGGAACAACATTTGCAGGGGCGGGTGCCCTCCCAACCGCCCCTGCTAATACTGATTGCAGGGCCAGGTGCCCTTTCTGACCGGCCCTGCTAATGTTGTTTGCAGGGGCGGGCGACCACTCCACCCGCCCCTGTAACTTGGTTTGTAGGCGTGGGTCACTTATCAGCCACACTTGCTAAGACATTTGTTGCACCGGGTTACATGCCTGCGCCCACAAACAAGCATTTGTAGCTGCGAAAAGTGAGCGTGGATGCTCCGCCCGCCCTCTCAAATGCATTTTCAACCGTTGCTAGAAAGAAAAATTTGGTACAGGACATGCAAAGTAGAGTGGGTTTGCTGAGACACACCGTTGACCGCGCTGTATGCTGGTGGACACTCTAGCTTTGTGCTAATTTGATGGAACACACTGCCTCGATTAGAATAATATTTTTCGGCAGAAGAAGAGAGAGAAAGTTAAGGAAATGTCCGTTTTACCCTTGGTCCCATTAGTTAGTTTCTTCTTCCTCCTCTGAGCTGTCGGGACCTGCTGTGCCGCGACAGCTGTAGTGCGAGCGCAACATGGCGGCCGGTGGCGCAGGTGTCGGAGGACACGCGCACCGCGGCGACTGTCTGCCCCTGTCCGCTCCACCTCGCCCGAGCTCTCTCCCGCCCTCCATTGGCGCCGCCGCGGATCACCTTGTCGTGGGCAGCCTCGTCCAAGACCCCATAGCCCAAGCTGAGGCTACCAGTGCACTCCCTGTGCCCCCGCACAGCTACACAGCCAACGCCGCGCACTCCCCCGCCGCTCTCGAGCTCCGCCATAGCTCAACATCATCGTCGTCCGCCGCTTTACCGTCGAGCTCCACCCTATGGGCTGCCACAACCCACACCGAGCCTACCATCATGCTCCCCAGCCCCTCACGGAGCTCCCCGAACACTCCCTTGAGCCTCCCCGGCCTCGCCATTGCATGAGCTTGCTCGCCGGCGCCGCCCGACCATCCTCACCGTCGGTAACCGCCATCAAACCGTCTCCACACCCGAGCCATACCCCAACTTGCTCATGGTGAGCCCCCGATGTTCGTAGGGTAGCTCTCGTCCATGCGAGGGCCGGAGCCGGCCGCCACTCCCATTCGGTCCACGCAGGTCGCTGCCGCTCCTACTCTTAGTGAGGGACGAACAGACCGCCGCCGCTGCTCCCATCTGTGGGCTGTTGCTCCCGTCCGCGGGGAGGGCCAACCAGGCCGCCGCCGCTCTCGTCCGTGGGAGGGCCAGGACCGATGGTCACCTCTCCTGTCTGCGGGGAGGATAGGGCCGGTTGCCGCTGCTCACGCGTGTGGGGAGGCCAGACGCAGACGCGCTACGCATATGGGAAACATAGGAGGAAGAAGAAATTGACTAATGGGACCAAGGGTAAAAAGGACATTTCCTTACCTTTCTCTGTCCTCTTCAACCAAAAAATATTATTCTAATCAAGGCAGTGTGTTCCAGCAAATTAGCATAAATCTAGAGTGTCCACCAGCATACAACGCGGTCAACAGTGTGTCAGCAAATGCACTCCACTATACATGACCTGTAGCAAATTTGCCCTTGCTAGAAACGTTTTCTGTGGTAGTGTTGGACGACACGTATGGAACGATGAAGACTCCATGTTACCATGTTTGCTTTGGACGAAGACTTTTGTTAGCTAGGGAAGGTTTTGCAATTTTGCACTTGCACCAATGCATTGCTGCTACATGTCACTGATTTGTTCGATTTTGTTTGGACAAAATAAACAGAGAAGGATGTAAGTCGTGACAATATTCGGTGCAACGATTGTAAGTTGGTTATTGCTGTGAGGTTTTGCCTCTTTAGTCTTGAGAATTGATGCATTGAGAAAGGATTTTTAACTCACGTTGCCTGTGAATATTAATACAGGAGAAGATTGGCAGGATAATTGGTTTGTTTGTCAATTTTGAGCTATTATTTCTACTCATCTATTTGTATCCTATATATCACTTGCAAAGATATCAGTGTTAAACTTGGAAAAGATATGCTGTCAACCGGGACGAGCAGCCCTGAACCGAGATGCTCTGAAACTCTGTAGCTCAGGCAGTACCGGGCTACCGGCAGGTTACCCCCCGAGTTAGAACTATGAGTTATGTATTAGAACAGATATAGTATATCGTGATGTATTAGAACTATGAGTTATGTAAAAATAAATGATTATGTCTACAATTATTTTACATGATTGATCATGCTGTACACATGTAGTATGTTAGGCATATAATTTATTTTTTTTAACAGGGTGCACTTGTATTCCCGTTTTTAGAGACATTGGTACGTGTTTTTTCCGTCCAACATTGCATAAAAAATTCATAGTCTATGACCTCTAACTGACGCCAATTGGCGGACCAAAAAAATAAAATAGAATTGCGCGTTCACATGTAAAAAGTTTTGGGCATGAATGTATATCAAGGCACTGATTCCTTAATTTTATTCACGTGTACCAATCTTAAAGTATGAATTAACTGGCTAAAACATACCACTATGTTTTATTTGAACAACAGTACTGTTTGATGTTTTTTAGTCGTATGAACTCTGAAATTTTTAAATTTACAAAAAAAATATTCATCAAAAAAAACTTAAATGATCAGTTTACTTTCAACACAATTCATGCCTATTATGCTGTTTATTTAGACAATAGTAAGTCAACCAAAAAATCATCCAATCTTGCAAGTCAACCACAAAATCAGCCAATTTTACCTGTTACGTAATAATGTACTTTTGATGAAATTAATGTCAGACCATCAACAAAAAATTAATTTCATCTACTTGTATAGAAATTTTAGTTGACCAAATATTTCTTATTTACTTGATTTCTTAATCATAATCAATTATTAATTACATCTGTTAGGTTCAATGTGCTTTTTAATACACGTGTGTGCCGCACGTGGACTCATTTTTTAAAAACACTTCTTACCTAAATAATTCTTACCCACCCCTCATACAGGACTCACATGTTAGGTCTACCAGTGGAAAAGATGTGGAAAGTTTTGACAAACAAGAAAAAAACGATGTTTCTATAGAGTTTCTGCCGTTTTGGTATTACTTTTCTCACCATAGAATTTATTTATCCACCCCCACGTACTTCCAACCAAATAGTTTAAAATAACCCATAATAAAGATAGCATGTGCATGTCGCGCGGGTATATTTGCTAGTAAAATAAGTGAGGGTACAGTTGTGTAACAGAATGTGAAGTTATTTCACAAGTTTGTATTCAATCAATATTAAAAAAATGTACAAACTCATACACATGCTTATGCAATGATGGTCATTATGCACTAATGATGTACGTGCATTTCATCGATTTACATGTTATAATCATGTTTTAAATCTTTGGGTCATTACAGCTAGCCATCCTATTCTTGGACCTTGGAGTGTCTAAAGATAGGGACGGGTTCTCAGGCCATTTCATATTTGTCCCACTCCAACAAAGACGTTGGGTTGTTGGTTGTGGAGAATTGCTCCATTTTGAAACATGGTGTGGTTCTCTCTCCTCTCTGTGGCTGTGCTCATCACCGTGGCGTCTTCCTGGCATGTCGTCGTCGATGCAGCGATCGTCGATGGTTTGCAACCGGGGTTCTATGACCAGAAATGTCCCGATGCAGAGAGCACTGTTCGTGACATCGTTAGAACTGACTTGACCAATGATCCCACACTTGCTGCTGGCATCATCCGCATCTTCTTCCATGACTGCTTTGTCAAGGTATGGGTAATATTGCTGGAACATCTATTAACTCTTGTGAAATGTAAATCTGTGAAATGCACCTGCCATAAACCAGGGCTGTGACGCGTCAATTCTTTTGGACGACACGCCAACACCAGAGGAGGAGACGGAGAAGGATTCGCCGGCAAACGGGTTCACGCTAAACGGGCTAGGCACCATCGACACCGCCAAATCAACCATCGAGTCCTTATGCCCCAACACCGTCTCCTGCGCCGATATCATTGCCTTTGCGGCTCGTGAGGCCGCCATGGCCGCAGGTCACCCGGGGTACACCGTCGCGGCCGGGCGACGGGACGGTCGAACTTCACTCAGGTCAAACATCCCCGGCAACCTTCCGGGGCCGAGCAGCACTGTAGCTGATTTGACCAGGGTTTTTGTTGGGAAGGGCATGTCCCAGGAGGACATGGTGGTGCTCTCGGGCGCGCACTCAATCGGGGGCGCCCACTGCTTCATGTTTTCCAATCGCCTGTACAATTTCTCCGAGGGAGCGGACATAGACCCAGCCATGAACCCATTCTACGCTGGGCAGCTCCGGTATGTCTGCCCGGCACCTAGCCGCACTAGCGACGACCCAGAGAATGCGCCTAAGGTGGCTTTCGATGCACGGACAGAGCAGAGGCTCGATAGTTCCTACTATATGGAGCTGTTGGCCGGCCGTGGGCTGCTGTCATCGGACAACGCGCTGGTGGAGGACCCTGCGACACGGCCACTGGTGGAGCAGCTGGCAAAGAATGAATTTCTATTCCACCGCATGTTTGGGGAGGCCATGCAGAAGCTCGGCATGGTGGATGTTCTTGTGGGAGAGGGGCAGGGGGAGATCCGTCTGAGCTGCGGTTCGGTGAATAGCCCCGGGGAGGTGGTGCCAGCGACGATTCCGAGTTTGTTGTTCTGAGATCAAAGTACATAACAAAATTACGTTGTTTGCTCCAATGAGTCACCCATGTATGTGCAACATGTGCACAACTTCCATGATTTCCATGTAACACATTGGAATACGATGAAAGATGGAATGTTAATTGCACGTGCTTTCTAGGCTTCAGCAGGCAACTCAAATCGCGATTGTTTGAACATAGCATTAGCAAGGATTTAGGTACGTTTTCAAGCAAACAGGGTTGCTGAGTTGAGTTGCCAGCAGAGGGTAAGGTGCAGATGGAGTTAATATCTCCAACTCACCATGCTATGACGGTATGACCATGTCACACTGTCACGTCCCGCTGCACTGCATGCTGCCAAGTGACCCCACGCAGTGCCTGTCCGCCATTCTCCGCGGCTTCGGAATTGCGAAAACTAGCCACTGGCGGTTAAGCACTACGGTCTGCATACACTACTACAAACAAAATTCATTTGAATGTGGGGCCTACAAGAGGACTTAGCCAAAAAATGAGATCTTGGACATGAGCACATGCACATATATGATGTATATGAAGCATATATGATTATGATGATGCTTAGCATGTGTAAACATGGTATTATGCACATGAAACGATGCTTCTCATGAAGAATTGAGTTTGAATTTTAAATGCACACGCATTTGCACCAATTTAAGTTGAGTGCAAACACAAACATACAAGTGCATATGTATGAAACATGCATGAGATATTATGTAACTTAGGTTTAGTTATTCTTGTTAGCATAATTAAACCTTGGGTTTTCACAAACAACCACCTGGGTATGAAGACAAGTCCAAACCAAACTACTTGTGCAAAAGCTACACAAAGCTCTATAAGGGTTAAAACAGGCTCCAAGAGCTTGATACTCACGCCTCAGTGAGAAGCTACAGAAACTTGGTTTCACTCCTTCAAATGCAGACATCTCCCTGTTCTTCTATAACAAAGGAACAGTAACAAGCAACAACAGCATTGCTTCTTGATTTAAATGATGAATTTGCTCTCAAGGATTTGGGTGACGCATTATTTTCTTGGCATTGAAGTGAAGAAAATGACAAATGGCATTTTGATGACACAAGGAAAATATGCAGCCGATCTCCTGAAAAGGGTAAATATGGTGACTTGCAAATCTGTCAATACTCCTCTTTCTACTTCAGAGAAGTTGTCTGCATTTGAGGGAGAAACTGTTAAGGCCTGAAGATATAACTAATTACGTCCAGAAGCATTTTAGGGCCATTGCAATATTTAACCTTGACTAGATGGATATTTCATTCTTGGTCAACAAGTTTGCCAGCATCTACATGCTCCAACTACTCTCCACTGGGCAGCTGTCAAAAGGATCATAAGATATCTAAAAGGTTCTTTAGACATTGGGTTAAAAATTAGAAGGTCACCGTCTATGCTTGTAAGTGCATTCTCTGATGTAGATTGGGCAGGTGCTGCCCGGATGACAGAAGATCAACGGGAGGCTTTGTAGTTTTCTTAGGTCCTAGTCTGATATGGGCATTGGTAACCAACAACCATTGGTGCCGTTGGTGGGACCGAGAGCGCGACTCAAAAGCCACATGTAACACCTCGGATTTTTTCCAAACCCGGACGCTACCAATCAAAATATAAAAACATATACAAGACTGGAAAATATTGAAATTTTCGACGTAGTTCCCCCATAAATAGGACCTACCAAAACATGTATACAGCATTTAAAATGTAAATAAGCACCACAACCCATCCCAAGAACCATAAAAGTTATCCCGACCAACCGATATACATCTCAAGCACGATTGAAGGTAAAAAAACAAAGTTTATCTAGCTACAGTTTAGTGAGTGAATGGAATAGCTAAACATGTGTAAATTTTAAATATGTGTGCTTAGTTGACAACTAATCGCACGTCCCATGCATGTCACGGTCAATTGGTATCTAAAAACCAAATGAACATAAGGATGAGTAAAAACACTCAACGACTATAATTAGACCCGAAAGATCAACTAAGGATCATAAACCACGAATGAAACAATGGAACTTGAATCACCTAAAGATAGGCTCAAGTTTGATCACAAATTACAAAACAAAACAGCTAAAACTGTAACCTCCTGAGCACCAGAAAACAATCTACCAAAATTTTGTAAAAATAACCTAAATTCATTATTTGGCATCTACTATATGAATAAAATAAGTGAGGGTGCAGTTGCGTAACAGAATGTGAAGTTACTTCACAAGTTTGTATTCAATTAATATTAAAAAATGTACAAACTCATGCACATGCTTATGCAATGATGGTCATTATGCACTAATGATGTACGTGCATTTCATCGATTTACATGTTATAATCATGTTTTAAATCTTTGGGTCATTACAGCTAGCCATCCTATTCTTGGACCTTGGAGTGTCTAAAGATAGGGACGGGTTCTCAGGCCATTTCATATTTGTCCCACTCCAACAAAGACGTTGGGTTGTTGGTTGTGGAGAATTGCTCCATTTTGAAACATGGTGTGGTTCTCTCTCCTCTCTGTGGCTGTGCTCATCACCGTGGCGTCTTCCTGGCATGTCGTCGTCGATGCAGCGATCGTCGATGGTTTGCAACCGGGGTTCTATGACCAGAAATGTCCCGATGCAGAGAGCACTGTTCGTGACATCGTTAGAACTGACTTGACCAATGATCCCACACTTGCTGCTGGCATCATCCGCATCTTCTTCCATGACTGCTTTGTCAAGGTATGGATGATATGGCTGGAACCTCTATTAACTGTTGTGAAATGTAAATATGTGAAATGCACGTGCCATAAACCAGGGCTGTGACGCATCAATTCTTTTGGACGACACGCCAACACCAGAGGAGGAGACGGAGAAGGATTCGCCGGCGAACGGGTTCACGCTCAACGGGCTAGGCACCATCGACACCGCCAAATCAACCATCGAGTCCTTATGTCCCAACACCGTCTCCTGTGCCGACATCATTGCCTTTGCGGCTCGTGAGGCCGCCATGGCCGCAGGTCACCCGGGGTACACCGTCGCGGCCGGGCGACGGGACGGTCGAACTTCACTCAGGTCAAACATCCCCGGCAACCTTCCGGGGCCGAGCAGCACTGTAGCTGATTTGACCAGGGTTTTTGTTGGGAAGGGCATGTCCCAGGAGGACATGGTGGTGCTCTCGGGCGCGCACTCAATCGGGGGCGCCCACTGCTTCATGTTTTCCAATCGCCTGTACAATTTCTCCGAGGGAGCGGACATAGACCCAGCCATGAACCCATTCTACGCTGGGCAGCTCCGGTATGTCTGTCCAGCGCCTAGCCGCACTAGCGACGACCCAGAGAATGCGCCTAAGGTGACTTTCGACGCACGGACAGAGCAGAGGCTCGATAGTTCCTACTATATGGAGCTGTTGGCCGGCCGCGGGCTGCTGTCATCGGACAACGCGCTGGTGGAGGACCCTGCGACACGGCCACTGGTGGAGCAGCTGGCAAAGAATGAATTTCTATTCCACCGCATGTTTGGGGAGGCCATGCAGAAGCTCGGCATGGTGGATGTTCTTGTGGGAGAGGGGCAGGGGGAGATCCGTCTGAGCTGCGGTTCGGTGAATAGCCCCGGGGAGGTGGTGCCAGCGACGATTCCGAGTTTGTTGTTCTGAGATCAAAGTACATAACAAAATTACGTTGTTTGCTCCAATGAGTCACCCATGTATGTGCAACATGTGCACAACTTCCATGATTTCCATGTAACACATTGGAATACGATGAAAGATGGAATGTTAATTGCACGTGCTTTCTAGGCTTCAGCAGGCAACTCAAATCGCGATTGTTTGAACATAGCATTAGCAAGGATTTAGGTACGTTTTCAAGCAAACAGGGTTGCTGAGTTGAGTTGCCAGCAGAGGGTAAGGTGCAGATGGAGTTAATATCTCCAACTCACCATGCTATGACGGTATGACCATGTCACACTGTCACGTCCCGCTGCACTGCATGCTGCCAAGTGACCCCACGCAGTGCCTGTCCGCCATTCTCCGCGGCTTCGGAATTGCGAAAACTAGCCACTGGCGGTTAAGCACTACGGTCTGCATACACTACTACACAAACCATATGTAGTCTCGGTTGGGAAAAGGATTTAGTCCTGATTAGGCAACTAGGACTAAATCCAATCTTTAGTCCCGGTTCTTAGCAGAAACTTGGACTAAAGTGGTTTATCCGATCAGGCACATGGAGACCCTTTAGTTTCGGTTTTTTTATAAACCGGGACGACTAAAGCTTCTATTTTTATCTTTACTGTTTCATTTTTCACTCAATTCCTTTCCATTTCAATTTTATTTTCGGATACTAATGTATGTATGGTTCACTAATGCTACATGTCCATATAGGTTTTGATGGAGCTGTTAGCCTAATCTATCATAAGGTAAGTATGAATCACTCATGAATCGAGAACATAAGTAAAAATGATAAAGAATGTAATCTGAAATTGCAAGTACGAATGAAGCGAAAGAAAACATGAAAAGTTCAAGCTCTTATAATGAAAGGGCTAATGGACATAGTCGAGAAGAACAAAAACAGGGGCCCTGGATTACAGTAAAAGGACTTGTCGCTACCGTTACAATAAATCAAATAAGTTTTTGAAGGAAAATTGGAAGTAAACAAAACTCAAGTCTCAAAAGTGTCAGATATAGAGTTTGTACGCTAAAGTGGGCGTGCCAGGGTTGGGGTGACCAGGGGTGCCCATAACATGGGCTAAGCCCAATAAAATTACATAACCAAGTTGGTCCAAATCTGGTGATATGACACCTCGTTTGGTCCACTTAGAATAATCCACAAGGCTTCTGGAGCTTGGACGAGAAGCAAAAGAAAGCTATTGTCCTTAGCGTTCCAACACATAATTGGACGTCATATGAAGAAGGTATGGTTGTTTTGGTGAAAGTCTGTCTACTGACTCTGAACCGAACTCGAGATCTTTCTCGAAGACGACTTTGTAACCCGATATAGATGCTCCATCTTCTGTATATCCAGTGTTGAGATGTCATCATCAGGTTTATATGTATAAATTGAGATATATATGGTACATGTGAATTAACTGAAACATATATACATGTATTTAAAAATGTAAGTTGAACAATAACACCTAACATCTGTATAGAACACATACCAATCCTTAGCTTTAAGTGGGCACTTATAGTGGTTTATGGTCCTGCACAAGATGCTTACAAAGAGGGTTTCTTGACAGAGCTGTCGCATATGTGTAATCATGAGGAATTACTGATGCTCATAGGTGGGGATTTTAATATTTTACGGAGCATGAATGAGAAGAATAATGAGAATTTTGACCATCGTTGGCCCTTCCTTTTTAATGCCGTAATTGATGGTTTGGATTTGCATGAGCTCCAAATGACTGGGAGACAGTACACTTGGGCTAATTCGCTCCAGGTCCCTACTTATGAAAAATTAGACCGTGTTTTGATGTCCACAGAATGGGAATAAAAGTTTCCGTTGTCTACGGTTGTTGCACTCACCAGAGACATTTCAGACCACACTCCTTTACTACTAAATACTTGTGAATCGGGATCGGGGTATAACCTGTCTGCGTTTAAATTTGAACTCGGATGGTTGCTTCGTGACGGTTTCATAGATATGGTAAAGGATATCTGGATCAATGAAAATAATGCGTCCATGCCTATGGAACGGTGGCAATGAAAAAATCGAAGGGTGCGACAACACTTACGAGGTTGGGCAAAAGACACGGCTCTTGGATAAACTTGACTCTTTCGACAAGAAAGTAGAATCGACTCTCCTGTCTGCGCAAGAGATTGATTTGAAACAGTACCTTCATAATAGGTTGCCAGAACTGTTGCGCGAAGAAGAGATCAAGTGGTACCAAAGAGCGAAAGTTAAAGGGCTACTTGAAGGAGATGCAAATACTAAATACTTCCAGCTTATAGCAAATGGCAAACATAGAAAGACAAGGATTTATCAAATGCAGGATGGGGATCGTGTTATAAGTGGTGATGATGAGTTGAAGTCACATATTACTACTTATTACAAAGGTTTATTTGGTCCACCGGAAGATAATTACTTCCAGTTAGACGAGAATAGAACTGATGATATTCCTCAGGTTTCTGCTCTTGAAAATGAAATCCTTGTGTCGGCATTCACAGAACAGGAAGTCAGGGAGGCAGTTTTCCAGATGGAACATAATAAGGCCCCAGGCCCTGATGGTTTCCCAATTGAATTCTATCAGGCCTCATGGGACTTTATAAAAGGGGACTTGTTGGATCTGTTCCAAGAATTCCATCAAGGCAACCTGCCGCTGTATAGCCTTAATTTTGGAACAATTATATTGCTTCCGAAATGTAAGGATGCAAGCAAAATCCAACAATACAGACCAATTTGTTTGCTAAATGTGAGTTTTAAGATATTCACAAAAGTGGCAACAAATAGAATCTCTCAAGTAGCCCAGAAAGTAATTAGCCCCACAGAGACAGCGTTTCTGCCTGGGCGGAATATCATGGAAGGGATAGTGGTCCTTCATGAGACAATTCATGAACTCCATCGGAAAAACAAAAGTGGGGTGATTTTTAAGATTGACTTTGAAAAAGCCTATGACAAGGTTTCTCAGAAAAGTGGGGACAATGGATTCAGGCGTTTACAGAGAGAGGTCATGTCGAGATAAAGATAAATGACCAGATGGATCAAAACTTCCAGACGTGGAAGGGCCTTAGGCAGGGAGATCCGCTATCACCGATCCTTTTCAATATTGTTGTAGATATGCTAGCTATTTTAATAAATAGAGCCAAAAGAGAAGGGCAAATCTCAGGTGTCATTCCACATTTAGTTGATGGAGGGCTCTCCATCTTACAATATGCGGATGACACTATTCTTTTTATAGACCATGATTTTTTTAAAGCAATTAACATGAAGCTGTTGCTTTGTGCGTTCGAACAATTATCAGGTCTTAAAATTAATTTCCATAAGAGTGAGCTATCTTGTTTTGGGGAGGCTAAGGAATTCGAACAAAAATATACTGAATTATTCGGTTGTCAACTAGGTTCATATCCATTCAGGTACCTAGGCATTCCGATGCATTTCAGGAAACTTAATAATTCAGACTGGAAGGTGATAGAGGAAAATTTTGAAAGGAAATTAGCTAGCTGGAAGGAGTTGTGTGACAACTCAATAAATTAGGTTCCAAATTAAAACAATTTGAAGCATACTGTGAATTTAATCATTTGATTGACTAGAGTCAAACCCAGTGTTGACTCCAAAATTCTATCAAAATTTCTCAAGCTAAAGGGTTTTAAACAATGAGTCAACAAAATAATATGACCATGATATGAGACCATAAAGTTTGTTCAACTGCTTTTGATATTCAAGTTTAAAATTTATTTAAATGTAAATTCAAATATCCTCCTTTTCTAATTAAACCAGGACTCAACTCAAATTGTTCCAAAATAAAAAGTTATAGGAAATATGACAAAACAATGTTTAGAGTACCAATCAAAAACACATAGAGGCATAATTAAGTTTAAAACACATGAAATAATATTTATATCAAACTAAAGATGGATCCAAAAATATACTTGAATCTTGAGGGCAAACCTAAACATGGAAATATCTTCTAAGTCTTTTTGATCATGATCAAGTCTGTAGATCCCAAATTAGTTAACTCAATCCAAAAACCCGGAGCCAAAAATTAAGTAAATTTAGATTTAAATTCGAATTCAATTGAAGCCAAATAGTGTTTTAAAAGAGTTTGTTTTCCTCACCAAGTTATCTTTAATTGTCCCGATCATGGTCATAAGCTTAACTATCATGATAGCCAAACTGCATAGAAAGCAGAAACATGAAGTTCAATTGATTTCATTTTCAATTTTTTAATTCAAAGTTTATTTGAATAGGAATTGAGAATCCAACTGTTTCTGCATGAATTAGGGCTCAAATCAAAATTCGTACAACATAAAAGTTGTAGAGGATAAAATTTGGCACAACTTTTATTTTGGGAGATTTTGAAGTTTCAATGCAAATTCTTTGGCAATTTGAAGTCAAACGCAGCCTTTCCCGGTCAAACCCTCCCTTCTCTCTCCCTCTGTTCTTCTCCTCCCGCGCGCGCCGCGCTCCTAGCAGCGCCGTCGCGCCACGCGACCGCCGGCCAGCTTGCTCAGTGAGCCCAGCCGCGTCACCTCGCGCGCCCGCACGCCATCACGTCCCCGCCAGCACGATGTCCCGCACGGGCTCGGCCCCACCCGTCTGCCCCTACTTCCTCTCCCGCACACCTTCGCCAGCGCTCGTGCTCCCGTTCCCGCTCGCGCCGCGCTACAGCCAACTGCCGTGTCGTGTGCCATGCGGCCAACGAACCCTGCCGAAGTGCCGAGCCGAACAGCAAGCAGCAGCGCCTCGCCGTTGCTCACGCGCCAGCAAGCTCCAGCAGCGCAAGCGCTCCTCCCCGCCGCTCCGTCCTTGCCACGCGGCTGCCGAGCCCTGAACTCGCCCATGCCGCCGGCAAAACGCGTTCCTCAGCTCGCTGTCCACTTGGCGCCAATGCTTAGCTCCAAAGGCTTCCTCCCACTCCCAGCCGCCTATAAAAAAGGACCCCGAGCCATCCTCATCTCCCCGAGCTCGCTCCCCGCCCGGTAGTGCGCCATTAGCGCCGCCATTCACCACCTCACCGTGGGCCGGCTACTCTGAACCGCCCCAGCCTGAGACGAGCTCACCTACGCACTCCACGTGACCTCCAGCAGCTAACTGACCGACTCCCGAGCCTTCTCCGCCGCCCCTCCCTCCACACCCGACGAGCTCCGCCGCTGCTCGCCATTGCCGCCGGCCGCCGCCTCACGTGGGCAGCCGCGTTCGCCCCACCTCCGGCCAAGACCTCACCACCTTCGCACTCTTCAGGTCCCAGGAAGCTCTCAAGCCACTCTGTCGACCTTCCCCGGCCGTCCACCTCGCCGGCGCATGCTCGCCGCCGCCGCCAGATCCACTCCGCCACCGGCAGCCCAACTCCGGCCACCTCCGACCCCAATAAGCAAATCTACAGGTTCTTGGTGAGCTCCTGATGCCCGTAGACTAGATCAAGTTGATCTTTGGGGTCCCACTTCGCCGGAATTTGAGTTCCCGCCGCCGCCGGCCGGCAAGGACCACATTGCAAAGACTTTAAAACTTGAAGGGACCTAATCGCGAAACTTCAAGGACTTGAACGTAAAACTTAAGTTAAGTTTTTGTTTTAAAACAGCGAATTTCAAAACTCATTTAAAATCGTAAAAACATCAGATAAATACAAACTAAATTTTATTGGACTCAGTGAAGCTAGATCTACAACATTTACAAATAACGTATATACTGTTTCTGTGTAGTTTGTGCTCTAAAAATAAAATAATGTTTAAGATCTTTTATGCATAACTCAAGCTACACAGAAGCTTTGGAGCTGAATTTTGGATGTGTTGTTGCTTATGGTATCACTAGATCACTGTACAAAAAGAACCTAAATTTATGACATATAACTACTGTTTTCTATTTACTTTATTTTCTAGCCTTGCTGTAGTAAAAGATTTTTAGTAAATTAATTACTCAGTAAAATTGGCTCAACTTTTTATGGTAGGTCAGTAATAATGTTAGAAATTCTCAGTAAATAGTAGAGCTAAATACAGTAGGTTTTACTATCTGAAGTGGAATAAATGTTTAAAATAAGTAATGGGATAACTTATTTAATAACTTGTTAAGCAAATGATCTTATAACCATATGCAAACCACACATTACATTTGTACATTTCTGTTTCCTTTATGTAATGCTACTGATAAACTTTTATATATGTACACAATCACCATCAAAAGAAAATAAAGAAAATTACCACCAACATAATCCATACTTCTGTAAAGATAGAAAATATATATGTCTTTATCTAAGTGCATATGGCCACAAATCTACCCATCCCTTTGTTAAGTTCAATAACAAGTTTTGTTTATAAAAATGTTTAAATAAAATCCTGTGCATGCGCATTTTCGTGTAGACACTAACCTCGCTGGCGGAAGTTATGCGCTCGTGCCGGAAGCTGAAGTTCAAGGAGGAGTGTTGAACGTGATTGAGGTTAATCAGGACCCGAACCAAAGTTCGGAAGGGCCCAACGCCAGTATTGAGCAAGAAGGCAAGCACCGAAGCATAACCCGGTTTATTCGAAAAACTACACATCAATTCTGTATTTAATTTCCTATGTTTGTGCATTAAGTCTAGGAGTTGTTTGAAACCTTAGTTGCATCATCCTTAGGGTCCCAAGTGGCTTACAAATAGAGTTTCGTAGTAATGGCTATGCTAATAAGTACCCGGTAGAAGTCGAGTGATTTCCTGTCACTCGCGAGTTATAGGAGTTGCTGTGTTTACTTATGTTGGAATCACAAGGATTGATGGGCGGAGCTTGGGATTGATTAATTATTTGGGTGGATGTTGATGCCCCAGTCTAGTTAAAATTGGCTAAGGTCGAAATGTGTCGGCGTTAGTGGTCAAGCTTTTGAACGTACTAAACACATGCTGAGAAATATGGTAATCAGTAAGCCTATGTACTTGATTGAACCGGGGCGTGGCTTTACCCCGCTACCCCTGGAATTGGATTCCCTTGGTGCATCATGTGGGTACAAGTGCGGCCACGGCACGGTGTCGTTCCGGGGACCGTTGGGGCATTGTATCCAAGGGATGCGGGCTCTGTACACAAACCGGGAATTGATGGGAACGGTTGAGGTGTGAAGATCCGTCAAGGTCTTGCACTTCATGTATTTAGGTCCACCTTGCAAGGTTAACAAATCGATTCGAATCGTCTGTCTCTCGCAGCTACTGAGACTGCTTGATCACAATTCTGCACTGAGTAACAAGTTAAACATGAGCTGAATATTGGATTTATGATGTTGCTTAAATTGCTTGTACAACATGCTTGTTTAGTATAAGTGCTTATTTAGAAGGTTATATCCACTGGAACCTTGAAAATAAAATTTGAAAGAAAGGATCCACTTATAGATGCTTTTGGCAAAACAAACCCCTCAGCCAAAAAGCCTGGCATGTCTAGAATTTTTTATTTGTCGGGTAAGTCTTGCTGAGTATTAGTATACTCAGCCTTGCTTGTGGCTTTGTTTTCAGGTAATGCTTTAGAAGATTTGGTTGCTAGTCTGACTTGGCCATGCCAGCTCCCTCCGGGTTGGAGCGTTGAGTGGGATCCGTCCTCGGCTGGCGAGGAGGGTGATGAATGATGTCATGGGAGGCTTCCTCATGATGTCACTTGTATCATCGAATAGACTCTGTTTGTTTTTCCGCTGCTTTATGTTAAACTTTGAACTGCTGCACTTTTAAACTCGGTTTATAATAAAATAATGTGGACCTTTGTGTTGTAATAAATATTTGGATTGATGCAATCTATGGGCTCCTCTTTGCACGGGTATTTGTATGCTTTGTTAAGATCTCGAAATATGTGGTTGTATCGGGTGAAACCTGACAGACAGCTATCTTCATCCAATTTAAGTGTCAGATCGCGTTTAAGGCGATATAAGTGCACTTTTATTGGGTTGGGATGATCAGTTCTGCCACAGCTGGTATCAGAGCCGAAAAGCATACACCAGGGAAAGCAACAAACCTTAAAACACTTATTTCGATGAAATTTGCCCATAAAAGTTGAGTTTTTCCAAAAACGTTGGATCGTTAAGGAAAAAGATAGAGCGTGTAGCCCTAGGGGATTATGGGAATGTTCAGGTGGCTACTAAAGTATATAAACTAACTTCCAGCACATTTATTTCTGTTATTTACCTTCTTGCAATTTATTTTTATGTAACGACGCACCTACGCCTTGGTAAGTAGGTAAGGTTTCTGGTACTTGTAGTCGTTTAGGCTCGCGCACGTGTTTCATATGGGCGCCTATCCTACCACGCGGTGAGCAACAGGATGCGACTCAAGCTCAATTCAAAACAGCTTGTCGCCACTGGCTGCAGGTGATAAGGCTGCAGTGATCCCTCGATGATCAAAATCGGATCCATTTTTGGTATGCGGTGCATCCATGGGGTGTTAATATGTTGCCTCGGTCAGGAACATATGAATACTGTCCATGCTGTATTGAACGCATGGGTGCCAATCCTATAATGGATGGTAATGAATGTGGACGCTTTCGTGAGTGCTGGCACGAAAGGTTCAAGCGAATATATCTTGTTTTTGATGCAGGTACACTAACTACGTTAGTCTAAGCACGGGTAGTGTTCCGGCTAGTTATTATAGGGAGTGAAGTATAAATGCCACTGAAATAGCGCCTAAATCCAAATTTATTTGGATATCGGGTCTATGAGAGGACGAATAGGCCACTTATGCATCATACTGAATAATCACCAAAATGCAATTGGTTTCCCAAACATATTCAGCGAATAAACCTATGAAACAAGAGCCATCAGTTGAAAATCACTAAAAGCTTGCTTTATGCCTTTGATAGTTCTGTATTTTCATTGTTACAAATTGCTAAAAACCATGTTTGAGAGGAATATGTAAAATCTGTGAAAAGGTTAACTTGTTGATCTGTTATAAAAGAAAAAAAAATTGGATGCTTTACACAAAATGTGATTGTGTCTTGTCTTTTAAAATAGAAATGATTTTGCTAAAAAAAATATCTTTTTGATAGGCCTGCTATTTACTCGTTTGTGTTGTACATTCTATTTCTCAGCATGTCTGCCCTTATATTGTTTGACGTTAAGCATGGTGAAAGTGCATCTAGGCACTTATATGTTTTGGTGATTTTGGATGACAACATGATTAGTTATTTAACTTGTTTGCTTAAGTGTATGAGCAGGTATTATTAGTTGAGGACATAAAAATAAAAAGTTATAGGAAATATGACAAAACAATGTTTAGACTACAAATAAAAAACACATAGAGTCATAATTAAGTTTAAAACACATGAAATAATATTTATATCAAACTAAAGTTGGATCCAAAATATACTTGAATCTTGGGGGCAAACCTAAACATGGAAATGACATTCTATATCATGCAGTGCAACTTAGCGACAAAAATGATGTGTTCATCATTAATAGTAACTAAGAATCGCATAAACTATTGCAATGCCAAAATCATAACGAATTTTGTTTTGTCATTACACAAAACTGTTAAACATCATAACTTTTCAAAAGAAAAAAGACAAGACTAAGGTGGGTCCCGCTGAGCAACACCTTCGTTTGTTAGTGTGTTCGGTATTTAATTTTGTACACTTATGAGGTGGTGTTTTAATTAAAAAATAGTTATTATTTAGGAAAAAAGACCGTATAGCACACGGGGTATGAACTTTGGTCTTAGGTTCCCTCACACTTGCCTTAACACTACGGGTGCGTCCAATTGTGATAAAGTTCAAAACAAAAAGCACACCGTACAAAAGAATGAGGCCCACCAAAAGTCGTTAAAAGGAAGAGAACTAGCATGTGTCATAAATTTATATTGACATTATTATCATCATAATTTTTAAAGTTTCATAAGTTTCTACACGTCAACTTATTAATAAATAAATTGCCAAGTGGGGATTATTCCTCTTTGGTATAATATTTAGAAATAAAAATATGGGAAAAAAGCAATGTTGCAAATTGCGGGCTATAGAATTTAGCGGAGTACTTCTAAAAAAGCTATAGGGGCTATAGCGCAGCTATAGCTGAAGCTATAGCATTTAGCGATATGCGAAAAACTATCAAA
>OAMR01000438.1:655291-682049 GCA_900205405.1 Echinochloa crus-galli | reverse complement strand
CTGACCGGTTCCTAGAACCGGTCTGACCGGTTTGGCCCAGGGCTGACCCAAAACTTGTTTGGTGCTCTCTATCCATTCCATACTTTATCTAATCTGTTTCTGGGCAATTATATCACTTTTATCTGCTTCAAGTCATTGCTCAGTTCTATGCTACTGTGTTCTTCGGCTACTTTGAGCAAGAGGATGGCACACAAGAAAGAGCCATGCATTGGATGACAGAAGGTCAGCGCTATCATGTCACATTTTCTGATTTTGCTTCCATTCTTCGAGTTGGACATGAGAGTGATGACACTGTCCGGCCTTGTGCATCTAGGCCCTTGTCATGCTAGTGTGTGCATGTACATGCAAATGTATTAAGCTCTCATGCGTCCATTATATATTTAGTTAACATCTTCTTGGTGAATGGTGCAAGCTAAGTATGTTAATGTCGTTGTGTGCTTAATATACGTGCATGTGCTTGTGTGACATAGGATAGTTTTTGAAAAATCCAACTAGCATGCTAAGTTGTGTGATTTTTGAAAATCTTTGTGTCTTTGGTCTTTTGACCTTTGTCGATCTATTTGTGACTATTGTTAAACTTGCTTGATTGATGGCTAGTCACAAATAGTGAGATTTCTCTCAAGTCCATAAAATCCTTTATCTATCTTTTGTCTCCCATTTCTTTCGGAAGAAACGAAAGAAATTTGATTTATTGGAAATCTTATCATTTCTATGGACAAAATCTTGAGAAGTTGAAGAACATTCTTATCACAAACACTCTCAGATCAAGTAAACAAGTTTTGGATCTCATTTCCACCATTTTGGACTAGGCTTAGCTGCCTGGGGCAAACCGGTCTGACCGGTTCCCCAAACCGGTCTGACCGGTTTGGGCCCAAGCAGCTGAGTGAAGCTTTCTGTGGAAATTTTTGGATTTTTGAAGGCCAAATTTCACCATAATGGTTTCTAAGTTCAAAGGAGCTTGTCTTGGAACTGTTTTACAGCAAGATCCGACTTTGTGACGGATGATCCGACAGGAAGTTCCGAGTAGCTCTGTCTCGAGTTGGTTCTGGCCCAGAAGATCCGAAGTTCATCAGAAGATCCGACAAATTCCCGGAAGATCCGATGTTTCTGGCAGAACCTAACTCCCTGGGAGAAACCGGTCTGACCGGTTTCCCAAACCGGTCTGACCGGTTTGGTCCAGGGAGGTGGGCCACTCGTTTTTACTGCCTACCCGTGATTTCCTCTCTCTCCTACCATACTCATTCAACTCTTCTCTTCTCTCTCTCCTGTTCTACCCCGAGAGAAGGCCCCTCTTTGGCGATTTGGAGTTTCAACCAAGGAAAAGTTGATCTCTCTTCGGATTTGGAGTGCCCCAAGGCTGTTGATTGGATTCCCATCAAGTTGTGCACTCAAATCATCTTCTCTCTCGAGTTCTTGGTTATCAAGGTATTCAAATCTTTCCATCGCCCGATCTATGAGCTCAATGCATATCTGTCAAAACCCTTCGGTAGAACATCTTCTGGCATGTCTAGGAACCTATCCCTAAGAGATGGATTGAATTGGTTGGCTACATTTTGCGCGACATCGATTTGCATCACCACTGCGCAAAGCGGTCTGACCGGTTTGGCAAACCGGTCTGACCGGTTTGGGCAGTAGTGGTTCAAGTCCCTGTTTTGCAACGTGTTGGCTCACAACACTTGCAACTTTAGCACATTCTTGTTAATTGAAGTGTTTAATTAATATTTTAAGCATATGAAATGTGGTATGTTTAATTGCTCTTCTGTGGAGCAAAGTTTGATTATTTTTCAGAGTATACCACATAAGATCCGACACTGAGGCCGGAAGATCTGACCAGATGATCCGGGCGGCTCTGTGACGAAATTTTCCCGGCCGGATGATCAATCGGAAGATCCGAGCTGAAACCGGTCTGACCGGTTTCCCAAACCGGTCTGACCGGTTTGGCCCAGGGAGATGGCCCACATGGATTCATCTCCGCCCGTGATTCCCTCTCTCTCTCCCATATTCATTCAACACCCCAGCCTCTCTCTCTCCTGTTCTTCACCGAAAGAAGACCCTCTCTTGGCGATTTGAGGATTCAACCAAGGAAAAGTGATTTCTTCTTGGATTTGGAGTGCCCCAAGGCTGCTAGATTGATTCCCCATCAAGTTGTGCACTCAAATCTTCATCTCTCTCGAGTTCTTGGTTCTCAAGGTATTCAAATCTTCCCATCGCCCGATCTATGAGCTCAATGCATATCTGTCAAAACCCTTCGGTAGAACATCTTCTGGCATGTCTAGGAACCTATCCCTAAGAGATGGATTGAATTGGTTGGCTACATTTTGCGCGACATCGATTTGCATCACCACTGCGCAAAGCGGTCTGACCGGTTTGGCAAACCGGTCTGACCGGTTTGGGCAGTAGTGGTTCAAGTCCCTGTTTTGCAACGTGTTGGCTCACATATGGACTAGGGATAGCTTGTATTGAAATATCATTTCAATATCCTCATCAAACTCTGTCCAGATTGATCCCTAACTCGTTTTGGCTCAGCTCAGGCAAAAGCGGTCTGACCGGTTTGGGTAACCGGTCTGACCGGTTTGGCCCTGAGCTGACCCAAAACTTGTTAGGTGTTCTCTATCAATTCCACACTTGATCCAATCTGTTTCTGGGCACCTTATCATGTTCATCTGTCCAAATTGATCTTCAACTCGAGTTGGTTCAGCTCAGACCAAAAGCGGTCTGACCGGTTCCTAGAACCGGTCTGACCGGTTTTGTGCTGAGTTGAATCAAATCCGGTTGAATGCACTCAATCGTTTTAAATCTTTTGATCAATTATCTCCTAGGTATTGATACTTTGTGTGTCACTTTGTGAACCTAGGAAGGACATAAAAGATGCCTAAAGGATCACATGCCGAGAGAATCAAGAAGAGCAAGTTTGATGTACCCGGAGGCAGTAGCTCGGGTCATGCGAGTGGAAGAGCTTTGAGGCCTAGGAGGCCAAAGAGGGCAGCAGACCAGGAAATTGAGGAGGTGGATGTTGTGGGAAATTCTACTGATGATGAGGTAGAAGATGAGAGTTTCAGGGTTGAGTACCGCCATGGTCAGCCGGCGGATGTTGATATTGATGAGGAGATGGCAGCAGATGATTATGAGGAAGAGGTGGCTGATGATGATATTGATGAGAATGCCCCTCTTGTTCTTGAGATTTGCCGACCCACTGGCCCAGCTAGCAGGAGAGTCACTGATTATCTTGCCAGTGGGATGACTGATGTTGTTAGGAGGTTGAGGAGGACTAGTCCACTTGGTGTGGATAGGACGGCAACCGACTACAGATTTTGGACCCTTTTTCAGCAGGATTTCTATGCCACAGCCATTATGAAAAAGACCAAAATCACCTCAGATGCACAGTATGTGGATTGGGATTATATGAGCAAGCATGACAACCCAGTGTTCAATGAGATCATTAGAGTATGTTCTGAAAAGAGAATTAAGCATCTCATGGGCTTCAAGCATAGTTGGAACAAGGAAGTCATTGCTCAATTTTATGCTACTGTGTTCTTTGGCTACTCTGAGCAAGAGGATGGCACACAAGAAAGAGCCATGCATTGGATGACAGAAGGTCAGCGCTTTCATGTCACTTATTCTGACTTTGCTTCTATTCTTAGAGTTGGCCATGAAAGTGATGACACTGTTCGGATACATGACCGTGGAGTTATGGAACCATCTGAGATTAAATTCATGTATCCTAGAGATCAAAGTGGCAGTTGGGGGAAAGTGAGTGGTCTCTACACCTACTATGGGATCCTTTACAGATTGCTTAACTATAATCATTCTTATCATGAATCTTTATTTCAATTCTTGTTTTGGCAACTCACCATAATATAGCGTTAAATTCCTTAAATGAATTTAATCTTGCCAAATTAGTGCATATGAGTCTACTCTAACCACATCATCATAGATGCATTAAAAAAAAGGAATTTGATCTATATTGTGTAGCATCATAATTGATGACCTATGTCTTCATGCCTTTATAAAAGTCATTAATTATGAAATCATGTGTTGTGCACATTAATGTTTTCTCTCTATGTTTATAAAATTGATCTTATCACGAGAGAACTCACATGGACAAAATTGACAATATTGCACAACACGTTGCCAAGGTATGTTTTCTTTAAACTAGTATTTACCTTGTGCATCTAGGCCCTTGTCATCCTAGAGTGTGCATCTGCATGCAACCATGTTAAGCTCCCATGCGCTTATTGGATATTTGGTTAACTCGTTCTTGGTGAATAATGTTAGCCAAATACTCTAGTGTCGTTATGAGCTCAATATGTATGCATGACTTTTGTGTGACATAGGATAGTTTTTTGAAAAATCCAACTAGCTTGATAGGTTGTGTGCCTTTTGGAAATTTTGAGTTTTGGTCTTTTCGACCCTTGTCGATCTATTTGTGACTATGGTTAACCTTGCTTGATTGATGGCTAGTCACAAATAGTGAGACACTCTCAAGTCCATAAAAAACTTTATTTATCTCATCCATTCCATTTCTCTAGGAAGAAACTAGAGAAAATAATTTTATTGGATATCTCATCTTGTATAAGGAAAATCTGGAGTAGTTGAAGATTATGCCTATCATATACACTCTCAGATCAAGTGAACAAAATTTGGAGCTCAATTTCCACCATTTTGGATTGAACCCTGCTGACTGGGGTAAACCGGTCTGACCGGTTTCCCAAACCGGTCTGACCGGTTTGGGCCCAGGCAGCTGGGTGAGTTATTCTGTGGAAATTATTGGATTTATGAAAGACAAATCTCATGTGTACATCATCTATGGTCATGGGGACACCTTTTGGAACCTTTTTGGGACAAGTTCTGGCCATAGGTCGGAAGATCCGACCAGCATCGGAAGATCCGAGCATTCCCGGAAGATCCGACGCCTCGGACTTAACCCAACTTCCTGGAAGAAACCGGTCTGACCGGTTTGGGCCAGGAAGGTGGTCCACGTGTTTTTCTGTTCCCCCGTGATTCCCTCTTCTTCCATAACTCATTCCACGCGCCCTCATCTCTCTCCTCTCTGTTCTTCACCACTGAAGGCGACCCATTGGCGATTTGAGGATTCAACCAAGGAAAACTTGATTCCTTTGTGGATTTGGAGTGCCCCAAGGATGCTCAACTGATTCTCCATCATCTTTTGGATTCGAATCTCCTCTTTTCTTCAAGGACAAGGCTCTCAAGGTATTCAAACCTTCCCATCGCCCGATCTATGAGCTCAATGCATATCTGTCAAAACCCTTCGGTAGAACATCTTCTGGCATGTCTAGGAACCTATCCCTAAGAGATGAATCAATTTGGTTGGCTACATTTTGCGCAACAAGGATTTGCACCCTCACTGCACAAAGCGGTCTGACCGGTTTGGCAAACCGGTCTGACCGGTTTGGGCAGTGAAGGCCCAAGTCCCTGTTTTGCACCGTGTTAGCTCACATATGGACTAGGGATAGCTTGAATTGCAATATTTGTTCAAATTCCAGATCATAATCTGTCCAGATCGATCCCCAACTTGTTTTGGCTCAGCCCAGGCAAAAGCGGTCTGACCGGTTCCTAGAACCGGTCTGACCGGTTTTGTTCTGAGTTGGATCAAATCTTGTTGAATGTGCTCTATCCATTCAAATCTTTTGATCAATTATCTCCTGGGTATTGATACTTTGTGTGTCACTTTGTGGACCCAGGAAGGACAGTGAAGATGCCTAAAGGATCACATGCCGAGAGAATTAAGAAAAGCAAATTTGATGAGGCAGGTGGCAGTAGCTCGGGTCATGCAAGAGATTTGAGGCCTAGGAGGCCAAAGAGGGCAGCAGCAGCAGATCAGGAGATAGAGGAGGTGGATGTTGTGGGAAACTCCACTGATGATGAGGTTGAGGATGAGAGCTTCAGGGTTGAGTACCGCCATGATCAGACGGCGGACGCTGATGTTGATGAGGAGATGGCAGCAGATGACTATGAGGATGAGGTGGCTGATGATGATATTGATGAGAATGCCCCTCTTGTGCTTGAGATTTGCCGACCCACTGGCCCAGCTAGCAGGAGAGTGACTGATTACTTAGCTAGTGGGATGACTGAGACGGTGAGGAGATTGAGGAGGAGTAGCCCTCTTGAGGTGGACAGGACAGCCACTGACTATCGGTTTTGGACTCTTTTTCAGCAGGATTTCTATGCTACAGCCATTATGAAGAAGACCAAAATCACATCAGACGCACAGTATGTGGATTGGGATTATATGAGCAAGCATGACAACCCAGTGTTCAATGAGATCATTAGAGTGTGTTCGGAAAAGAGAATTAAGCATCTCATGGGTTTCAAGCATAACTGGAACAAGGAAGTCATTGCTCAGTTCTATGCCACTGTATTCTTTGGATATTATGAGGAGGATGGCAGGCGTGAGAGAGCCATGCATTGGATGACAGAGGGTCAGCGATATCATGTCACTTATTCTGATTTTGCTTCTATCCTTAGAGTTGGACATGAGAGTGATGACACTGTCCGGATACATGACAGGGGAGTTATGGAACCATCTGAGATTAAGTTCATGTATCCGTGGGATGACAGATGTTGTCAGGAGGCTCAGGAGGACTAGTCCACTTGATGTGGATAGGACAGCCACAGACTACAGATTCTGGACTCTTTTTCAGCAGGATTTCTATGCTACAGCCATTATGAAAAAGACCAAAATCACATCTGATGCACAGTACATAGATTGGGAGTACATGAGCAAGCATGACAATCCTGTGTTCAATGAGATCATCAGAGTGTGTTCTGAAAAACGAATCAAGCATCTCATGGGCTTCAAGCATAATTGGAACAAGGAGGTCATTGCTCAGTTCTATGCCACCGTGTTCTTTGGATACCACGAGGAGGGTGGTAGGCAGGAGAGGGATATGCATTGGATGACAGAGGGACAGCGCTATTACATTACTTTCTCTGACTTTGCTTATATTCTCAGAGTTGGACATGAGAGTGATGACATAGTTAGGATACATAACCGAGGTGTTATGGAACCATCTGAGATAAAATTTATGTATCCTAGAGATCAGCGTGGCAGTTGGGGGAAAGTGAGTGGTCTCTACACCTACTATGGGATCCTTTACAGATTGCTTAGAAAGACACTCACTCCTAGAGATGGCAACACCTCAGATATTTCACTTTACATGAGAAACTTGATGTATTATTTGAGGATTGGAGAGGAGACTCCTCCATTTAGTGTTGCCGACTTCATTTGGCACGAGATCAAGACTATTTCTGAGAGTCCTCAGAAGATTTGTGCCTATAGCCCATTCATCATGTTTATTATTGAGAGGGTTACAAGTTTGAAGATACAAAAGGACACCCAACAAAAGCCAATTCACCCTCCTGTGCCTCATAAGTTTAGAATGCCTTCTCCTCCACAAGCAGATACAGATGCCACAGCTAGAGTTGATCTAGAGCAGCAAAGGGGGCCATCACAGCAGCAGTCACCACTGCAGGCCAGAACCGGTCTGACCGGTTCTGCAAACCGGTCTGACCGGTTTGGGTCTGGCAGCGGCACACGGCCAGAAGGAAGGACATCTCCTATTAAGAAGTTCATATCTATGTTCACAGGCATTTGCAAAGGCCAAAGAGATGTTCAAGTTGACATAAGGCAGCAGAACCCGTGATTTCCTCTCTCTCCTACCATACTCATTCAACTCTTCTCTTCTCTCTCTCCTGTTCTACCCCGAGAGAAGGCCCCTCTTTGGCGATTTGGAGTTTCAACCAAGGAAAAGTTGATCTCTCTTCGGATTTGGAGTGCCCCAAGGCTGTTGATTGGATTCCCATCAAGTTGTGCACTCAAATCATCTTCTCTCTCGAGTTCTTGGTTATCAAGGTATTCAAATCTTTCCATCGCCCGATCTATGAGCTCAATGCATATCTGTCAAAACCCTTCGGTAGAACATCTTCTGGCATGTCTAGGAACCTATCCCTAAGAGATGGATTGAATTGGTTGGCTACATTTTGCGCGACATCGATTTGCATCACCACTGCGCAAAGCGGTCTGACCGGTTTGGCAAACCGGTCTGACCGGTTTGGGCAGTAGTGGTTCAAGTCCCTGTTTTGCAACGTGTTGGCTCACAACACTTGCAACTTTAGCACATTCTTGTTAATTGAAGTGTTTAATTAATATTTTAAGCATATGAAATGTGGTATGTTTAATTGCTCTTCTGTGGAGCAAAGTTTGATTATTTTTCAGAGTATACCACATAAGATCCGACACTGAGGCCGGAAGATCTGACCAGATGATCCGGGCGGCTCTGTGACGAAATTTTCCCGGCCGGATGATCAATCGGAAGATCCGAGCTGAAACCGGTCTGACCGGTTTCCCAAACCGGTCTGACCGGTTTGGCCCAGGGAGATGGCCCACATGGATTCATCTCCGCCCGTGATTCCCTCTCTCTCTCCCATATTCATTCAACACCCCAGCCTCTCTCTCTCCTGTTCTTCACCGAAAGAAGACCCTCTCTTGGCGATTTGAGGATTCAACCAAGGAAAAGTGATTTCTTCTTGGATTTGGAGTGCCCCAAGGCTGCTAGATTGATTCCCCATCAAGTTGTGCACTCAAATCTTCATCTCTCTCGAGTTCTTGGTTCTCAAGGTATTCAAATCTTCCCATCGCCCGATCTATGAGCTCAATGCATATCTGTCAAAACCCTTCGGTAGAACATCTTCTGGCATGTCTAGGAACCTATCCCTAAGAGATGGATTGAATTGGTTGGCTACATTTTGCGCGACATCGATTTGCATCACCACTGCGCAAAGCGGTCTGACCGGTTTGGCAAACCGGTCTGACCGGTTTGGGCAGTAGTGGTTCAAGTCCCTGTTTTGCAACGTGTTGGCTCACATATGGACTAGGGATAGCTTGTATTGAAATATCATTTCAATATCCTCATCAAACTCTGTCCAGATTGATCCCTAACTCGTTTTGGCTCAGCTCAGGCAAAAGCGGTCTGACCGGTTTGGGTAACCGGTCTGACCGGTTTGGCCCTGAGCTGACCCAAAACTTGTTAGGTGTTCTCTATCAATTCCACACTTGATCCAATCTGTTTCTGGGCACCTTATCATGTTCATCTGTCCAAATTGATCTTCAACTCGAGTTGGTTCAGCTCAGACCAAAAGCGGTCTGACCGGTTCCTAGAACCGGTCTGACCGGTTTTGTGCTGAGTTGAATCAAATCCGGTTGAATGCACTCAATCGTTTTAAATCTTTTGATCAATTATCTCCTAGGTATTGATACTTTGTGTGTCACTTTGTGAACCTAGGAAGGACATAAAAGATGCCTAAAGGATCACATGCCGAGAGAATCAAGAAGAGCAAGTTTGATGTACCCGGAGGCAGTAGCTCGGGTCATGCGAGTGGAAGAGCTTTGAGGCCTAGGAGGCCAAAGAGGGCAGCAGACCAGGAAATTGAGGAGGTGGATGTTGTGGGAAATTCTACTGATGATGAGGTAGAAGATGAGAGTTTCAGGGTTGAGTACCGCCATGGTCAGCCGGCGGATGTTGATATTGATGAGGAGATGGCAGCAGATGATTATGAGGAAGAGGTGGCTGATGATGATATTGATGAGAATGCCCCTCTTGTTCTTGAGATTTGCCGACCCACTGGCCCAGCTAGCAGGAGAGTCACTGATTATCTTGCCAGTGGGATGACTGATGTTGTTAGGAGGTTGAGGAGGACTAGTCCACTTGGTGTGGATAGGACGGCAACCGACTACAGATTTTGGACCCTTTTTCAGCAGGATTTCTATGCCACAGCCATTATGAAAAAGACCAAAATCACCTCAGATGCACAGTATGTGGATTGGGATTATATGAGCAAGCATGACAACCCAGTGTTCAATGAGATCATTAGAGTATGTTCTGAAAAGAGAATTAAGCATCTCATGGGCTTCAAGCATAGTTGGAACAAGGAAGTCATTGCTCAATTTTATGCTACTGTGTTCTTTGGCTACTCTGAGCAAGAGGATGGCACACAAGAAAGAGCCATGCATTGGATGACAGAAGGTCAGCGCTTTCATGTCACTTATTCTGACTTTGCTTCTATTCTTAGAGTTGGCCATGAAAGTGATGACACTGTTCGGATACATGACCGTGGAGTTATGGAACCATCTGAGATTAAATTCATGTATCCTAGAGATCAAAGTGGCAGTTGGGGGAAAGTGAGTGGTCTCTACACCTACTATGGGATCCTTTACAGATTGCTTAGAAAGACACTCACTCCTAGAGATGGCAACACCTCAGATATCTCTCTTTATATGAGGAACTTGATGTATTATCTGAGGATTGATGAGGAGACACCTCCATTCAGCGTTGCGGACTTTATTTGGCATGAAATCAAGACTATTTCTGAGAGCCCTCAGAAGATTTGTGCCTACAGCCCGTTTATCATGTTCCTCATTGAGAGGGTCACGGGCTTCAAAATTAAGAAGGATACCCCACACAAGCCACTTCGCCCCCCTGTTCCTCACAAATATCGGATGCCTTCTCCACCTCAGCCTGAGCATGGAGAGGATGATCAGCAGGGGCAGCACACACAGGGAGGAGAGCAGCCACAGCAGCAGCATCACAGTCAGCTGCAGCCGGGGCAAACCGGTCTGACCGGTTCCCCAAACCGGTCCCCCCCCCCCCCCCCCCTCTAGGTGACATCAAGGTCCTTTCACATGGTTAGTCAATATGTCAGTTAATAAATACAAATGCTTAATTTCTGTTGCTTGAACTTTGTTAAACCCATACAGTGAGCAGTCACCAAATGCGGTCTTTTCCTACACCTTTTGGTCTGAACTTATATTGAGTAATGCGGCTTCGCTTTTAATTTGGGCTGGCTAATATTTAAAAATGTGGCAAAATGTTAAGTTCTTAAAGGTCTAAATCCAAGCGTCATAAATGCATCTGTCCAGTACCTGTAAATAAAACCACTAAGCTATCGAAATGGTTCAGATTTGACCCTTACCATTGAAAGGCCCTGTACATTTTTGGTTCAATAAGTAGTCAGTCCAAAAATTGGTCAATGTAAAATTTATTCAACTATTTCCTGTAGGTTTACTATTTTGGTGTTGCTAGTACTTGTGTAATGCTAGCAGCTTGCTTTATTTAAAAAAAAAATCATGTGTGCTGTTAATTGTATAATTTCAAACGTGTAACTGAATTATATTCAGCACAAAACCTACAACAACACTTGTAAGCCAATTAAAGTCTAAATAACCTGCAGGTGCTTAATAATTGTGTAAGCCTTGCGTAGCGATGTTGTCCTAGAACCATATCATGAAGGTTCTGTAGATAGAAATAAAGTTGGGTTCATACCAAGCATGTTTTGAGCAACATAGAAACTAAGCACCACCATTGGTCAAACTCCTAAAGTCCTGTCAGGTTTAGCAATGGTTCTGTATTTTAATTTTTCAACAACCTAAAACTGGTTTATGGTAAAGTGACCAATAGGAAAATAGTTTGTAATGGATATGTCTACCTGCTGTTAAAATTTTGAATCATTTGGATCAATCAGCTAAGATAAATGGATAAAACATTAAAAGGATGTCTGTCTGAAAATGTTCAGAGGGTGCTAGTTTGCATTGTTTTGTTTAAAAGTGTACTGAATTTTAATTTTTTTCGACCATCAAAAAATTATTTCTGGTAAAAATGGTCAACATGAAAGATGTTTATATATGAGTGATCTAAGTACTGTCCCAAATTTGGTTCCAATTAGATGTGTGAGCTGAGAGTAATGCCCAAAACACTAGCACATTGCCTGTCTGAAAATTTCAGAAAATGCTGAACTTTTCAGAAAATGCTGAACTAGAGAAAAGTTTAGAATGGTGCCTCGTAAGGACATTTTTAGCTCCACTTCAGAACAAAAAGGTTGCTCCTAAGTGCATCAGTAGTGTTTGGCCAAAAGTGAAGAAAATTTGAAGCGTCAACTCTCTTATATCATAAGTTTGCCACATGTTGATTATGTACAAGTAACTTGCTTGCAATTTTTGTGCCTGGCGTAAATGTCACAAACCAAGCAATTAGAGTTCAAATTAAAATCAATTTGAAGCACAATATACTTGAATACAAGTCAACCAAAGTCAAACAAAAGATTAAAAAAAACAAAGTTTGACCAAACTCAATTTAAATATCAATTCAACTAAATGATGGGGATCATGAGCAATGACCCCAAGTAAGAACCCTAATTTCAAGTTCTATGTTTGAGTTTATGTTCAAAACTTAATTAAGTGCAATTTGAATGATATTTGTTTTCTCCCTGAAATAATGCCTAAATCAAAGGTAATATCAAACGATCAATTAAAGTTTAGCCAAACAAGAACTCAAAGAACTTCTTCATGCAGCTTGGTCTAATAAGGAACAAGTGCCTCAACTAGATTAAGAACTCAAGAAATAAAGAGACCAATTTTTAAATTGAATTCATATTCGAAGTTTAAATTGAAATGGACCAAATTGTGCTTCAAAAGATTTTCGTTTTCTCACCAATTAAAGCTCTTTTAAGTGTTCAGTTATACAAAGAAAACATGATCATAAACAGGACCCTGTCACTAGGAAATCTAAAACTAGAGCAAAAAGTTTAGTTGAAGTTTCTTTTGAAATTTGAATTCAAAAGCTTATCTGAATAGGATTTGAGAATCCCACTGTTTCTGCATGAATTATGGCTCAAATCAAAATTCGTACAACATGAAAGTTGTAGAGAATAAAATTTCGCACAACTTTTATTTTGGGATATTTTGAAGTTTCAATGTAAATTCTTTGGCAATTTGAAGTCAAACGCAGCCTTTTCCGGTCAAACTCTCTCTCTCTGTTCATCTTCTTCCCGTGCGCCGCCCGGTCGTGCGCCGCCGCCGTGCCGCGCGCCTCCGCCGCCGGCCGTCCGAGCGCCCACGCCAACCCATACCGAGCGCCCGCGGTGTCCCACGTCGCCCTGACCCCACCTGCCTGCCTCTCCCTCCTCCTCTCCGCTCCGTCCCCGCACGCAGGCGCTCGCGCTCCCGCTCGCGTCGCGCCGCACCGCAGCCGCTCCGCGCGCACGATTCCGCCTCGCCGAGCGCCACGCGGCTTTGTGAAAAGTGTAAATCTATTCTCACAGAACCCAACAAAATTTATTTTGCATTTTTATGATTTGTTTACTATTTTTAATCGAGTTTTGAAATTTTCTGTTTTTAATTCAAAAACTTAACTTAAGTTTTACGAGCAGGTCCTTGGTTCTTTGCGTTTAGGTCCCTACAAGTTTTAACAGCTTTGCAATTGGGTCCCTCATGGCCGGCGGCGACGGGAGCTCAAAATTCCGGCGATGTGGACCCTAGACGTCGACTTGGTCTAACTAGTGAGCACCAAGGACTCACCACGAGTCTTTAGATGTGCTTGGTGGGGCCGGAGGTGGCCGGTGGACGGCTGCCGGCGGAGAGGCGGATCGGGCGGCGACGGCGTGCGAGCTCCGGCGACGGTGATGGCCAAGGGGGTCGGGAAGGGGGTCGGTTAGCTTCTTGGAGAAGTGGGGATCACGCTGGTGGCGTTTTTTTTGAGCCCAGAAGGTGCGGGATGGCCAGCCCACGGCGAGGCGGCGGACGGCGGCATGGCGAGCGGCGGTGGAGCTCGGTGAGCGGCAGAGGAGAGCTTGGCGTGGGTCGGGGAGCTGCACTGGACCGAGGGGAATGCTCTGGTGTTGTTTGCTCGGGCTGGGGTGGCTCGGAGCGAGCTGCCCACGTGGTGTGCTCCGCGGCGGCGCCAATGGCGCAATGGCGGACAGGGAGCAAGCTTGGCGCGGCTGTGAGTAGGCTCGACGAGCACCGGGTTCCTTTTATAGGTGGTGGGGGTGGGAAGTAATCCTTCGGCACGAAGAATCGTAGGCCAAGTGGACGGCAGAGCCGTGGACGCACGTCGGGGCCTCGCTGGCGGACGTGGCGCGCCATGGCCAGGGCGCGGCGCCGCGTGGCTGTGCAGGGCTGGGGAAACAGCGTTCGCGCGGCTGGGGCTTGCTGCCGTGTGGGGAAAGGCGAGGAGCTGCTGCTCGCTGTGCGGCTGGGCACGTCAGGCAGGGTTTGCCACCCAAATTAGTTAACTCAATCCAAAAACCCGGAGCCAAAAATTAAGTAAATTTAGATTTAAATTCGAATTCAATTGAAGCCAAATAGTGTTTTAAAAGAGTTTGTTTTCCTCACCAAGTTATCTTTAATTGTCCCGATCATGGTCATAAGCTTAACTATCATGATAGCCAAACTGCATAGAAAGCAGAAACATGAAGTTCAATTGATTTCATTTTCAATTTTTTAATTCAAAGTTTATTTGAATAGGAATTGAGAATCCAACTGTTTCTGCATGAATTAGGGCTCAAATCAAAATTCGTACAACATAAAAGTTGTAGAGGATAAAATTTGGCACAACTTTTATTTTGGGAGATTTTGAAGTTTCAATGCAAATTCTTTGGCAATTTGAAGTCAAACGCAGCCTTTTCCGGTCAAACTCTCTCTCTCTGTTCATCTTCTTCCCGTGCGCCGCCCGGTCGTGCGCCGCCGCCGTGCCGCGCGCCTCCGCCGCCGGCCGTCCGAGCGCCCACGCCAACCCATACCGAGCGCCCGCGGTGTCCCACGTCGCCCTGACCCCACCTGCCTGCCTCTCCCTCCTCCTCTCCGCTCCGTCCCCGCACGGAGGCGCTCGCGCTCCCGCTCGCGTCGCGCCGCACCGCAGCCGCTCCGCGCGCACGATTCCGCCGCGCCGTGCGCCACGCGGCTGGCAAACCCTGCCTGACGTGCCCAGCCGCACAGCGAGCAGCAGCTCCTCGCCTTTCCCCACACGGCAGCAAGCCCCAGCCGCGCGAACGCTGTTTCCCCAGCCCTGCACAGCCACGCGGCCGCCGGCCCCTGGCCATGGCGCGCCACGTCCGCCAGCGAGGCCCCGACGTGCGTCCACGGCTCTGCCGTCCACTTGGCCTACGATTCTTCGTGCCGAAGGATTACTTCCCACCCCCACCACCTATAAAAGGAACCCCGGTGCTCGTCGAGCTACTCACAGCCGCGCCAAGCTTGCTCCCTGTCCGCCATTGCGCCATTGGCGCCGCCGCGGAGCACACCACGTGGGCAGCTCGCTCCGAGCCACCCCAGCCCGAGCAAACAACACCAGAGCATTCCCCTCGGTCCAGTGCAGCTCCCCGACCCACGCCAAGCTCTCCTCTGCCGCTCACCGAGCTCCACCGCCGCTCGCCATGCCGCCGTCCGCCGCCTCGCCGTGGGCTGGCCATCCCGCACCTTCTGGGCTCAAAAAAAACGCCACCAGCGTGATCCCCACTTCTCCAAGAAGCTAACCGACCCCCTTCCCGACCCCCTTGGCCATCACCGTCGCCGGAGCTCGCACGCCGTCGCCGCCCGATCCGCCTCTCCGCCGGCAGCCGTCCACCGGCCACCTCCGGCCCCACCAAGCACATCTAAAGACTCGTGGTGAGTCCTTGGTGCTCACTAGTTAGACCAAGTCGACGTCTAGGGTCCACATCGCCGGAATTTTGAGCTCCCGTCGCCGCCGGCCATGAGGGACCCAATTGCAAAGCTGTTAAAACTTGTAGGGACCTAAACGCAAAGAACCAAGGACCTGCTCGTAAAACTTAAGTTAAGTTTTTGAATTAAAAACAGAAAATTTCAAAACTCGATTAAAAATAGTAAACAAATCATAAAAATGCAAAATAAATTTTGTTGGGTTCTGTGAGAATAGATTTACACTTTTCACAAAGGATGTACATACTTTTTTTGTGGAGGTTTTGCGCTAAAAATAAAACAATGTTTTAGATCTTTTGTGCATAACTTTCTCTACACATGGGCTAGGTAGCTGAATTTTTGATATGTTGTTCCTAATGGTATTCCTAGATAACTGTAAAAACAGAACCTAAAAATATGACCTGTAGCTACTGTTTTCCATTTACTTTAGTTTCTAGCCTTGCTGTAGTAAATAATTTGTAGTAAATTAATTAATCAGTAAAATGTGCTCAACGTTTTATATCAGGTCAATAGTAATGTTAGTAGTGCTCAGTAAATTGTATAGCTTAATACATCATGCCTTACTACTGCAGTTGAATAACCGAATAATATGATAATGGGACAACTTGTAAAATGCGTTAAAATTCATAGAAAATTTAGAAAAATGTAAATCCAATTGTTCTATTCTCCTGGTGAACATAATAAACTTTCATAAAAAGCAACTATATGATTTTGAGCTATAGTTTCCAAATTAATTTGAAATCATCAGTTTGAATGATTTTGATGTAATTTAAATTATATGTATGATCTGTGGCAGATTTTTGGATATGTTGCTTATCACTGAATGACCAACTCTCTGCACAAAAATCGGTCAAAAATATGTACTCTAGATTCTGTTTCTTATTTAATTTCATTACTAGCTTTGCTGTAGAGAATCATTTTTAGTACTCTATTTACTGAGTGTTTTGAGCTGAAATTTTTATGGCTGATCAGTGAAGTCTTTATCTCTGTTCAAGAAATTATTCAACTGCAAATAATGAGCTTTGCTACACGATTCAAAATAACAGAACCATGTTACTAGAAATTCATGTGCATCAATCAACTCACATGATTTGTTGCTGTTCTCTTCATGAAATGCTACTGTTTGGATTTTTATACATGTACACAATCACCATCAAAACATAAGTAAAAGAGAATCACCACATTTACAACTTTACTTTTGTGAATATAAAATAAGTATGTTTTATTATCTAGGTGAATATGGCCACAAATCTACCCATGGCTTTGTTAAGTTCAAGAACAAGTTTTGTTTATGCGAATATTTAAATAAAATCCTATGCATGTGCATTTCGTGTAGACACTAACATCGATGTCAGGAACTACGAACTCATGCCGGCAAATGTTGAGCAGGAAGGCAAGCACCGGAGCATAACCCGGTTTATTCAAAAAACTACACATCAATTCTGTATTTAATTTCCTATGAATGTGCATTAAGTCCAGGAGTTGTTTGAAACCTTAGTTGCATCATCCATAGGGACCCAAGTGGCTTACTAGCAGAGTTTCGTAGTAGTGGCTTTGCTAATAGGTACCCGGTAGAAGTCGAGTGATTCCCTGTCACTCGCGAGCTCTAGGAGTTGATGTGTTTACTTATGTTGAAATCATAAGGATTGATGGACGGGGCTTGAGATGAATTACTTTGGGTGGTTGTTGATGCCCCGTCTGTCTAGTTAAAATCTGCTAAGGTCGAAATGTGTCGGCGTTAGTGGTCAAGCTTTTGAACGTACTAAACACATACCGAGAAATATGGTAATTGGGAAGCTTAGTACCTGATTGAACCGGGGTGTGACTGATCTCCACTACCCTTGGAATGGGATTCCTATGAGCGCTCATATGGGTGCATGTGCGGCAAGGCACGGCGTCGTTCCGGGGTCCTTGAGCCTTGTATCCCAAAGGATGTGGTCTCTGAGCACAAACCGGGGATTGATGGGACCTGTTGAGGTGTGAAGATCCGTCGAGGTCTTGCACTTCGTGTGTTTAGGTCCACCTTTCAAGGTTAACAAATCGATTAGAATCGTCTTTCTCTCGCAGCTACTAAGACTGCTTGATCACAATTCTGCACTGAGTAAAAAGTTGAACATGAGCTTGATATTGGATTATGTTGTTGCTTAAATTTGCTTGTACAACATGCTTGTTTAGTATAAGTGCTTACTTAGAATGGTTATATTCACTAGAATCTTGAAAATAAAACTTGAAAGTAAGGACTCACTTTTTAATCGCTTTTGGCAAAACAAACCCCTCAGCCAAAAAGCCTTGCATGTCTAGAAGTTTTATTTGTTGGGTAAGTCTTGCTGAGTATTAGTATACTCATCCTTGCTTGTGGCTAATTTTTCAGGTACTTTATATGAGATGGTTGCTAGTCTGACTTGGCCGACCCAGCTCCCTCCAGGCTGGCTGTCAAGCGGAACCCCTTCCTCAAAGGGTGAGGATCGTGGTGAATGATGCCATGAGAGGCTTCCTCGTGATGTCATTCATTTCGTCGAGTAGACTTCGTTTGTTTTCTGCTGCTTTCCTTGAACTCTGAACTGCTTTACTTTTGAGCTCAGTTTGTAATAAAAGCAATTGAACCTCTTTGATGTAATAATTTGAATTGATGTAATCCCTAGGCTCGTCTTCATACGAGTATTGTATGCTTTGTTTCGATCTTGAAATACGTAGTTGTATCGGGTGAAACCCGACAGACAGCTATCTTCATCCAATTTAAGTGTCGGATCGCATTTAAGGCGATATAAGTGCACTTATATTGGGTTAGGATGAGCGGTTCTGCCACAGCTGGTATCAGAGCCGAAAAGCACACACCAGGAAAAGCAACAAACCTTAAAACACGCTTTTAAATAAAACATACCCAGAAAAGTTGTGTTTTACAAAAGGCGTTGGCTCGTTAAGGAAAAAGATAGAACGTGAAGCCCTATGGGAGATATGGGGATAATCAGGTGGCTATTAGCTTATAAATTGACTTCCAGCACATTTACTTTCAAGCAAGTTACTTTCATGTAACAACGCACCTACGCCATGGTAAGTAGGTAAGCATTCTGGTACTCGTAGTCGGTTAGGCTCGCGCACGTGTTTTATACGGGCGCCTATCCTACCGCGCGGTGCGGAACAGGATGCGACTCAAGCTCAATTCGAAACAGCTTGTCACCACCGGCTGCAAGTGATAAGGCTGCTGTGATCCCCCGATGATCAAAATCGGACCCATTTTGGCATGCGGTGCATCCATGGGTTGTTAATATGTTGCCCGGGTCAGGAACATATGAATGCTGTCTATGCAGCGTTGAACACATGGGTGCCGTTCCTATAGTGAATGGTAATGAATGTGAACGCTTTCGTGAGTGCTAGCATGAAAGGTTCAAGCAGATATTTCTTGTTTTCTATGCAGGTACACTAACTACGTTAGTCTAAAAACGAGTAGTGACTCGACTAGTTATTATGGGGAGTGACGTACAAATGCCACTAAATAACGCATAAATCCAAATTTATTTGGATATCTTGTTCATGAGAGGACGAGTAGGATAGTCATCATCATGCATTGAAAACTACTAAAAATTCAAATGGGAACCATGTTACACTATATTGGGTAAAACTTGAAGTAAAAGCCATATCTGAAAATTACTAAAAGTTTGCCCTGCGCAAGGAGCAAATCTGAATTTTCTTTTGTCAATCCGTCACGAGTCATTTCTGAAAATAATCCACATGAGAGATGTTTGCAATTGAGCCTTAAACTTGTTGTAAAAAAAATTAAGCATTTTGGACCAATGAGTTGAACATTGGGCTACAAATACAAAGTACCTGTTCTGAATTTTTCTTCAGGGAGCACTAGTTGTAGGACAGCTCTTGAATAGCAAAATTCTTCAGTACTACTTTAGGAATGTGTTGGCTGAATTTATTTGTGAGGGTACAGGAACAATCATACATTAAGTTTCAAACTAAGATTTGTTTTCTGTCACTAAGTAATGCCTTGGAAATAAACTTCTAAAATTAGGCGATGTTACATAACATTGAGAAGAAAGATATATATTTTGCATTGCTGCATTATATTACAACATAATTAATCAAATGAACATATACACTTATGCAAACCACTTAACCCAAAGTGCTTTCCGTTATGTTCTTTATGAACTACTGTGTAAAAGCTGTGAGAAAATTTCAGTTATTGACCTGCTGTGCAAATTTGGATGTAATGCCCAAAATACAGCTGTGTCTGGTCTTTTCAAAAATTTGAAATCATTCAAAAAAAAAATCTCTTTGTGGTAGACCTGGTGTTTATTTGTTTGTGCTGAATGTTTATGTATTAGTATGACTTGTCCTGTTTGTGACTAAGCATGATTGGTCAGTATGTCACTTATTAAATGCAATATAGGGAACTGGACACCAGTGTTTGTAAAACTCCCAGAAAATTGTCAGGCTTACAAATACTTCTGTGTTTTAATTCTTTGGCTCCCAAAAACTTGTTTCTAGTAAACATGATCCATAAGAAAGTTGCTTGCAATTGAGTTAGCTACCTACTGTTAGAATTTAGAATGATTTGGACAGCTGAAACGGGAGTTATAGCTAAAATATTAAAAGTATGTGTGTCTGAAAATGTTCAGAGGCTGCAAGTTTAAATTGCTGTGTCTAAAAAGTTTCTGAGTTTTAATTTTTCGACCCTCTAAAACCCATTTATGGTAAAAATGGTCAACATGAAAGATGTTTGTATTGGAATGATCTACGTGCTTTCAAATTTTGGTTCCAATTAGATGTCTGAGCTGAGAGTAATGCCCAAAACACTAGCACTTTGTCTGTCTGAAAATTTCAGAAAATGCTGAACTAGAGAAAAGCTTAGAATGGTACCTCGTAAGGATATTTTTAGCTCCACTTCAGAACAACAAGGTTGCTCCTAAGTGCATCAGTATTGTTTGGCCAGAAGTGAAGAAAATTTGAAGCGTCAACTCTCTCATATCATAAGCTTGCCACATGTTGATTGTGTACAAGTAGCTTGTTTGCGAATTTTGTGCCTCACGTAATTTGTAAAAAAAAAATCTGCCCATACTTGATAGTAGAAATATTTTGAACCTCTAGATAAACTTGTTCTCAGATTGGTTGTTAATAAGAATTTGCTGGTATGAAAATCTTACAAATGACACCAAATGGGTTTCCAAAATACACACAGATTTCTAATGTTTGTGTTTTGCAAGAATGGGTAGTATGTGTGGTGTGTATTGTGCTGGCCATCTTTTCAGCCTCTTCTCCTACCTTAATGATAAGTGGTTCTCCTGCAAAAAAAAAATCTTTTCAAAAAAAAAGTGTGGGAACAACAGAGAGTAAAAGTAATCTTAGCCAAGTTAGGGTTTAATAGATCATGATATATAATGGTAGTGCTGTAGGCCACTTGGATGTCCATCTCTCAGAAAAGTTTAGAGTTTCTTTGGGAGCTAGTTTAAGAACAACTAATTTTCAAAAGTAATGTGCTGCAATTTGGCTAGTCAATGTTTTCTACACAATTCTGCAGATAACAATTTTTCGACCATGGAATTTTTTTCTTTCAGAAAAGTTTTTATATGTGAAAGTTGTTCTAAACTTAACAACACACCTGTTGTGAAAACCTCATAATCTTTGGCCGAGTAGAACTCGAAATATGGTTAGTTTAATTTACTATCAGTTTTCTGAAATTTCTGGGTGAATCAGTGGCAGTAAAACGAGTTTTCAACCAGATTCGGTTAAAGATCAGTTCTACCACGTAACAAAAATATTGTAGATAAATGTCTCAGCTATGCTACAGCAAAAAAAAAATCTAAATTTTTGGACCAATCATTTGAGGGTTGTGAATTTCTGAAAACTGTTGTCTAAAAATTTGGTTTAAAAAAAGAAGACCAAAAATGCCACTATGGTGTCACACCCCAAAAATTTTCGAATTTTGGGATGTGAATTTTTAACGTAATTAATATAATATTTTTCTCAATTTTCTAAAATTTCCAAGCTTTATAAAATTTACAGGGAACTTAGTATAGAAAAATATGTTTTCTAAATTAAATTAAAGCAACATAGGTTTAAATTTTATGTGTTGCATTCATGCTGGCTGCATTAATTTTTGTTCGTGTGTGGTTCAAATGGAATTTAGATCTAGTTTAAATTCGAGTTTGAATCGTGTTGTTTTGAGCCCTAGAAAAGTTATTCTGGTCCGAGTCCGTTTTCGCCCCTCCAACTTTTCTCATGGATCTTTTTCCTCCTCCCTCCCTTTTTCCCGAGCCGGCCCAACCATCCTGCCGCTCAGCCCAGCCCCTCACTCCTTTTTCCTCCGCAGGGCCAGCGCAGCCCCTCGGGCCTATGTAAAGCCGCCGCCCCCGCCGCTCCTCAGCACCTCACCACCGCCGCCCTCTCCTCTCTGCTCCGCCACAGCGCCGCCGCCTGCTGGCGATTCGCCGTGCTCGCCGCACGCCGGGGAAAACCGGTGCCGCCATGAAGTTCCCCTCGACGAGACGAAGCTTCGCCGCCGCTTCCCATCGCCGCCCCGTCACCCGAGCACGCCGTCCACAGGAAGGCCGAGCCGCCACCGGCCATCGTCGTCGATTCGCCGCCTCCGTTGCCGGCTCGAGCACCCGACCCCACCTCGAGCCTCCCCGCGTCGAGCTGCGTCTTCTCCACCGGCTCTCGTCGCCGTCTCGCCGCCAGAGCGCTCCCTCCGCATGAACCCCTCACCCCCGACCCTCTGTCACCGCCCCGGGCCGATTGCCGGCCGGCCTCTTGCGCCTCTGCCCATGGTAAGCACCCCAACGTGTTCCCCTCTGTCTCCTCTCTCCCATGCGATAGCTTTCTCCCTGTTCAGAGGAAGGAGATGTCACTTTTGCGTTTTAGCCCCTAGAGAATCTTGTAACTTTTGGATCTATTCATGTGTCTTGGCAATTTCATAGAAAACCCTCTGCAAGAATTCTCCTTCCGCACATAAACCCAATCCGAGCACTTTTTCAGATCTAACCCCAGCCTTTGCCCTTTTTGCGGACACGGTTCGGTGTGTCTCGTGAATCTTACCAGCTAGCCCCTGAGATCTATGTTTATTTGCAATCAGGTCCTGCAGCCTTCTTTTATCCATGGAACCCGCGTTTCAACTCCGATTCAACCCGTTCTCATTGTGTTAGCTTCATATCAACTTAAACTACGATCTAGTACTGTTATTTACCATGTGACATATTTCTGAATTTCTATTTAATATTAAGTTGATTAAATTCTATCTAAATGTCTCATCTTAATTAAAATCTAACTAGGATCGTGCCCGTGGATTTCTACGGGCAACAAAATATTTATAGCAAATAAGATATAAATATTTAAACAAAGGAAACAATGAAATAGATTAACATTCACACCAAGAGAGATAAATGAAAAGGGGTACAACTCATGGGTTGCTAATTCAATGGTTTATTTGTTTTCTATATCGAACTTCTTCAGATAAAACAGGAAACGCATAAAGATGAGCTGCCATTGTTAGTCCATGTGTAATTCAAAAAAACAAATTAATGATCTTTGCCCGACAAACAAATTCAATCATTTATGTTTTTGGAAACAAAATTGACGATATATGTTTACCAAACAAAAACATCTGCGGAAAACCATACATGTGCTTGTCAAACTACTATGCATTATACATCACATAGTCACATACAGACTTCCAAATTCAAAATCATTCTACATTGAGTGTCACTGAATCAGACTTTCTGCATACTACCTGCGAGTGCTCAGCATTGAAAAGCAGGATCCCCACAAGAAGATCAAAGAGGATGGGACCAACTGACCACTAATCTGTCCGACCTGCATTTGGAAAAAGAAAATAGTTCAACCATATCACTAAATGTGGATTCACATTTTTCAGTATAATTAGCAGTGAAGCTACAAGTACAAGATGCAGTAATGATAAAAGAGATGTTAGAGTGTCCGATTAGAACCGTTTATTGGAATGTCCAAGTAAGCAATGATAAAAGAGACATTAGAGGAAAACTTTTATTATGACATGTAGTACGCCCGAAGCTTATCCGGTTCGAGATGCCAAGGTGGAGGCCCAAAGAAACTCAAGTTCGAGTCCACCTCGGAGTCCAGGAGCAGCCCGCACTAAATCGGTTGCCAAGGTCGCATACGGGCTAGGTTTTTGACGTTCTTTGTATGCATGGAAAGCTAAGGAGATAAGCTTTCCAATAGCACCAGTCCAGTACCAAAATTCTTCTGGAGTCATCAGGAACCGACGAAACAATTTGACGTTGTCACACCCGATTTTAGAAAATAAACCAAGTGTACACTGTATGTGTGCCAGGATCAAGTTTCACACATACAGAAAAATAGTAGTGAATAAAAGATGCAGTATCACGTAAATAAACTATAAAAATGACTTACAAGTCTATTAGAGTAACAGCGTATCCTGGAAACAATGGCTCCAAACTTCACAGGCAATTGACTGGGGGTTGCGTACGCCTAGACTTCAGCACCATCTTCATGATTCTCCAGTACACCTTTTCTTTCTGAGCAGCGATTAGCAAGGATGAGTACACTTATGATTGGTACTAAGCAAGGCCACAAGAAATAACCAGAGAACAAATTTATATCATCTTTAAGTAAATTAATCATGCGAGGGTCCAGGCCACTCTTAACCGTGACTACGGCTGATATATCAGTTTTACACTCTACAGAGGTTGTACACTTTCACCATAAGTTGCGTTAAAGTTCAGGGGTTTAAAGTTCTTCTGAACTTTTACGCGACTTATGGTGAAAGTGTACAACATCTGCAGAGTGTAAAACTGATATTATCAGCCGTGCTCACGATCAAGAGCGGTCTGGACCCTCGCATGATTAATTTACTTGAAGTTGAAATAATTTGATCTCTGGTTATTTCTTGTGGCCTTGCTGAGTACCAATCATAAGTGTACTCATCCTTGCTAATCGCTGCTCAGAAGAAAAAGGTGTGTGAAACTGATGAAGATGGTGCTGAGTTCTAGGCGTACGCAACCCCTAGTCAATTGCCTGTGAAGTTTGGAGCCATCGTTTCCAGGATACTTGTTACTCTGATAGACTTGTAAGTCATTTTTGTAGTTTATTTACGTGATACTGCATCTTTTATTCACTACTGGCTTACTATATGTGTGAAACTTGATCCTGGTACACATACAGTGTGCACTTGGATTGTTTTCTAAAACCGAGTGTGACAGTGCTCACCTACGGCAGCCATGCAAGATCGACTGAACTCGACGACGATGGAGACCGTGATGGGAGGAAACTGAGCTCGACGAGCCGACGGTTCGATCTTTGCTCCACATGATGACGAGATGGGTAATGGTGTGTCTTTTTCGGAGAAAAGGTGATTTGTATATATAGGGAGTACCTCTCACGTTCATGTTCATTAGCAAAATGGGACAAAAAGGTGGTTCACCGCATCCCAATGCTAATGGGCTTTGATATTTGGCCCAACAAATTGATGGGATGGATTTGGGCTAAAATTGGCTCAACTTTGGGCCAATGCTGGTCTACTAATAATTATGATGGTTTTTATTCTCGGAATAATTAATTTTCTGGTTATAAAATAATTCTAGATAAGTCCAGAATTCATATTTAAACCATGAAAAATACTCCAAAAACTCCAAAAATCCCAGCAAAAATCCTAGAGATAGATTTGGACATGAGTAACCCAAACAATGTATTTGGACCTCACAAAAAGGATTGTTCCAAATATTAGAATTTCCTCTAGAGGAAATAGGAATAATTTCCAGAAAACTCTGAAGAAAATTCCCAATGGGCCCCTAAACGTGTTTTTGAAAACTTTGCACACACAAAGGCACTAAATGCAAGCAGCACACATTTTTATCACCTATCTTATTTTAAGTTAGAAAACAAAATTTTCCTACACTAAATTCCCTGAAAATTATATAAAATGTTGAGAAATTTTAGAAATTCAAGAAAATTATTGTATTAATTATGCTTATTATTGACATCCTAAAATTAGGAAATTTTAGGGTGTCACAGACGTCCAGAATCTGTCTCGGTGCTGTGTCGCCGTATTTTGGCCTTTGGGCCGTGTATCCTTTGGAAACCCATAGGGGGGCACCCCTCCAACCCTAGAACGCCCCTTTAGGCTATATAAACTCAGTAGCCGCCGTCGTTTAGACTTGGGTTTTGCTTAGATTCTTCCGTCGAGAACAGTTTCGCCGTCTATCGGTTTGTAGAACCCCAACTTTCGAGCATAATCATACATCTATAGTCTGTCACTTCGAGAGCTGCGTTTCTTTCGAGTTCTTGCTTGTGTTCTTCATTTCACAGGTAGGGATTAGCCTTCTTGGTGAGGTCAACCAAGTTGTGACACGGTTGATAACCAGAGGAGAGCTGACTTAAAGCCGGATCGGTGTGTCGCGCTCCGCCCAAAGCGAATTATCCTTCACTTGACGGAAGATCAGGCACCCTACATCCCATCAAGTGGTAATCAGAGACTTAGGTATTACCGTCAGGCTTACCCTAGTTTAGTTTTGTTCCATCGTTCTAAAACTCCAGAAAATGGTCCCACAAAAATATTTATTATCGTGCTTGCGCTGTCCCATAACCCTTTGCGCCTCGCAATTTTTCTTTTGGCACGCATCACACTACCAAGGTGTGACTGCATAGGGACGCTACAAGGCCTTTACAAAGATTCCCTAATAAGTGCAGCCCGCTAAGGTTTCAATATCCGCAAAGCATAACAAGGAGATAATGTGAGTTTATTAGAGTTTCTTGTAAAGGCCTCGTAGCGTCCCTATGCAGTCACACCTCAGTAGTGTGATGCGTGCCTGATCCGCATAGCATGGTTGGGTTTAAAGTTCTTTTGAACTTTTACGCGGCTTGTGGTGAAAGTGTACAACCTCTGCAGAGTGTAAAACTGTTATAACAGCCGTGCTCACGGTCAAGAGCGGCCTGGACCCTTACATGAGTAATATACTTAAACATGATATTAAATTGATCTCTGGTTATTTCTTGTGGCCTTGCTGAGTACCAACCATAAGTGTACTCAACCTTGCTAATTGCTGCTCAGAAGAAGTTGTGTGAAGCTAATGAAGATGGTGCTGAGTTCTAGGCGTACGCAACCCCAGTCGATTGCCTGTGAAGTTTGGGGCATTCGTTTCCAGGAGTTGCTGTATAACTCTGATAGACTCATAAGTCATTTATATAGTTTATTTTACGTGATACAATATCTGTTATTCACTACTGGCTCACTGTATGTGTGAAACTTGATCC